>JAPWTK010000031.1:145000-200000 GCA_029963805.1 Aromia moschata
GACGAAATTTTCAAGTCCTCAGCATCTCATATTAAGAAATGATTTTAAGAATATTTGAGTGTCTAAAAACTCACTTATTTCGTATCACTGAACTTTAATCACGATTTCAAATATGAAATAATATACAGTGATTCCTGAGTTGGGTTATAATTTTTAACAGTGCGTAAAATTGTAATGGTGTGTTCAAAACACGTTTTTCCCAAATACAATTTTTTTAAGAAACTAAAAAATAAAAATTATGTTCCTTATTAATTTCTAAAATACCATTTATCCGGTTCTGCCTTCAGTTTAAATGGACAGTAAATTCGTAACAGCAGAAAAACGTCGTATTAATCGTTTTTTTTTTGTGAATCTTTTTTTTTTTTTGGTATTACTAGAATAAGTATATTTATTTTAGAAATTACTATAAGAAAAAAGGGAGTATACCGTGGTCCCGTGTCGCTTGCTATAACCTTAACATGTGTATGCGACATTGCGACAAGCCTTGAATTTCTGAGCGAAACAAACAAAGGGGGGCAAAGGAAGGAGACGACTAGTAACACATCAGACATTTGACGTTTAACAAAGACCACAACTCACATATATTATCGTCGTTCACGTGTTTAGCGGCGAAAATGTTAGCGTTAGTGAGAAGCGGCAGCACGACGCTAGCGCGACTGCTGTTGGGGGGCTGGAAGGGCGCCAAGCTCTTTTTGCGCTTCCTGTGCGCCACTGAAACACAACCGGTGAGTACGGGGTGGGACGAGGGGGGAGGGCGCGTACCTGGCGGACTGGGCGAGGTCAGGATGCTCTCCACCCCTCCGGAGACGACCGCCACCTGGGGCGTGTGCACCGAGGACTCCCCGAAGGCCGCCATGCGGGGCGAGGGCTGCGCGTGGCCGAGGCTGTCCTTCAGGGGCGCTGAAACATTCCCTTATCAGTGCGATGCCGCGCTTCCAAAGATAGGCAAACTAATAACGGGTCTTCTATTTAGATTAAAAGTATATCCACATGCATTTATATTTTTAATTATTGTCTAAATATCTCGATTGTTGGATGTTACTTGTTAATGTATTAGTTTACCTAGTCGATGGAAGTGCCAAGGTGCGAAGGGGAGCGTGACCTATTCACTAGGGTTCTATGCACAAAAAAAGCTTTGCCAACTTCCGTTAATAAGTGAGAGAGTGAGCACACATTTCATTTCTATTAATTACATAAAATGCTGAAGCGTGCCGTAATTATTCAGAAGAGAACGCATTACAACGTGTGCCAGTTAAAAAAAAAAACAAAAACTAAGCAAAAACACAAAACATTGCATTACTTATAAAAACAATGATTGTTTCAAGTGGCTCGTGGTAAACTCTTAATCAAAAAGCGGTCAGTGATAGTCGCCGAATTAACTGGAAACAGAAAAGTTAACTGTCAAGATTTTTAGACACTCAGGATAAGTTTTTTTCCTTAGCTATCTGTTCTCGTTTAAGCGGGATAGCCACTGTGATGGGTCAATTTTTTTATTTTTATTTGCTTTAATTTAAAGCTTATACTTTCGAAAATATGTGTATAAAATTTTAGGTCAAAATTCCGAAAATTGACTGAGTTAGTCATTTTAGTGAGAGCAGGTAGACCGACTATCTTGCTCGGTGCTCCGACTAGACTGCCACGTCTCTCAATCCTGCTAAGTATATTTTAGAATAGGTGAAACATTAGGGTTCACTTTTTCGGAGAATATCTTTTGTTATATTAATCCGGTTTCTATCGGTTTTACAATATAATGGCGCTTTTTATCGAATTACGTACCTAGAAGTTTGGTAGATGTACAGTCGTTATTCAAATTTCTTAGTGAACACACGTTGCTACTCTGTTACTTATATTGAAAAATATCTAGTGTTTCGTAAAAGAATTGATCGTAAAAGTAGTAGGAGCAGTAAAAACTGTAAAAGTAGACCCTCACGAAACAGTAGAGAATTAAAAGGTGAAGATGAAGGTCCCAAACGTCGTACGAGTGCTTCAAAAAGAAAAACGTTACATGACACTGAATGTAATGTTAATATAGAGGCATTATATGGCCCAGGACTCGATAGTTTGATGTAAGTATAAGTATTTTAGAAGATACATGATTTTGTAGTAAGAAAAATGGACTGAAAACTTTAAACGAGTTTTTCTCAAAATGACTTTTATTTGTTTTATTCGTCTTTGCAATAGCTAAATTTAAGCGTAGCGGATTTTGAAAATCTAGATTTTTACTATTTTTTAAGACTTGAATGCAAAAAAGTGAACATCAGTCGGTCGCCATTTCGTGAAAAATCAAAATAAAAAAAATCGGCTATGTACAACGATAACTACATTCGTACAGATTCTAATGCAATTTCATTTTTTTTATTTCGGATAACCCATTTTCGAAAAATCGATGCGGCCGTGGAGGGAGATTTTTTTTAAAGACTCTACAGTAAGGCTTATAACTTTGTGACTATTTAATATTTTCGAATAAAAATTTACACAAACTAAATTGAATATAGGCTTAATAAAAGTAAAAAAAAAAAAAACGATCCCCATATTCCTTAATTATCCCGGTGAAAAAAATTCCCGAAAATCGCTTACTTTTTCGGCCGTCACAGTGACCGTCCCCCTTAAAATACAAACGCAGATATCTATGTAAGACGAGCCACTTAAAATATCCCACTCTGTACAAGCTGTGATATCGGATGGTCTTTCTTTACGACCTGCGCTGCGAGAAAACAAAACAACATTGAAACTCCACATCACACAGACAACGGTGTTGACATCTCAAAAACACGCACTGGACGTTAACGACACACTCGAAAAAAAAAAAAACCAATTCGGCCATCGTCTCGAGCAATAAAAAATGTTCAAAAACAGTCCACAAAGTGGCGATGCATGACCTGACCTACCCATGTTTCTATGAGCGTTTGGCTTTAGGAATGATACCAGCGTGAAGTAACCGAGCGTGTTCGTCGGTAATGTCGGGCTCCTCGTTACCGCTCGCCTCACCGTCCGTCATGCAAGTCTCCTGCGGATGGGTGAAAAAGCACAAAAAAGTGTGACATCGGTATGGGACAAGAGTGAGCACAGCAAATAAAAATAGAAACCGTTATTAGTATAATATGCTACGAAAATAAAAAAAAAAACTGACATATAATCTACATATAACTTTTTTTTTACATTATCGCACTAATACTATGAGTTAGTGCCGTGATGATAGAGAAGCTTGTCCTAAACAAGAATTAGACACGATCCAGGTAAGATCCTTACTCTTTTTTATGTTTCTTATGTCAAACTCATGCTTAGGCTTCACCTAAACAAAAAATAAAACGGTCAAAGAAACTCATCATATTAAAAAAGGAAAAAAATAGATCCAAACTTGACCTTGAAACTTGTCAAGGTCACGACCAAGAAGACTAGAACTAAGGAGACCGAACTGTGGCTTTTCAGCTGTATAACGCGACGGGCTCGAATATGTCCGCCTCCAGAGGCGCTGTAAACAGTTGTGTACCCTGGTTGCTACGGTATATATACAGATATCTATACGTATACCGTGGTTCAGTGCTAATCTGTGTGCGTTAGAGGTTAGAGTCAGTGTGAATGACCGTGGTGCGAATACATTTGACATACGCTCGATATTTTTCGTTAATTTGTTGTTATTGAATATTATATTGAATCTGAACAAGTAATGTCTGCAATTACAAATTTTCGCAATGATCAATATGAAATGTACTCAAAACATTTCATGTTACGTGCTTCAACGTTAACAATACAACAAAGGAACATATTTCGTTTCATACATACATCAGTAATTTGAAATAATGTCCGGTTATTCGGACCGCTTCTTATATCACACAATACAACACAGCACTTTTGAACCATATTTATTTTTGTATGTATTTTTGTTGAAGCCAAACGGCATGTAAGCACCCACTTTGACAGCTTAATGATAAACGTCATATAAAACCATAGATAGCGTGGTTTTCTATGATAAACATTCACATGTGGACCGCTGCTCATCACGTGACATCGAGTACATTACTGTTTACAGCGCCTCTGGGAGGCGGACAGATTTGATCCCTAGATACCGAACGAGTTCAGTCTCCTTAGTTCTAGACTTCTTGGTCACGACAATGAACGGGAGCTTATTTTTACCCCACTCCTCCCCAATATATACTTCTACACATTTCATAATGTCGTACATAAATTGGAATAAGATCAAGTTTGGAATTATTAAAAAAAAAAAAAAAGACAAATTCAAAACCTTGTAAATATTCACAATCGACAGTGTGACTCGAAAGATTACGTAACAACTTTACAACACCCCAAATCCACTTACCTCTTGGATGTCCGGCACGGTAATGGTAACGTTCACGGGCCTCAGTCTGGATTTGACGGAATGCTGAGGCATCAGAGGCGTGTACAGGGTGTTCTTCCACTGACGGCTCAACACGATAACTCCCTTGCGATCAACAAACACCTCGTCAATACTAAACGAAACGATTTTTTTCAAGAATGGATCTCATACCTGTCTGAGAGTGAAGAGCTGCGGCATCTCCGACTCGCGGAGGTTCATCTCGACGTACGAAGGGTCGGACTCCAAGTAGAACTTCTGCAGGATGGAGCAGAGCTGCAGGCTGGGGTCCTCTTGCAATGTCTGCGCGAGCGGCGTCAGTTTCCCGTAGCGGCTCTATAAAATCCGGGCAACCTCAGTTCTTCGCCTCGTCAGAGTCTGACCTTACCTTCGTGAGAGTGATGCGTTGTCCCTCCAGCGCCTCGGCCATGAGGCAGGCCACCGTGGCCGTCGACCGTCTGTACATCGCCCGCACCATGTGAACCACCCGTATGGCCAGCCTGTTGCTCGGGTTCATCCAGGCGTTGATCGCGGGCGAGGCCGTGCTCAGCAAGTTCCAATCCAGTCTAGAAAAATTATCAGTACTGTAGCGAGTCAAATAAATACGCGCGCCCATGTAAATTATTGTACGTAAATTAAATTAGTGTTAATTTGGCGGTTAATTCGTTGTGTTTTCTTGAAATAATTCGTGTTTGTTAAAAGTGCGTGTCCAATTTTTCGCACCTAAACGAACGTATGGATTACGATATTACCTGGTGTAGTCGATTTTGCGCGTGATGGGGGCCCTGGGCGGGGCCGCGAAGTTGAACCACACCATCCTGAATTCGATTATGCACGAGGAGACGTTGTCGTTGTCCTTCGCCGCGACGGCGCCGTCCTTGGGGTCTTTATCGGCGTCCCGCTTCGGGTTGCCCTCTTCGGCGTTGCTCTTTCTCTCGTTGGAGCTCGCGCCGTGGCTCGGTTCCTGCTTGGGGTGCGGCTTGGTCTCGGACAGCTTCGGCGTGGCCTGCGTCGACCTGCTCGCGTCCGAACTGTCGACGTTGTCGTGCGATTTCGTCGAGTCGGCGAGCACGCTCTCGGAATTGGCGGCGACGTCGATGTGCTCGAACTGGCTCTTCTTCACGATCTTCAGCGATATGCCCTCCAAGCCGCACTCGAACATGATGAAGCCCAGCTTGTCTTCCGTGCTGATCTCTTCGTTTTGGGGGACCTGGAAACTGACTGTCACGCGAGCCTATAAAACAATACACGTCGTACTCACCCTATTCTCGGCGGGGGGCGGCTGCAGATAGTACTCCACGCCCCTGAACACGGGCTTGACCTTCGTCGGCGTGAAGAGCACCTTGGACTTGTAGGTGGGGATGGCGGTGATGACGGCGTCGTCGAGGATGGAGCTCTCGTTGCGCAGCCGGCGCAGCTGCGCGTGCGCCTTGCCGATGCTCAGGCACACGACGAGCTGCTGCTGCTGCTTCTCGCAGCTCTGGATGAAGACGGGCTCGCCCTGGATCACGTCCGAGTTGGTGTGCGTCTGGAAGCCGAGCAGCATCTTCGCCCTGTTGGCGCCCTTCTTGCTGCCGCTGCGGACGACGGCCGGCCGCAGGAACCGCTGCAGCACTTCCTTGGCCTTGAGAAAGAGAGGCGTTCAAACAGTGACGGAGCAAATGTCGCAAAACGTACCTGTTTGTCGGAGTGTAGCTTGGCGATGACGTTGTCGAAGCAAACCGAAAACAACGAGACGCACGCCAAGTCCTTGATGTTGTCCAGGGCGGAGAACGATATTATCTCCTCCACGATCGACACCTGCAGCAGGGTCACGTTAACCTAAAAACACAGATTACAGTAGAAAAAGCACGTTACAGAAATGGCCTGATTTCGAACATACTTTCGGTAAAAATATGGCCGCCTGCAGTTGGGTCTTGATGGTCTCCTCGTAGACGCCGATGTCTTTGACCTTGTCGCCGTCCGCGGACGGCTGCTGGCACAGTTTGGCGACGTTTTCTGTCGTCTTCAGGTTGTTCACCGACTCCACCTGGCTTATGCACGACACGTGCAGGTGGTTTATGACGGTCAGCGGGTGGAGGTTGGCCACGGTGGGGGTGAGAGCGTCGATGAACCTGAAAACGTTAAACTCAACCGTCGGATACACAGAAAAAAGCGTCGAAAAGTAACCTTTGCAGCGTTTCGAGCAGCAGCGGGCTGATCATTACGTCCAGGTCGCCTTTGAGCTTGACGATGACGGTGGTCCTGGAGCCGGCGTCGCTCTGACTGCCGAGCAGCTCTTCCTCTTGGAAGGAGCCGGACTCGTTCTCCACCTCCTCCTGGTCCCACACGTAAACGTAGGGGGAAGTGGGGGTCTTATTGTTACCCATCGCGTCTAACCTGGACACCATCTTCAGGGAGGTCACGCCGTCGCTGAGGGTCTCCATGTAAGGCACGAATCTGCCGCCTGCACGTTTAAAGTAATCCATAACGAACGAAACCCTGCTAATATCGACGTCACTTACCGACGTATACCAATTTCCCGTCCTGGTTCCGCTCGAACAGCGGCTGCGAGAACTGATCGGCCTGCCCCACGCCGCCCCAATTCTTGCAACGGACCTGGCTGAGGTGCGTCACGTAGCTGGACATCAGCATCGGCGAGTCGACTATCAGCCTGTTGACCTGCATGTGGAGGTCGACCAGCGTGAAATCCTCCTGGCTGCCCACGGCCGACACGTAGCTCGTGTTGCTGTAGCTGTCGGAGGAGTCTCCGAGGGTGTCGTTGATGGCGCTCTCGTTGCCGTCGGGACTGGCGCTCGGCTCTGCCGCCGTCGGAGTGCTCGGGATGATCCGCGGGCTCACGGACCGACCCAGCGGGTAGCGGTTCGGGGTCACCAGGCCTTGGACCGTCCTCTGGTGGTCTTCCAACTGCAACGAAGGGGATTATTTAAGCCGAGCGATGTCGAGACGCTTTACGTACCGGGTTGGTGACGGAGAAGCTCCTGTGTTCCGGGGTGTGTATCTCGTGATCGCTCCTGTGAGACGACAGCCGCATGCGGTGCGTCTCCGGGGCCGAACCGGGCGCCAGAATCGGCCCTATCGTCTTGTAATGCGCTCCGTTCCTGTCCGTCACGATGCTCAACTCGCTCGAGAACTTCTTCCTGTTAAATCACGACGAATAATGACTGACTGTATTAACGACGGTTTGGGGAGAAACTCACCGCTGGGGCGGCACGCTGTTGCTGTCCTGCCTCGTGAAGGTGTCGCCGGCGCTCAGGATGGAATTTCTCAGGCTGGAGCTCCTCGAGTTGAGGTTGACGTCCTCGTCGGCGGAGAAGAAGGCCTCCGAGTGGTTCTCGCTGGACATGGAGGTGGTGCGCTGCACTTCCTTCTGCAAGCGCTCGTCGGAACTGATTCCGCCGCCCAGCGAGTGGTGCGACTCGGAGGCGTTGAACGTCCTCGTCTGCAGCGGGGGCGACACGGACTTGTCGCTGCTGGGGCCCTGCGAAACGAACCTCGCTAAATATCGACACGTGACGGACTTTCTTCAAACTTACGCTCTGGGTCAGCGAGTAGGCGTCCTTGACGTCCGCGGCGGGCGCGTTGAAGTAGTCCACGGCCAACTTCGAATCGGAAATGCTGTTCTTCGGGAGCGGCTCCGCCCCCTCGCCGCCCACCGCCAGCTTGCTCTTCTCGCACTGCAGCTTGGAATCGCTGTCCAGCTTCGTCGGCAGATTCGCCAGGCTGCTCTCTATCAGTCGCGAGTACGGCACCTCCTTCAGCAGCGTGCTCCTGAAACGCGAAGGAAACTTGGCGCTCGCGCGGCACTCGACGAATAAGATCCGCTTACTTGATCGACGTGGAAGAAAATCTCCGACTCACTTTCCTCTCCGCGATCCCGTTGAGGCTCGGGTAGGGCTGGGGGTCCCTCTCCGCGGACCGCTCGCGGTCCAGGGTCACGATTTTGGGGCTGTCGCAGGACCTGGCCGCGGGCCTGGTCCTCGTCAGCGTGTCCTGCAAGGTGATCTCGTTGACGATGTACGGCGGCGTGCGGAATATCAACATGCCCTCGTGCAGGATGCTCTGCCCGAAGCCGGGGTCCTTCCCGGGCTCGTTCACGCTGAAAACGGAGGCGTATTAGGATCACAAGCGCGCGCGCGTACGAGACGCGAGGTCGTTACCGGAAGGCCGCGATGTTCAAGCCCTCCTCCAGGTCCTTCTTGCTGGGCTTGAAGAACCTCGTGCCGTTGCGGTTGGCGCCGAAGAAGACGCAGCCGCCCGTGCAGCCGCACTGGCCGGCCGTCTTGTTGCGCTCCGGCCACAGGAACCACAGCTTCTTGTGGCGCTCGTCGTGCAGCCGCAGGAACTTCTGCTGCAGCCCGTAGAGGTTCTGCTCCTTCACGTCGGACGAGATGGCCGACTCGATGATGATGGGCCCGAAGTTGACCGCGCCCACCTCCAGCCACGAGTCGTTGTCCACGTTCGACCTGAACGAGGCGAGGTTGCAAGTTAAACAACTACGAAAACGTCGCACACAATACTTTCTCAGTACTGTCACGATATGATAATAAGAAACACATTGATATATAAGATATGACCATAATGCACATCCAAAAAAAAAAACGTTATCAACTCTGGCTATGAACGAGTCAAACTTTTGACAAGTGACTGTCACAATTTGTAACGTAAACAATGGCTGTCATATGCTGTGACAGTCTTGACAAGTAAATCATAACATAACATTGTATAAAACAGAGTCGCTTCCCGCTGTCTGTCTGTCCCTATGTATGCTTAGGTCTTTAAAACTACGCAACGGATTTTGATGCGTTTTTTTTTAATAGATAGAGTGATTCAAGAGGAAGGTTTATATGTATAATACATGCATAATATAGTAGAGAAACACTGATCATTTTAGAGGTTTCTAATGAATGTCGAAAACCGTGTGAAGTCGGGGTGGGTCGCTAGTAGGGTTATAAATACAATTAAGGATAGAAATTTTTTTTTCTCGGTCAATTTTGATGACGTTTTTTTTTTTTTTTGGATGGCTCGTTAGATAACGAATAGAAAAAGCATAATCTACTTTTTTTTTTTGTTATTAATAAAAACAGTGATAAGCTGTTCAAACTTCATTAATGCAACTTGAATTTAATCCCTTACCTTGTTTACACGTTTCATTACAGTAAACACAAATATTTTCAAAGTATATTCATTGTAGATTTACATATGATTTAAATTTGTTTTAATTGTTCCTACTTTTCGAGTGGGAAATATGAAGAACAATTTTTTCTGCTTCTAACTGTATATCATGTAATGTGATTAAAATAGTAATTTCTGCCACGTTTTGCCCCACTGTGCGTCGCTAACATCGTCTTAATAAACGAGGAATGACGCCTAAACTTAAAAGATTCTGAGCGATCGACGTGTCTTAACTAATCGAAGTATAGAGTGGCGCCAACTGTTGGTCGATAGCTGAACTGACAAACAAGAAACATCTGCTCACTTGTAGTGGTTGTGCGGGTGCCAGACGAGCTGCCGCAGCGACATGCTGTATATGATGCAGCTCAGCCCCGAGCTGACTTGCTTCCCGTGCAGGTTGCAGCTGGCCAGGCGAACGGGCGACACCTGCAACAGTCGCGAATCGAAACGGAAACTCTCCCCGCTCGCCCCCCTCCCTACTTACCCACAACTGCAGGACGGCGCCCGACTCGACCAGCCAGAAGTCGACGGCGTCGATCGCCAGCCTGCACAGCCTGTACTTCAGCTTGTGCTCGTCGTAGACGTCGGCGTGCGCCTCGGGCGGCGCCGCGCTCCTGATCGACCCCTTCTTGTCTTCGTCCTTCTTCTCGCCGCTGCTCTTGGCGCTCTGCTTCTGGTGGGCGCCGGCGTTGCCGGCCGACTGGCCCGACTTGCTGGCCGCGCTCGCGTTGTTCTTGGGCTGCAGCAGCTGCTGGATGGCCTGCTGCACGTGCTGCACGTGCACGTTCTGCGTGGAGTGCGTGCTCTTCTTCTTCACCACGGGCTGGCTGAGCATCACGTCGTCCTTGGGGGAGTTCAGCTCGTCCTCGTCGTCGGTCAGCAGCAGCACCAACGTCTCCAGGCAGGCGAGGATGGAGTAGAGCTGCGGGGTGGTCAGCTTGCCGCTGAGCTTGCCCAGCTGGATCTCCACGAGCCAGGCGTACTCGATGGTGTCCTGGTCCAGGGACTGACCCACGTCGGAGAACATTGCGTGGCCTCGGATCTGGAGAACGAACGGGGTTTTAAGAGGAGAGCTGATGCATTTTCACGAGCATTACCTGTAAAGACGAAAGGGCTAGTTTTCCTTGGTTGATATGCTTGTCTCGGGATGACCTGCCGACGTTGTCGGAGACTAGGAGCACTGAGGGACTTAGTAATAATTGCAGCTCGGTCTGGTCGTAGCGTTTCTTCATTTCAAAACCGACCCGTTCGACTAGTATCACGGGACAGGGAGGGTCCTTGTCTGTACAATTCTGCGACACACAAATTAGGAATGTCTACGAAAATTAGGTACACTCAATAGCTTTTAGAATGGAAAGGTATACACATTTTGGGTGTTCACTCTTGCAAATAGCGTGTAATTTGGAGTCTTTAGCATTTCTCAACGTTTTTTCACAGTCAGCTAGATACGAGAACTAAACAGGAACTTTGGATTTGGGACACCCTATATATTTTTGTTTAATTTCAATTTACAAGTCGTTCTTAGTAATAAAGTAGAAATTCTTTATTCAAAATTTTAGTTTTTTGGCTTCAATGTTTACGTAAGCAATTAAGAGAGCTTACCTTAAGTAAGTGCGCCTGAACGTCGTGCATGATTATCGAAACGTCCACTTCCAGCGGTCTGTAGTAGCGGTGATCGAAATCGTCCCTCATCTCTAATGGAATGTTGGCGGAACTGTCTTCAGACTTGATCTCGGAATTACTGCTCTCCGACGTCACGGTCTGTTGCATGTCCGTGAACGCTTGGTCCTCGCCGAATATATTTTCCTAAAAGAAAAGAAAATAATCAATCAAAAAAGCGACTAGTTGCGATTTCCGGCTTTACCTTGAAGTTCATGAAGTTCTTCAAGGCCGTGCCGTACAGCAATATGACAGACGGCCCGATCTCCAGCTCCACGCTGACCGTGTCCGCCGGCAAGGTGGTCGGGTCGAATTTCTGGGCGCCGTCCGGCGATCTCTTCCTGTTCTTCCGCTGATGGGGGAACCGAATGGGCGACAGGAGGATCTCCTCTTTCACCGGCGTCGAGATGTCCGCCTGCGGCTGGGGCCCCAACGGCGGACACGGGTGGTAAGTGTAGACTATGTTGATCGCTCCTATGGGCACCCACCAGAAGTCCACCCAGCCGGCGCTGAAACGCAAAAATACCGGTCGCTTTTCGCTAGCGCGAAGGTCGAAGGTTACCTTTTCTGGCAGATGTTCCGCCACTTTGGTATGATCTCAGTCTTTTTCGTGGTGGAGCCGTCCTTCGACAGGACCTTGGCGTGTTTCTCCAGCGCCAGGACGATGTTGCGACTAGTATGGAACTCCGGGATGAACAAACTCAAGTCTACGCTCTCACCCTTAGAAAATAACAAAGTCTTCATAGCACCATTAAAGTATAGATTCTATTTGAGTTATACTTGATCAAGTAGGTCTGGAGGAAAACAAAAGAAAGGCTAACCTCAAACAATTTTAAGATGAGGTAGGTTTGGAGAAAAACCAAATGAAAAACATAACCTCAAACGATATATCACTGGACGATATTTAACGGAAGGAAAAATCCGAAGTACCTGTATGCAGAGGTTCACGGGCACTGTCTCCGGAAGGAACTCGTCGAAGGGCAAGTCGAAGGAGAGATGCAGGAAATGCGCGCACAGCGCCAACTGTGTGTTTTCCAGCCTGTTACGCTGGCCGACGCTACTGCAGTCTATCCAATTGTACTGGTTGACCAGGGTTAGCAGTTCGCAGTGCTTCAACGTTAGGCCAAAGCGCCACGTGTACGGGATGAAATGCTCCAGGTCCGGCCTCTGTTTCGAGGCCCAATCGTTAATCAAGTCTGAAAAAAGTCATGTTGACCAACCATTTTTGGATATGATAAAAATGCCATTAAGTATCACTGACAGACATCGGTGTCTCATCTAATGATGAGCCCCAATAAACGCGAAACCGGGCTGTAGTTTCTCTCGACGTATTTTAACATGCCTTTTTATTTATAGAGGAACAGAAATGATTGATGAGCCATTTCTCACCTGTAAAGAACCACTTGTGGAAGAATATGAGATTGACCGTGGCCTTGCAGCCCGTCAAGTTGATCTCCCACAGCTGGTGGTCGTTCCACACGAGCGGATAGTGGCACAGCACGCAGAACTCCAGCGTCTCGCTCTCCACGAAGTCCCTGAAGTGCAGGCTGGTCGTCGACTCCAAGTGCAGCAGCTGCCCGTTGATCTTGGTGGTGTAGCCGTCCTGCAGCGTTATCCAGGGAATGGTGACCTCCAGGTAGCTGCCGGCGCCCACGTTGATGTGCACGGCATTCGTCTCCTTGTCCTTGGTGAAGAGTATGTCGACGGTCGCCTCGTTCTGCATGAGGAGGCGCACGTCGAAGGACTGCATCTGCCGCTTGTCGCCGGGTGTTGGGGCGCTGGTCGCCTCCATGGGGAGATAGTCTTGTGGGTAGAAGAACTTGAATAGGTGCTCGCGCTGGCGATCCGCCCACGGGCCGTAGCTGAAGTCGGTGCCTACAAATTAAAAGAGTAAACATCCAAAAATAATCTGTGAAAAATACCATGCTTGCCTTTTCCACATTTTATATCGACTCCCCATTGCGGAGGGCTGGACTCGACGATATCTCCGTTGGCTAGAGTGACGAGGACTGGTTCTTCTGGTACTAGACCTTGGACGCAAAAATATCAGACGTAAGTCATTTTTATTAAATATAAACAATTTCTTTTATTACCAGGTTCATCCATGTAAAAATATAACTCCAAATCGTTCGAGGACATCAACACGAAACCTTCGCCCATGTACCGCGGCGGATCATCCAGCATGCCTATTTGAAATATTATACAGGGTGAAATAGCTGCGACATTTTTGACACATTTAATTTCTTTTTTTGAGTATCAAGAGAATTTTCTACTGTGTACGTATGTTGCTTACCGGTATATTTTGGACTAGGGGCCAGCATAACCTTCACGTTCTCTGCCTTGCATTTAACGAAGTGCATAAACCTGTCCAAAGTGCACACGGCCGGTTTAGTGGAGTACACGAAATGAGACTCCTCGAAGGTTATACTCAACGTGGTGGGTACCAAACGGTTGCCGAAAACTAAACGACTCTGAAAAGTCGCAAGTATTAAATGTGTCAGGTTATCGTCAAGGTCACTTACAGAAGTAACGTCACACTTTATGACGGGGATCAGGTCCCTCCAAGTTTTCGCCATGGCAGCCTCGGTTTTTGCTTCTTGTCGGATTTTTTTGGTGACCACCTGATTTCCATTTTCCGCCCTAAAAACACAAAAATTATTTTCAAAATAGAATAAGAAGGTAAAGTACTCAGAATACTCTAAAATTACCTCTCTATATCTTCCGCTACCTTATTTTCGTAATTTGTATTTGGAAATATGTTGGCTCCCAAACCGAAAATTTTTTCCAAGCGGGCATACATCTCAACGATTATATACGTGTAACTCGAATCCGTTCAGCATAACCGACAATCTTGTATCCGAATGGGACAGATCTAAAAACAAGGATAATAAGAAAATTTACGATCGGAAGCCGGAACCTTTCGGCTAATACCTTCACTGACATCCTTGGGTACGTAGGACCTCCACCATCTGAAAATTAAATATCCGTCTTGCACCGAACCGCATAATCGTGCGTTATATACACCACATCCCTAAACATTATCTTGCCCGATAATGCGTTCATAGTAAGGGAACCTTAAAAAAAATACATATATCCTCGATCAAATATACGTTACACATAGTTAATTATTACGTACCTATTTTGAAAAAACCATCCTTCATGAAAAGTTTGTTAGTTATCTTCGTTATGACATACCCCACCACCCTGGAATTGTAATAAGTTATATAGATGACCCAGGACACTGCGAAGACCAAACTGCAGAGCAACATAGCAAGTTCGAGTCCATCTTGATGTTCTCCAAGTTGTAGTTGTTTAACGATATGTTGAGCATAGAAGCTTCCGAATCTTCCAAGAAGCTTATCGGAGTCGTCTCCATGATTACTAATGTTTACTTACTACTACGAGTACCTATTTCCCTTTATAATTGAGGTGGATAATATATATAGGTACTACATTTCCTTTAATATTCTAAATGTGTTTATGGCAAACTACCAAACGATAAAAAAAAGGTTAACGGTTATGGAGGAATGTAAGGTATTTAGCCCATTTTAATAGATAATTCGTGTTTTCGATAACTATTTAAATATTTATCTTTGTGCACTGCAATGACGTTTATCGGTGGGCTGACTGACGGACCAGGCAGGTCATAGGTCCGAAACGTCATAATAGAACGTTCGTTTGCTTTGCACCTATTGAACTCTACTTTTCAAAATTGTGAAACGGTGTAAAACCATCAATTAAGTAATAATAGCCTCCTTCTTATAAAGATCCTCGTTACAATTAAACCGCCAAGCGATTTTTTCAGTTAACTCCTGAAAAAAATAATAGGACATGAAATTAGACGTAATAAATTCACTAAAAAATTATAAAGAGTGCGTTCCTAATCGTTTACAAAATTCATTGTAGAACATTTATAAGACGGAACATGTCAAAAAATAGTAAATGTCAGGTTTTTTTATTATTTGTTTTGTCAAAAGGGGACTTTCGCAGTATTCAGTAAAAAAAAGTAAAATCTATGAAAGAAAGTAGTGAGTAAACTACGTCATTTAATTTTGTATTCCTATAATGAACTGTAACGTTTTCAGGCTGGAATTTTATTTACATGTAGATATGATTCCACCCTTGCTGGTGAAAGTGTTTTGCCAGGCGCCTGATAAAACTTCACCCCAAGTATATCCACGTCAGTCCTCGGCCTCGACCACAGAAAGCCGGCTTGCTTTGTCACTCGTGAGAGGACGCCATATTGCTGCGGCATCGGCCGCTGAAGGCTACAGTTGCGAATTTGGCTCTATCAAATATTTTCTTCTCTGTTCCATCGGCGGTAAGTAGAAAAAAAGGTCCAGAAAACGATTACTTACTATTACAATAAAACGATAAACATAAATTATCGTGTTATTATTTTATTTTATTTTTTCAGGAATCGTATCTTGTGGTAGTACCCACACGTCTGTTGTACCACTCGATTTGGTGAAATGTAGACTTCAAGTGAACGCTGAAAAATATAAAAATATCATCAATGGTTTCAAAATTACTATAGCGGAGGAAGGCATGAAAGGTCTTGCGAGAGGATGGGCCCCCACTCTCCTCGGCTATTCAACGCAGGGAGCTGGAAAATTCGGTCTCTACGAGGTGTTCAAGGTACTGCAGTCCTATAGCTGGCCAACTGATTCCATATTTCATTCAATTTAAACTTCCTTCAGATAAAATATCACCATCTAGTCGGTGAAGAATTCGGTTATCACTATCGCACATTTATTTATCTTGCTGCGTCCGCATCGGCAGAGTTCTTCGCTGACATAGGTCTCTGTCCCTTTGAGGCCATCAAAGTGAAGATGCAGACTTCGGACGGCTTCGCCAGCACAATGCGCGAGGCGGTTCCCAAGATGATAGCTCAAGAGGGTTGGCAGAACTTTACGAAAAACCTCCACCAATCCACTATTCGAATTTTGGAAAAATGTTTCAGGTAACGGCGTCTTCTTCAAGTCTCTGGTCCCGTTATGGATGAGGCAGATCCCCTACACCATGGTAAAGTTCACCTGTTTCGAGCGTACTCTGGAGTTGCTTTACCAATACGTGGTGCCCAAGCCCAGAAGTCAGTGCACTAAAGCCGAGCAGCTGGTGGTGACTTTCGCAGCCGGATACATCGCCGGCGTCTTCTGCGCCGTGGTCTCCCATCCCGCCGACACGCTCGTCAGCAAGATGAACCAGGCCAAGGGTTCGTCGGCCGGCGATATCATAAAAAACATCGGCTTCGCCGGCCTCTGGAAGGGACTAGGGCTTAGGATCGTGATGATCGGTACCCTCACTGGCCTCCAGTGGTTCGTTTACGATGCTTTTAAGGTATGTTATCGAGAAACGAGCCTTTTTTTCTATGTCTCTAAAACCAATTAATCAACATTTTTATTTATAGGTTGCTATGCGCATACCTCGTCCACCACCTCCTGAATTACCACCTTCAATGAAAAAGTGACAAGGGTAAATAATTGAGACGAAAACAACCCAAGAAGTACACTTAACATAATTTTAATGATAAGTTGTGTGATTCATAGCTGCCAAATGTCCGAGATTACGTTAATAAAATCATTAAAATATTGATTGAGATCTCATATATTTTCTCTTATGTAAGTACACACTTTTATTCCTGTACTTGAATTCTGAACGCATTACTTGGACCTAAAAAGTCTTTCGTCGATACATCGATGTATTTGACGTTTAGATCGCGACAGTGTCGACACCTTTCGCAGTGGTGAGCAAATAACGGTGGGTATCGATCTTTGTGCTCTGTTCCTGTTCGCAATTTAATGTAATTTTTACCTTTACCAAGTTTGGTTTGGAGGTCCATTCGTTCTCGTTAATTCAATAGTTCCAAAAATCAGCTTTCAAGTAAGTCCTAAAATATAGACTAATTTGTGCTACTTCGTTAATAAAGCAGTTTAAAGAGAGCAAGGTCGAGATTTAAGGTTACATAACTATCACGTTTATCGCACGAAATGTATGACCTCTAATCAGTAGATTAATAAAAAACCGGCCTCTCGTACTAACTATATCCAGTAAGTTAACAGTAACAATTTTCTTTCAGTGATTGTATGGTTTCCAATTAAATAATCAATTTTTTTTTTATGTAACAGTTCAGGCAGGCATGTTCTCATCCTTCCTCACGAAAGCCTTCTGCCAGGCTCCGGAAAACAAATCATGCGACGTCCCTCAAAGGGGGCTCGTCCAGTCCCTCGTGGCCGGCCGTCAGATAGCCGCAGCGTCCGTTGCGGAAGGTGACAGTTGCGAGTTTGCGTCTCCAAAATACTTTGCTCTATGCGGAGCCGCAGGTAAATCTAAAGCTTGCGTGCACATATAGAACGATATTTACGAGGCATTTCTTACAGGCATTCTCTCGTGCGGCATCACCCACACCGCCATAGTTCCCCTCGATCTCGTGAAGTGTCGCATCCAAGTGGATCCCGATAAATACAAGAATATCATAACGGGCTTTAGGGTCACGATTAAGGAGGACGGAATCAGAGGCCTAGGCAAGGGATGGGCCCCGACGTTCTACGGTTATTCCGCGCAGGGTCTCTGCAAGTTCGGCCTCTACGAGGTGTTCAAAGTAAGCTGTGACTTGAATTCGAGGACGTTCGTTTGCTATTTAGCTGTTTGCAGGTGGTGTACACCGATCTGCTCGGTGAAGAGAACGCCTACCTCTACCGTACGTGGGTGTACTTGGCCGCCTCCGCGTCGGCCGAGTTCTTTGCCGATATCGCTCTGTCGCCTATGGAAGCTGCCAAGGTTAAGATCCAGACGACGACGGGTTACGCGAACACTCTCCGAGAGGTCGTGCCGAAGATGTACGCAGAAGAAGGTAAGCTTATTTTTTGGTGTGTTTAAATCCTTCTGTGAAATTCGTAAATAGGACAATTCTAGGGTTTTTCCAAGCCGTCAAATTAGAAATAATTTTGTTTTAAAAAACGCCTTGAATAAAAATCGTAAAAATGGTGAAGCTTTGTACTTTTCGATGAATTATAGAAAATAAAAAGAAATTGTTAACAGTTTACATTGTTAACGAAGAAACTTTTGACGATACTGAAAAAAGCAATTTGCTAATTAAATAAAAATCATTGGGTATATCTGATAAGAGGTTAATAGGTTTTCAGATAAGCAGAAAGAATTGCAATATGAACTTTTTTTTAACTACATTAAAAATGTTTCTCGCTTAAACGCCGACTTTATGGCGGTTAAGCCCATTTTAATTTTGAGGCTACGTTCAAAAATATCCTTCTAGGACTCCACAGCTTCTATAAATCCCTTGTGCCGCTGTGGATGAGGCAGATCCCCTACACGATGATGAAGTTCGCCTGTTTCGAGCGCACCGTCGAGCTGCTCTACAAGCACGTGGTGCCCAAGCCGAGGGCGGACTGCAGCAAAGGCGAGCAGCTCGTGGTGACGTTCGCCGCCGGCTACATCGCCGGCGTGTTCTGCGCCGTCGTGTCGCATCCCGCCGACACCGTCGTCAGCAAGTTGAACCAGGACAAGGGCTCGACGGCCATCGAGGCCGCCAAGAAGCTGGGCATGGTGGGGCTGTGGAAGGGCCTCACGCCCAGGATCATCATGATCGGCACGCTCACGGCCCTGCAGTGGTTCATCTACGACGCTTTCAAGGTGCGCGTGGCATCGTCTCGTCTCGAGGAAAGTTGCACTAATGGGGTTTTTATTTATAGGTAACGATGCGCATGCCCCGACCACCGCCCGGCGAGATGCCAGAGTCTTTGAGGCTCAAGTTGGAGGCTGCCGCAGCGCAAGGGGAACCGCAATAGACGCAACTTATTGTCCCAGTATTTCCGGTTAGGCACCAACTCTTGTATCTGTTATAATAACTCAGCTACGGATATATACATATATTTACGTTCCACTCGTTAGATTTGCAGATGGGTTTTTTCCTAACGTGACTATCGTTGCATTCCATGTTTTGCTGCATTTGTGTCGATGAAATTATTAATGCACGGTTTAAAACGTACTGCTAGGAAATCTTTACTTAGTCGATGTATTATTTGTTATTTACCGATACATTTTCTTTTAATGTGGATATTTATTTACATTCCGTAAGGTCCTTTTAATAGCACCTGTGCGATTTTAACTTCTCTACAGTTGTTTTAATGGCTTTTATTTAGAATTCCAACGATACAGTATTAGGGATTAAATGAAGGGTTCCAGAAGGAAATACTTATCTGTAATGTGAGAAAACAAATTTGTTATTTATTATTACTAACGTAATAAATTGTAAATTTGAACTTGTTTTTTAATTCCCATGAAAAACGGTTTTATTAATGTATCCCAGCTTCTTAGTTATCGGTCAAAAATGTATAAGAAGCTTAATACCAGATGGCGCGAGTATGTTTTTAAAGATTTCTTTAAAATCGCTGATATGTAAAATAGATTTCTACATCTCAATTGTTTGTCCACTACATCGTGTAAATTAGGGCCGGTAGATAGCGATATGCAGGGAAAAAAGATAACTACGTCATATTATAAGGTATAATCACTAGATGGCGAGAGTAAATTTCAAGATTTCTTCAGGATGGCTGACCCATCTAGATTTGATTTGATCTCTGTAGATGGCAGCAGTGGTTAGATGAGAATAAGTAAAAAAAAGATTTCTACCCCACAATTTTTTGTCTACTACATCGTGTAAAGTAAGACCCGTAGATGGTGCCGTGTAAGGAAACAAAATAATTTAAAGATTTCTATACGTGCCTACCTCGTTCTAGACGATATTGTTGCTAGATGGCGTCTTATACACAAACAAGTTTTTTTTCCATTGAAATTTTAAGTGTTTGTTGATAGATGGCCGCACTGTTAATGATTTTAGAATATTGTTGTTTGTTGAAAATTGATACTTCATATATGTATGTATAAATTTTAAAGTCGTTGAAATTAAAAAATGTTTAAAAATGTTTTACGCGTCTAGTCAGAAATATATAATTTGATGTGGTCTATTTTGAATGCGATAACATCTCTTCGTACCAGTTTTGAAACAGCCAAGAACAGTAATTCCATTTTATATTAGTTTATCAACTTTATACCCTTGAAAAGTATCAAGGTTATGTCCAATTAATTATAACTTATTTTAGCTACATACTTATTATTTGTTTATTGAATTCCAATTCAACTAAGATTTACGTTTTACGGAGAACATTCTGTAAATCAGTGAAAATTCTTATTTTGTGGGATAGTTTCAGGACTTCATTGTTAAGTATTTACAATGTGTATATTTTTTCAGTTTATGCAATCCAGAGGTAAATTTTAATTCTAAAACTCGGCTACAGAAATTCAGGAGTGCCAGAGAATGAAAACGCCACTTATTGAGTTTGGTCTGTTCGGCTATGCAGCAGTGCAGCGCAACAAATGCAATAATTATTCGCTGAATGAGCCTTGGGAATATCCGAATGCGAATGAAAAAGATCCCGGCTGGCACCAATATTTCGTCAATAAAATGCCAAAAGATCTAAAAATAGGTCAAGTTTTAAGGTTATATCACTCTTACGTATGAAGGTGTATTAATAGAACTTATGGTCTCCCAGTTTATTTTAAGGCGCGAGTGTTCCCGTGCCCTCGACTACATAATCCTTAAAAAAACCTCCAATATTCCTCTAAATTAGGTAAGCAATTTAATTAATTACGAACCAATTGAAAAGAACTTACAGCTGTGTTTGTAGGTACATAGTTTTTTTTTTATTCGAGAATGCTCTCGTCCCTTTTCCCTAAAGCCTTCTGCCAGGCCCCAGAAGTCAAACCAGCACAATGCGAGGTTCCACAGCGGGGGCTCGTGGAGTCGCTCGTCGCCGGACGCCAGATCGCCGCGGCTGCCGTAGCTGAGGGAGACAGTTGCGATTCGCCTCTCTCCAATATTTCGCCTTGTGCGGCCTCGGAGGTAAACAAAATTGATTTTTCGATCCAACAACGTGCCTAACGGGATTCTCTTCAGGTATCATATCGTGCGGCACCACCCATACGGCAGTCGTACCCCTCGACCTTGTGAAATGTCGCATCCAAGTCAATCCGGACAAGTACAAGAATATCGTGCACGGATTCAAAGTTACGGTGAAGGAAGACGGAGTGAGAGGGCTCGCCAAGGGATGGGCCCCCACCTTCTTCGGTTATTCCGCCCAGGGTCTCTGCAAGTTCGGCCTCTACGAGGTGTTCAAAGTGAGTGCGTTCAAAAGTTTTTTCGTAATCGTCCATTACTATTGGTATTTTCTTATTTCCAGGTATTTTATAGTAACTTAATTGGTGAAGAGAATGCCTATCTTTATCGTACGTCGTTGTATTTGGCGGCCTCAGCGTCTGCGGAATTCTTCGCGGACATTGCGTTATCGCCTATGGAAGCGGTAAAAGTCAAAGTCCAGACCACAGTGGGTTACGCTAACAATCTGCGCGAAGCCATGCCCAAAATGTTCGCCGAGGAAGGTCAGTAGTGTTCCTTGTAAGCCATAATATTTTTTAAATACGGTACTTTAATACGTAGCATTTTTTTTTTGTTCACGTTTATTTCCGCAGGCGTCTACAGCTTCTACAAATCCCTCGTGCCGCTCTGGATGAGGCAGATCCCCTACACCATGATGAAGTTCGCGTGCTTCGAGCGCACAGTGGAGCTCCTCTACAAGTACGTGGTGCCCAAGCCGAGGGCCCAGTGCAGCAAAGGCGAGCAGCTCGTGGTGACGTTCGCCGCCGGCTACATCGCCGGCGTCTTCTGCGCCATCGTCTCGCATCCCGCCGACACCGTCGTCAGCAAACTCAACCAGGAGAAGGGCTCGACGGCCATCGAGGCCGCCAAGAAGCTGGGCATGAAGGGGCTGTGGAAGGGCCTCACGCCCAGGATCATCATGATCGGCACGCTCACGGCCCTGCAGTGGTTCATCTACGACGCGTTCAAGGTGGGTTCTTTTTAGGTTATGTAGGCCCTTTTCTTTAGGTTATTTTAGGCGACGTGTGACTTGATGAATTTTGTTTGTTGCAGGTGGCGATGCGTATGCCACGTCCACCTTCGGGCGAGATGCCGGAATCGTTGAGAAGGAAGTTGGAGGCGGCAGAAGCGAAACAAAAATAAAAATATTTAAACAATTATTTTAGATAATTGTAAAATAGCGAATAAAAAATTGTTATATATAGACGTTTAATTATTACGCTGTTGTTTTCATTTCGCGTACATCGATAATCGGCACACCTAAATAGGTAGGTAAAAATAAAATACAGTCACAGGGATCACTGATTTTTGTAAAACCGAATATCAAAAAAAATATATTTAAATGCTATAAATATTTGAGACCCGTATGTCCATTTCTCTTTCCGTATTTCTACCCCGAAATTTAGAATAGACTAGAGGGAATGCGTATATTGTAACACTGGTACACCTAATGTCAAGCGGCCATATTGGTGTAACCGTGAACGAAGCAGTGTTTTTTATTTATTTCAATTTATTTAATCAAATTAGCGCTTGATTGTAATGGTTATCTGTCATTTTAAAGCGACGTTTGACAATTTTGGACTCTTATTTAGTTTCATATGACTAATGAAATATCAATTTTGTTTCTGGCGAAGCCGCCGTATTAGTATCACTTTGTTTATACCATTTTTCGTGCGTAGGGCGAATGGAAAGCGTTCCCTCTAGTCAAATATCGGATCCATTACATTACTTTTTATAGAATTCGCATATCAAACACCAAATATATTTTTTTAACATCGGCCTCGTCGAAACGACGTCTTATGATGCAGTATTAATATAGCCAGAGTAACAAGTCGGCTACTATTTTTAATATTGCAATTATTATAATTATTTCCGTCAAACCTTATGTATGTACATAGTTTTTACCTCTACAAACATTATAAATGTATTGCTTATTTTATGGCAACATAAACGTATCTACATGTACACAAAGATCTTTTTCTGTATACCTATTTTTCAATAATCTTTACATAACAGGCGGTATTTTTGTATCACAACTGAATCGATTCGAGCGCCATCTACAACCATCTAGTTTTGGGTCGTTGCATCGTCGTGCATTACGGATGTCGGACAACGAATATCTCCCATGAGCAATGAAACTGGTTCTTATGTTTTGAAAAAATCCGGTGTACCGCTTCGGTTTCGTAACGCATTAGACCATAACGGAAGTACGGCCTCTTCGATGCCCTCTCCAGATAGCAGACCGTCTCCTCTACGTTGCCACGCCACTGGTCAGGCGTATACATAATAAAATTATTAGGTCGTAATATTTTCCACCACGCCGAAACTCGAAACTGTCTTCTAAAGTCTTCTTTTCGTCAAAGTACAGAGAGGCCCAAAAAAAAACAAAACCTAATTTCAAACAACTTCCGCTTTGCAGCGGATAGGGTAGGCAGATAAGTAAGAAATAAGCAGATAACAAGGGAAAAATACTGGGCATGTTTAGTAGGTCTTTTATTGAAGTTTCGTTTAACATCATAGGCATTAATAATATAAAAATAGTAGTCTGTATGGTGCTGAAGGGGCTATATGTAGATGACCAGGTATATTTAGTAGCGTCTATTTTTACATGTAATTTCTAGCGTCTATTTTTTACATAGAGCCATAATTAAAACTTTCTACAGTTACTACTTACATCGCATGAAATTTAAGGAAAAAGAAACTCTAACGACGTGTTTTATGGGATGGTTTCACTAAATTATATTGAGATTGCAAAAATGATATACTAGAAATACCCACAAAAGTGTCTTCCCTAATAATGAAAAATATTTGATCGGACGGTTGTTTAGTAACTTGGCCACCGTGTACATTATATATACGTCGAGACAAAACTTCCATCCAAAGTTTAACAAATGATTAGCGGTTTACCCTTTGCGTTCGTGTGTTCGATGTTATTCTTCGGTTCTTCCTCATTGCGAAGACGATAGTTGAAAGTTTCATATTGAAATCTGTTATTCGTTCCACTTTATGATACACAAGATAAAGTAATCCGTTTTTTTTCTGCAGCTCAAGTTACTCAAAACGCGTAAGTACCTAACCTCACTATGTCACTTTTTTGTTTGTAAACTGCCGGATCAAATTTCTTGTAAAGATTTTTGGATTTTTAATTTTTAATTCTTATTACATATGTATCTATTTTTCTGCGGAACTATCTTCTTCAAATTAGAAAAGTATAGTTAGTTGTTTTAATAAAATTGGCAATTTTTTATTACAAGTAATAAATAATATCTTATAAGATGTATTGATTGTAACAAGTATAAAGTGTATTTTTTGGTGTGCCGTGTACTTATCTAGGATTTTTGGAAAAAGGGGTGAAGCTGAAATTACGCACATTATAACATAGGTAATTATATTTTAAGTTTTTTTTTGGGCAGCACAAAATTTTGGTGTTACGGAAAGTATATGTGTGTGGAGGGTTTTTTGTTATTCTAATTTATGTTTTAATGGCTATTAATTAATTATTTAACCTTCGAAATTGGCTTTTTTCTGTGTTTCAAGACGGACATCAACTAAATTGCCAAATCCATTATTTATTTACTTGGTACATAACGTTCACACAGTATGAAAATCAGGTTTTATTTTAAATAATGGTGTGAAGATTCAAATACGCATATATTTATGTAGTTTCTAAATAATTGTGAAGTTCTCCAATACAGAGGAAGTAGAGAATCAATAGTGAGGACGTAACCAAAGTCCATAAAATAACCGGAATCGTTAAATGTGTTTTTTATTTCTATAATGACAAAAAAATGTGCCCAAGGTTAATTAGTCCTAATTTACAAGAGTTGTAAATAAGATGTATAGGTATGTATGCATGTATGTGTAAACAAAAATACATTAAAAAAGAATCTTATAGATGAGTAAGAACACAGTGGGAATTTGCTTAATATATGTTGTTGATCTTAGTAAAAGTTATGAATATCTTGTGTTTGCATTAGATTTCACTTTTTTCCCTTACTGCTTTGAATCACATACTTGAATGTTGCGAAAGAGGCCTCTCAGTGTCAAAGAATGGGCATATTACCAATGTTATTGGAAGTTTCCGTAAAACCTGGCATATATTTTATTCTATAAACATCCTTATTTAGTATCGATTGTTGTCGTAGCAGTTTGAATTTTATTTATTTTTATTACCTTCTCAATTTATAAAAATATTATTCCCTATTATATGATAATTCACATTTGCATCTAGATTTCCTATTTCCCGTTTTTATATTTGTATTTTTATACAGTTTTCATTATTGCTGGTTAATTATGAAATCGTTGTAATGTTTGCAACATTCTCAATAAACGTAATTAAGTTTAATTTATTACTTTAATATTTATATATTTTCTTTAATACTTATAATTCGTATAATTATTATGAGTGTATAATTATGTAAATAATTGCGGAATAATTTATGTTTAAAAACGTATGTAAAAATAATAATTTTTTTAATGAGAAAGAGAAAAGGTTACGGCAAATATAAAATTTATTACCACGCTCGACGCTCTGTA
This sequence comes from Aromia moschata, assembly GCA_029963805.1. Taxonomy (NCBI): domain Eukaryota; kingdom Metazoa; phylum Arthropoda; class Insecta; order Coleoptera; family Cerambycidae; genus Aromia; species Aromia moschata. Next base: position 170,656 of record JAPWTK010000031.1, read on the forward strand.
AGTCGAACTCCCTTTAATACTAAGAAACCTCGACCACCATATATGCATAAATTGTTCTTTCTTAGTCGAAAAACATCATCGCTCTCTTCAAACTGTAAACTGTTTGCCAAGAAGTGCAAACAGACGCTAATTAACCAGTTTTGTTTTTACATCTAATACAAACCTACATATTTTTTGCCAAAGGACATACATATGTAGGCATCGATGTAGGTATTCGTATATGTAGTATGTATTTAATTATGCATAGAATATTTCTGTGCTACGGAATAACCACCTGCATTTCTCGAAAATTGCATCTTTCTTGACTCAACTTGAGCTCAAATGGGATTGCGACTTCAAGGGAGTTGGCTGTAATTGTTAAGGAATTATTAATATTTTTTTTTTTTAGAAAAATGTCTTCACATCAGGGGGTACGAGACTTCTACTCGGGCAAAAATATCTTCATCACGGGCGCCAGCGGCTTCCTCGGCATATGCCTCCTGGAGAAGATACTGAGGACCATTCCGGAGCACGGCAACATATACTTGCTGCTGAGGCCGAAGCGGGGCAAAGAGATCGCCGAGAGGCTGGAGGACATTAAGAAGAATCAGATATTCGAGGTGGTCCTGAAAGAGAAGAGCGTCGAAGAGGTAGGAGAAACTTTACGCTGCCGGGTTTCGCTTACAAAAATATCCCCAGGTTTTCAGCAAAGTTCAGGCGGTCGCCGGGGACGTGGGACAGGAAAACTTGGGCCTATCGCCGGCCGAAAGGAAACTGCTCACCGACAACGTCAATGTCATCATCCACTCGGCTGCCACCCTCGACTTCGGGGACACCCTGAAGACCACCGTCGACATCAACCTGTTAGGGACCAGGAGAATCGTTCAGCTCGCCAAGGAATGCGCCCGCCTCGACGTCTTGGTACACGTGAGCAGCGCCTACGTTAATTCCTACAGGCTGGAAGCGGAAGAGGTACCGCCGTAATATTTCTTAATGTAACTTCGACTGACGTCGAGGTTTTTTGTTTTGAGGTTATCTACCCGCTGAAGAGGGATCCGGACGAGCTGGTTTCCTTGGTCGGCAAACTGAACCCCGAGGAGTTGGAGGAGCAGACGCCGGGGATCCTGGCCGATCATCCCAACACATACACCATCACGAAGCACATGGCGGAGCACGAGATCCAGAAGGCCGAGGAGCTGTTCCCGTGCACCATCGTGCGCCCCAGCATGAGTAGGTTCTCCCTATAGACAGAAAAAGAAACGCCTATTGAATTATTTAAATTTAACGTTCAATAACTATGTTGGAACTCTGCGGCTCTAGAGTGCCATGGAAAAACAAATAACCAAATGTTGTAGGTCCAATTGTTTTTTTCATGGCAATCTAGAGCTGCACAATTCCGAACCAGTTGTTAAACTTTAAATTTGTATAATAAAATTCGTAAACGTTTGAACGGTGTTTTTTTTTTTTTTCAGTAATCGGCGCGTGGAAGGAGCCGGTGCCGGGCTGGACGATAAGCAAGAACGGGCCGCAGGGCTTCCTCATGGGCGCCGCCAAGGGCGTCATCCGCAGGCTGCCCGTCGGCAAGGAGCTGGTCTACGACTACATACCCGTCGACATCGTGGTCAACAACCTGCTCGCGGCAGGTTGCTTCGCGGGTTAGTCACCGTCTTCTCCGTTTTGAATCTTTCTAACCTCATATTTCAGGCGTTACGAAGCCGAAGAAGGTGGCCGTGTTCCACTGCACATCCAGCACGAGGAACCCGTTCCGCTGGCTGCAGGTAGAAGACAAGATCAACGATTACCTGCACCTCTACCCTCTGAAGTCGGCCGTCTGGTATCCGCACCTGAAGCTGCTGCCCACCGTCGCCTGGTACAAGATTTCCGCGCTCTTCGTCCACATGTTCCCCGCGTTCATCCTGGACACCGTCACTCGACTCAGCGGCGGCAGGCCCATGTAAGTGTACGTCTTACGCATAAAAAAATCGTGGTATTAAATCGGATTTATTATTGGATAAAGCGTTTGAGACCGAAAAGCAAAATGTTTATACAGTGACCGCCATAAAGTTCAACATCAAATGAGAAAATATTGGTATAAAAAAACTGCATGAAAATTAGTTTTGCTTGTCCGAAAATCCCGCGAAAAATGTTTTTGAGTGCGCTTTATTACTGAATAAAGTGTTTGAGACCCAAAATAAAAATGCATATACAGCGACCGCTGTAAAGTTGAGTTCGAATAAAAAAAAATTGCTATAAAAAACCCGTATGAAAATTAGTTTTGCTTGTCCGAAAATCCCGCGAAAAATGGTTCTGAATGCACTTTATTACAGAATAAAGTGTTTTGAGACCGAAAATTAAAATGCATATACAGTGACCTCCATAAAGTTGATGTTATGTTTAATAATTAATTTATAACTACCAAACACACATCTTTTAAGCGGGAAAAATTATTTCAACGAAAAGAGGAGATGGGTTTACGACTCGATTGCCAAAGCGACTCTTGAGTATATGTCGGCTTCCACGAACTCCGTTAGTACTCAAAAAAAGGTATAACAAAAAATCTCCCTCTTTTTTGCCGATCATATACCGCGTGTTATATTTATTGCAAGAATGGCCAAATGAGTCATTGATTCAATTCATAGGTACTACTAATGCTAATTAAAATAAAAGGCAAAGATGAAAGAGAAAAAGAAAAGATATGGACGGAACAGTTGAGATCGATTAAAAAAAGTTGGTTTAACAAAAAACTGTATGAAAATTAGTTTTGCTCGTCCAAAAATCCCGCGAAAAATGGTTCCGAATGCACTTTATTACTGAATTAAAATGCATATACAGTGACCGCCATAAAGTTGACATGGAATAAAAGAAAATTGGTTTAAAAAAAATCCGTATGAAAATTAGTTGTTGACCTTAAGGCGGTCACTGTATGCAAAAAAAAAGTGTAATTATAAAATATCGGATACATTAAAATTATACGCAAGCTGTCGGAAATGATGACCTCTCTCTTTAAGACTGGTGAAGCTGCATCGCAACGTGAACACGTCCCTGGGCAGGCTGGAGAAGTTCATTTTCACGGAGTGGAAGTTTACGGCGAAGAAAACTATGGACTTACAGGTATTTACAGGTGACTAGTACGTAGGTTAGATTCGTTGCTTTCACGCCTGCGGTGTATAACCCAGATTTTTATTTATGCTCTGTAACTACTCACCAGGTTTATTTAGGAGAAAAATTTCCAAACCAAAGTCCTTGCCTCTCGTAAACAAAATGTTGTGGTCTGTGCTTCACTTATCCTCACCTTGAAGGTCATTTAAAGGTCGACTTTAGGTTTTTATATGTGTTTGTCTGTAATCCGAGTTTCATTGTTTCGTATACTGCCAGATAGATGGAGCTAGTAGCTTTAATCTAGTTAATTCTAATGAGACGAGAGAGTGTGTTTATTCTAGACATATCCAATATAGGAAAAATTTTAAACTGAAGCAGATTTTTTTCGAAATTGTCGTAGCGGAAAACGTTAATTTACGTAATTATATATTTGTCGTACAAGCGTGGTGACCAGTGATATTCCATGTATTCCTCCCTAACCTACCTATCCTGCTGGTTTTTCGCAAAGGGAAAGCGAGATTCTCAACTCAGTAAGTTTTTATCTTTCATTTATGATCGTTATAGATAGATTAGGTAAATTAGTTCATAGTTCACAGCAAACGCGACAAAATGGAAGGTTTATATAAATTTGTTTGCAGCTCATTGTCCGTATACGAAAAAAAGAATATTATCGTTTCAGGATTGGTTAACTAAAGAAGACCAAGTGGACTTCAGCGTGGACATCACGACGTTAGTGTGGCTGGACTACTTCACCGACCTGACCCTGGGGGCCAGGACGTACCTCAGCAAGGAGCCCCTAAAAACCATTGCGGCGGCCAAGAAGAAGGACAAAATGTAAGCCCGTCAGCCTCTTTCCCGCTCGTCTTCTTTCGTTTCTTTAAAAGTTTCAATCGTCGAATGCGCTTTTTTTTTCGCCTCACACTGTTTCGTTTGTTTTTTCAGCTTGCTCGCCTTGCACCTGGCCTGGCAGGTGGCGCTCTTCTCCCTCATCTGGTACCTGTTCGCCTGCGCCACGGGCATGACGATGTCCTCGTCGCTGTTCGTGCTGCCGATCTGCTTCATCCTGTATAACCTGCTGTGAGCGGCCCCGATCGTTCGACACCCCCTATTTATAACTCAGTTTTTTACCACTTGATTACTATTAGAGGCGGAGCGCTGCGTTGCAAAATAGAGGCTTTGAGGAAATCTCATCAATATTGTTTGATCTGGTGTTATTTCGTATGTTATAATTTTTTTATAATACAGTTTTTTTTTTTGTACTAGACGGGGTGTTTTTGTCCTCTTCCTGCCGCACGTAAAAAAAACATAAATATTGATATCGCGGGTAAGAAAAATTACTTTAAACCACAAGGCTACTGAACGACAACGTAAACAACCATTTTTATTAGTGTATAAATACAGCCAGAAGTGGGATACATTTTTTTTTGTACTAGACAGTGTGTTTTTGCCCTCTTCCTGTGGCACGTAAAAAAAAACAAATATGGATAGCACGGGTAATAAAAAATTACTTAAAAATGCAAGACTACTGAACGACAACGTAAACAACCATTTTTATTAGTCTATAAATACAGCCAGTAATGAAACATAAAGCAACAATTTTATTTCATCTTCACTGTTTTTGTCCCACTTTAATTAGAAGTGGAATAAATTTTTTATACTAGACGTGTGTTTTTGTCCTCTTCCTAAAATTATTTTACGGGTAAAAACTTACCTTAAAACCAAGGCTACTGAACGACAACGTAAACACCATTTTTTTAGTGTATAAATACACCAAAGTGGGATTTTTTTTGTACTAGACAGTGTGTTTTTGCCCTCTTCCTGTGGCACGTAAAAAAAAACAAATATGGATAGCACGGGTAATGAAAAATTACTTAAAAACGCAAGGCTACTGAACGACAACGTAAACAACCATTTTTATTAGTCTATAAATACAGCCAGTAATGAAACATGAAGCGACAATTTTATTTCATCCGCTGTTTTTGTCTCACTTTAATCAGAAGTGGAATACAATTTTTTTTTATACTAGACAGTGTGTTTTTGTCCTCTTCCTGCGGCATGTAAAAACATTAATATTAATAGCGCGGGTAAGAAAACTTACCTTAAAACGCAAGGCTACTGAACGGCAACGTAAACAACCATTTTTATTAGTGTATAAATACAGCCAGTAAGAAAACACAAAGCAACAATTTTATTTTATCTTCGCCGTTTTTGTCCCGCTTTAATCAGAAGTGGGACTAATTTTCAGAAGTGGGATTAATTTTTTTCTGCCGACATTCAGCGCGAGCTGCCGTCACACTCGCCGACACTCGTCCTCCCAGTCGGCCAGGCCGAGCCGCACCGGCGCCAGCAGCCTCTTGAAGTCGTCGAGGGCGCAGTCGAAGTCGCAGCCGGGCAGCGTTAGGTTGCGGGGTTCCCCGGGGTTCCTGTAGAACACGTTCACGTAGTCGCTCTTCGCGCCCCTCCGCAGCTCGAAGGCCACCGTCGAGGTGTACTGGGGCCACTTGTAGTCGTAGACCTGCATGGCGGCGAGGAGCGGGGCTATCGTGCTGTCGTGCGCCGAGAGCATCAGGAACTTGGCGGTGTCGCTGACGTTCCCGGTCGCGTTGTCGAACTGCTCGATTATCAGGTTCACGAGGGGGCCTGAGGGCGAAAAAAACGTCATTCGTCACCTAAAAAAAGTCGACCAAGTTTGTGTTCCGCTTAGGGGGTAACGCCACTTTAACGGCCTAAAAAAACGTTTTTTTTTTACGATTTTCTTTCGGATTGAAGGAAAGTTAGTAAGAAAAAACGCTTTAAGGGTGTTATTGGTCGAATATTGAAGTACAAACATTTTTTTTCGTCAATAAATACTGCAAAATGGCGGCGCTAAAGTTATTCTCCGCGGACACGCTGTCGTCGAGGCGCTTCGCGGCACGCAGCAGAACTGGCGCAAATGTTGAATTGGAACAATAAAATCCTTTTAATCAACATGAGTATAGCTAGTGAAATACGTACGGAATTTTAAAAATATTGATTTTTGGGTAATTGGCACGTTTTTGAAGAAAAATATAAATTTTGTGACGAAAAAAGGGCAACTATTTGTTTATAAAAATTGTTTAAATTAACTTATCGAAAAATCCGTATGTGTTTCACTTCAAAATGTTGTTTTAAAGATGCTAAAATTTCAAACGAAAATATTGAAAATTGTCTGAGTTATGCTGCGTGCGCCGTTTTGTAAAATCGTGTTTCGAGAAAAACGCATTTAATGTTTTAAAATGAGTTGTCGATACGAAAAAACGAGATATTCGACCGTTTAAAATTGTTTACCATTAATCTGCGATCCCGGGACCATAAAGCTGCCCTTCCACGTTCAGATTGTTCTCCTCTCCTTTTCTCGATGATTCAATGCTGCAGCGTGCCTTTTTTGCCGCATCGATCAAAGAATTCTCGACGTATTTGATGGGCGTAGCATCGTCTTCCAAATAAAAATTGTATGACCGCACACCGATATCCTTCTCCAGAATTTTTATGATTTGTAAAATGCTCTTCATACCAATCTTCATCCTCTTCATTCTCTTCAGGCCAACACTAACGTACTTTTAATTGATTTTTTTTCAAACTGAGTAAACATAGTTTCTAACAACATCTAGTAGTGTATTACAGAAGTTAGAAATCAGTAGGTAAAACGTTACATAGTACCTTTCGAGCAGGTAAGTCGTCGCAGGTATGGGTGGCATTAGAGGCGTTCGACACGCTTGAGGAAAAGCCCGAAATTTCAAACAAAAAAATATTGTTTTCACGTGTAAAACTTTTCGCTTCATATTTTAGACGATTCAAAATATGTTTTAGACAAAAAAAGTCGATTTGTTTAAAACTCTACAGTGGTGTTACCCCTTAAAAAAAATCGTTTTTTTTTTTGTTGTGTGACTTTTCGAAGATCAACTGTTAATCTTGATAAACTTAAAAGACAGTGTACTGAAACTTTCGTATAGATAGGGATCAAAATATAAACGAAAACCTTGCATAACTTTTTTTTTTTCACGGCATCGAAATTGCGATTTCTTTTCTACGTTTAACTCGTCTCCTTACCGGATCTCAACCGCGCCAAGCCCGCGGTGTACGAGTACGTGCTCCAGGCGTAACCGCACAGCCCCTCGACCTCCTCGGTGAGCACGTCGTCGGCCCACAGCGGCAGCGTCAGGTTGTACAGCCTCTCGATGTACAGGGTGTTGTAGAGGTCGAGCAGCGCCTCCAACGTCGCGACCTCCTCGCCGGAGTTCTTCGTCATCGACTTGAAGAGCTGCTCGTGCGCCTTGAGCACGGACTGGAGCTCGTCCGTCTCCATCAGCTGCTGGTAGAGCTCGGTGTAGGCGGCGCAGGGCCTCTCCTGCGCCAAAATGGGGTCCTCGCCTTCCGGCCTGGTGTGGATCGGCACCGGCTGCCAGGAGAGGTACTTGTTCCACACCTGGGCGCCCTTGGGCGGGTACAGCCCGGCCAGGTTGATGGCGGCCGACATCAGGCACCTGTCCACGTTCGACGACAACACCTTGATGTCCGCCTTGCTGTACTCGGCCGGAAGGAAGCCGTCGTACCTCTCGCGGAACCACTTGCCCAGCGCGTACTGCTGCCGCTTGCCGATCTGGAAAGATGCGGAACACCAAGTGAACATCAGCTAAGCAAAAAAACTGGACGTTTTCCAAGAAACATCGAACTGCTATACTTTTCTCGACGCGCGTTTCGCATCTTCAGGCATCTTCAGGTACTTTCAGGCACCTTCAGGTACCTTCAGACACCTTCAGGTATCTTCAGGCACTTGAGGATGCCAACTTAGTTGGGGAAACGCGCGTTGAATAAAGTATAGTAGTTCGGTGTTTCGTGGAAAACGTCCAGTTTTTTGTTTCTACGCCGAAGGTTCCAGTACCCACTCGGGGATCAATTAAGCAGTTCTTTACCATGACACTTGTGCGACTTTTTTGTATGGCCACACGTTTAAAACTCAGGTTTTAGAAACCCGTTGCGAAAATTTGTAGATCTACGAGCTTTACGAGAATTACAAATTTTCAAGAGATGAACAGCTACTCCAAGAGTTCAGCAACGTTTTCTATTATGTGAAAAGAAGAATGAGAACATGTTTGGAAATAATAGAAAGTGTGAGTGCCCGTTTCTTTTGACTGTGGCAAAAAAACAAATAAGGGAGGGAAGAAAACAAGTGTTATGCTTAATTTTGTTAACTTACTGTCGTCAGCTGTCCAAAGCCCGAGGGCCAATACGATTCGTCGTAGACGTCATACTCGTACGGCCTGATCGGTGCTCTATCTCCATGCCTGTACAACTACAAAAAAAAATGAAATAAATTGTATTGAAAATGGAGAGGAAAACATTTTTATACTCAGCGAAAAGTAGAAAATTTGAATTTAAAAGGAACTACAAGATTTTTTCAAAACTTGAGACAAAAAACTGTTATGTTGAAATAAAAAAAATGTTACCACTATCACTGATACCAGCTCGTCATCGTCTGAGGATGCGACAAAGCTAAGGGATGAAATTGCCAATAAGACGAAAGCCAGTAGTGGCGAGGTTTTTTTTCAGAGCGACCATTTTTCGAACTTAGGTACAGACGCGAAATACATCGGTATACAATTTTCGCAACTATAGATACGTTTACCTGCTGATATGTAGGTATTCTTCAAATTCCACTCATTTACTCGAAATTGATAAGGAACTTGACGATATAGATTTTTATGTAAGGGACAGATAACGGTTTTTGTAGTTGCCGTTTTATGAGAAATACGTGAGGTAGAAAACTAGACTATTTCCAGAACCCCCCGGAAATATACGAGGTTCCGCCAAGAGGACGAAAATTAGGGTATTAAAAAATTTATTTTAGAATGGATTTTGATGTATTCTTTGTAACCAAATGCCCGCGAATAAACGAGGCTGGTATACTTACTACGACGACAGACAGCAAGGGGTCCTTTAGCGAGCTGGCGTCTTCGAAAATTGCGAGAAACAAGACGAGAATTTGTTGGAAAGCGCGCATCTTTTAACTTCATCGACGAGTTGCACCGCGACGATAACGAAACGCCACAAACGATGGCACTGTTTCGAGCAAAAGGTTTCGTCGGATTGCACCGAAATTGCCTAGCCGCAGGGTGACCTTTTCCAAGTAGATAATTACAGTAAAAATAAAAAAAAATGCAGTCGAACAAAAAAAATACAAAACTAGATACAGCGTCGACTAGATCTAGCTTCTGCTAGATCGATATTTTATTTGGGACTAGGTAGAAATATATTTTTAATTAACTTGCTTATTGCCCATAAATCTAGCCAACTAGTTTTCGGAGCGTGGAGTTGAAAAATTAAATCGGTTATACAAAAAAAGATGTCCTACTAGCTCTCTCACAACCGGTCCAGGGCATATTGTTTTATTTTCATCATATTAGGTAATTCTGAATGCACCGTTTAGCAGTTGTTTTGGCGCGCCTTAGACGAACTAGGTGAAGGTAATTTTTTTTTGCGGTGGTAAGGCAATCGAATAGCTAAAATATAAACTACTTTGGTGGCTTAGTCAGAGACTGAACTAAGAGTACGTATCAATGATGCTTGGTACAACAATCTGTCCTGTAACAATTGTTATATATTTACGTACTTATGTATTTACATTGTATACATATGTATGTATATAGAAATGCATGATCGACTAAATTTATCGAGGTAGATATTTAAAGTTTTTTTTTTTTTAAATCAATGCAGCAATAGATATAAAGATTGTCACATCAGAAGATATAGAATAAGTTATTTGTTTTACTAGCTTTATCTCGTCTTTTGATACAAAAATGATTAATTAGTACCTGATATAAGTGGTAGGTACTTTACACATCTATTTAATTTTTTTCCGATGATACTGAGATAATTACCATTTTTTTTTCAATATAATTTGAGATAATATGAACGTAATAGTGTTAGCAATGAAAATCAAATTATGTTTGGACTAACTTGTTTTATTGTAAGATTTTTTGAGAAATCAGAGGCTATAAAAAACTTCTAATTTTGAAAACCACAGCGACCTTGTTCATTAAAAAAAAATGCTACAAAATGTCTTATTTTCATCAACGAAAAATTTATTGTTATCTCGCATGATTACGCTTTTCTGATTTCCTTCGATCGGCCGGTATTTTTCGAAAACAAACGATGACCTTGCACTCCTATAGATGCTATCTATTTTTTATCGCTCCTAAGTGGCTAACCCCAGTCTAAACATGCTGGAACACAATGTACGGAGATCCTACTAAACTGTAACAAATTCGTTGCTGCGGAGCGTCGAGATAATTTTAGTATATGGCCAAGTAACTCGTCGATAACCGCAACGATAACCGTTACATAATAATCATTCCTTAATTATACAAACATAACTAATAGGGTAATAAAACCGGAGTTGTTTAAAAACGCGGAGAGAAAAATAAGGACGTTAGCCGTGCTGCAATTATTGTGAAATAAATTATGTCATTATGTCGTTGTCCCATACCGGACTTGCTGTTTTATCCTTTCGTCTACGGACCAACATTTTTTTCTGGTTTTCGTAATTTATCAAGTGGGCCGCCCGAATGTCACTTGGATTTAGATCGTGCTCTCTAGGGGGCCGAGAACTTCGTAAATTTTAGATGCAAATACATAAATACGTACGTATCTATGTGCGTTAGTTTATTAATTAAAAATGCTCAATGGAGGGCATCTAGTCACGGCCTAAGAAAAATACTGTTTGCAGTAAGCAGAACTGGTTGTTATTCAGCGATGTGATTACGTAAATGAGCCTTGTTAGCTCACGCGATCGACATTGTATAATTAATCAAGCTTGTTTTTGACTGGACTTATCTAAAAAAAGGCTAAAACTAAACGTACATTGTAAACAAAAACAAACAATTCAAAAAACAAAGTTTTTTATTTTATTTTCTTTACGTAAAAATAGATTTAAACATACAAATAAATTATTTTGCTAAGTCAGCATAGAGTTGCACTCTTGTGGAACGTATCGTTGAGATAAAAATGAAACGACTACTTTGTAACAGTAGCTATTTCGGTCTTCATTTTTGTACGTCCTTAAAAACAGTTCCATTTGTTTTTAAGCCCGTCAAATTGACGATGAATTAAATTGTCTCCACATAGGGAAATCTTAAAAAACTTCTCGCATGCTTACTTTCAGTCGGTTGTATATTCGAAATGCTTAGAATTAAAATTCTAAGCATAACACGAAACGTTCGTTCATTATAATTTATGTTTTGCAGTGTTAGAATTAGAAAAAAATATAAACAAAAATCCAGTAAATAGTGTATATATGTATGTGGGTGATATATTTAACATCAACAGTGATATCAGTTGTCAATAAGGTATTGCGATGTGGGGTAATAAAAATTGTATCGGTTTTCTACGAATTTTTGTTGAAACTAAGCTCCGTGTCAAGGCCTGAAACAGAAACACAATCTCTCGATACGCCAAAACTATTGACCGTTGAATTAAAATAACCATGCTCACTAATAGAGTTCTATGAAAAAACATGGATCCCTATTGCCACTTCTTGGGTCAGGCTTGATGTTCGCAAGTTTTTTGGGGCTAGGACTGCTTTAATTTTATCTCAGTCTCTGTGATTGTCTTTTTCTCAGAGCCTTTCATGAAACGGATCATACTTAGGAAACTTTTCTACTATACAAATTCGACACCTGGTGAGCCGCCACTGTTTCAAATCCTAGGAATTCATCTGAAAATATTCTGAGATTCAAGCCTAATCTTTAAAAATGTTATGACTAAAATCTACTAGATGCATGTCGACATATTGAAAGAAGAAGCTAACGAGAGGCAAGGGCGTAGCCAGTAGTTATCTTTGGGGGGGGGGGGGGGGCGCTCAATGCAGATGAAACAAAAAAGCCAAAAAAAAAGGTCACTATAGTCAACGGCAACCGATAGCCCCCGAGTATTTCGGTTTTTTACTTGACCCTTTGGGGGGGGGCGATCGCCCCCATCGCCCCCCTGGCTACGCCCTTGACGAGAGGCCAGGCAGTCGGGAGTCCACCCTGTTTTAAGTTGTATTTTTTACTCCCAATTTTTTGCTGGTCGTAAAACGGCCCCATTTTTTTTTTTGTATATTTCAGATACGTTTATGACTTTTTTTTCTTCCGACACGGTATCTCTGTTACCGCTCGGGCCGATAATAACGATTCGTACGGCAATTAGATGCCGTATTGTTGTCCCAGACCGAAAAAAACATCGACGAACAAAAATACCCGAGCGACCTCTCGACACTCGCGACCCAAAGCCCGCGATAAGTCCCAATTAAAATTCGCCTTTTAAAATAAATATTTTCGTGCGGCGGCTTGCCGCACGGGCGCTCAGCGACTCCATTGCATTGGGCGGATAAGGAGGAGACCGAGGCAGACTTCTCTCGTGTCGCGATCGCGTGGAGTGTCGAAGATGCCGTTTCAATCAATTAATTGTCGATTAAGTAGCTGTTGCGTAGCGGTATCGGTATTTACGTTGGTGTTGATGCCCCGGGAAGAGAAAGAGCGGACACAGCCCGGTCTCAGGCGCCCAATTGTTTTTTTTTTTGCAAGACCGCATTCTTGCGCAAGCCTCGTGCAATTTTTTTCTGTAACCGCTCAATAACCATACAAAAATGATCGCATTTCAAAAATAGGTGCCCCGAAATAAAACATGCAAACTCCAAGTACTTATAACGATCCACCAAAAAAAAAAAAAACGTCGTGAAAGCTGGCTATGACGACAGAGAGCGAAACTTTGTTGTCGTCCAACTTTTTTAGGTTTGATATCGCGCGTAATCTTTCAGTGCACTTGGATAACCGATTGAGAAATCGGGATTCACTCTGATTCGTTCAGGTCCTCATCTCCTTCTAGAACCCGTAGGTTAATAATAGATTCCAGGACCGGTCTTAACGCGACTAAATATTGTTATAACGGGTCACCCCAAAAAAAAAAACGTCATCAAATCTATCAACGAGAGAGATGGAAAAGGCGGTTATATCGAAACTCGAAGCGAAACTTCGTTGTTGTCAAACTTATGACAAGCGAGTGTCAACATTGTAAAACAAATAATGTCTGTCACACGATGTAACAGCCTTGACACCCACGGTAATTTCTTGAAATGTGCTCTGACTGCCAGACTTTGACAGCTTTAATTAGACATCATGGTGTTTTATCTGAATTTGGCCTAGATCCTCCGGTAATGCCAATTTTGGGAGGAAATTGTGCCAAAAATGGCTCAACTCATGACATTTTGCTACTTTTACCAGACATATCATTTCCAACGTATATATTTTGACTCACTGATCATCACGGTGTTATCTGACTTTGTATTACACACGCCAAATTATCATAAAGTCTAATTTGTTTCGTTGAACCACCTCATAATCACTCATTCTACAGTTTTCCAATAGTTTATTCTGACATTATTTCCGGCGTACTTGGACGCACTGATTTACTGATCGGTAAAAGAACCTTTTTTTTATCGTTACGCCATTAATAGATCAGTATTCTGTTGGATGTTTTGACTAAACCTCGTCCGGTTTACACTATATGGTTGAAAAGCGAGCCGGTTATCTTTGCAATAAATAAAAAAATAATTGTTTCTATTGGATAGATTGACAACTAATTAATTGATAAGTTTCGAAATAATACGATGCTCCGTCTAGACTAGATTTTTTCCTAGGCGACAAGGCTTTCCCTTCCTTGGTAGCGCACGCGTAAAAAAATCTTGTTTATGTTTGATAGTTTTGTTGCTAGCCAGATAGACAAGCAACACTAATTAAGTGTGTACATTTTTCTTTTCTATTATCGCAGCTATTTGCGAGTTGACCAGAGTCTCCAGTTTTTCTTTTTATTTGAATATGAACTTGTTCTTGAAGACAGGTTTCCATTTACCTTTTTTTTTTTTTTTGGATTTACGTTCGACTTTTTAAAATAGAAACATTTTCTGTTAATTTCAGGAAACATATTTTCTTTTTGGTGGAGTACATTTGAGAATGGCCTAAAAATTATTTCAGGACAGTTCCAAGATGCAAAATCTCTTTTAGTTAAAATTTCTGGAGGTGAATTAACTACTAGTGTTTTAACTTGATAACTTTGGGAACTGGAAATGTAAAATAACATTAGTTATGACACTGGCAGCAACTATGGCTGTACAGCATGACTGTACACATATTTTCGAATCGTCAGTGTCGAGTCGACCCAGATTTACGCAACGAAAGGGAATTTTTCCTTCACTCACTAAACATTTCCCAAAAAAAAAAAGAATAATAACAACAGTGTCTCCACGATACGCGCAACAACGAGAACAATCTAATTACCATTCCAATTAACGATATTTACATAAAAAAAGTCCCGACTTTGATAACCAATTAATATCCGTAAAATAAACCATAATCTGTTCATTAATAAGTATTAATAATATTTAGACTGCCATCAAGGACGCCATTTATTATTTATCGGGGATATCAGCAAAATCGCCACGCGGATTTTACTTGAAATTGGATTTTTTTTAAGTTTCGTATTTTTTTTATCAATAGGTTTCATTTACTTGAAGGTCATAGTCGAGATGAAATCTAATTTCCTGGTGGTTTTTGAAAATTAGTTTTTTTCGGTTAGATAATAATGAGTTTGTTAAATGAACGTTTGTTTAAGGGAATTATTAAGATCGATTACTCACAGTATAATTAATAGGATATAAAAAAAATCTCAAATTTTTAGGTGATTTTCAAACAGCTGGAACTTGGGGAAAAATGGTCGTAGAGGAAAGAAAAATGAAGGAAATTGAAGCTCTAAGTTTCTAGTTTTTGGATCTCGAGCTCAAATTTTTTTAGCGTCAACAGTTTTTGAGTAACCATAAAAAAACCATCGAAATCGATAAAAAAAAATCGAAATTTTTGCTTGTCTTATAAAAGATCTACGAAGTTCAATATATTTTTTTTTCGATAATTTCACCATAAAGTTCTATTAGATAATTGAATTCTCTTTAATTTGACCTGTTTTCGAGGCTATACGACGATTTTTCGCCGTTCAAAGCAAAAAAAATAATTTTTTACTGTGGTAATCAATTACTCGGGAAATAAGGAAGGTACAGAAAATTCAAGGAGGGTTTTGAAAACTTCAAAGTATCCTTTACAAATTGTAATGATTGGTTATTGCTAAAAAATTTTTTCGAAAAGATATTGTTGATTGAAAAAGAGGTAAAAAATTGCTTAATTTGGGATATTTTCAAACCTTGGCATAACTTTGCAAATAGTGGATAGACTAAGGATATCGAGTGTAATTTTTTAACCTTAAAGTACCCCAAAGAAAGCCTCATAGCTTCAAAGCGATTTTTATTCATTGTTTTAAGTTAAAAAGCTTTTTTTCTACCAATAATCCTTATCTTCATTATCAAAAAACGTTAGTCGCTGTGAAAAAAAAAAAAATAACGAAGAACTTTAAACAAGATCCAAAAACTAGAAACTTGGAGCTTCATTTTCCTTTTTTTCCTCTTCTCTACGACCATTTTCCCCAAGTTACACCTCTTTGAAAATCATCTAAAAATTGTGATTTTTTTATTTCTATTTATATATACATATTTTCACATACCATAGTATAAAACAAAGTCGTTTCCCGCTGTCTGTCCCTACCTATGTATGCTTAGATCTTTAAAACTACGCAACGGATTTTGATGCGTTTTTTTTAAATATATATAGTGATTCAAGAGGAAGGTTTATATGTATAATACATGCATAATATAGTAGAGAAACACTGATCATTTTAGAGGTTTCTGATGAGATGTAAACCGTGCGAAGCCGGGGCGGGTCGCTAGTATTATATAAAGTACAAACTGTTTTAATTTCTAAAAAACCTTTGCTAATGAATTCTCGTAACTTCCCAACTTAAAATCAGTTTTCTTTCATTATTTTTTATTAGGATGTAGTTTGATAATTCCAGGTGGCAGTGCATTTGTATGTATGTAGCAGATTTAATAGTAGAAATACATTGCTATGTATCTTTTAGAAAAGAAGACATTTGTGCAACTAGGCAGAATCTAAAGAAAATTCAAAACTACTCTTTTTTTTCTTTGAGATAGAAACGACCAGCAAACGCTTGGCTTCATTTTTGTTCGCGGTTCAGATGGGACATTAACGAAATATAAAGTATAGTACATATTACATAGTTGCATGCTCTTATTTGCGTAGTTTTTCTTTAAATTCATGAATGACCTCATATTTTAAACCGATGCAAATAAATCGCATAATAAATATGAAACAACAAACAGATCGCGTTTAGGAAAAATCAGTAGCGTCAGCGGAAAAAGAAAAAAATAACTTCATCCGTAACCCGAAGAGGTTACACGCTTCAGACACAATACGTCGGCTTCTAGAATGAAAAATAGCGCTGTTGCGTCTGACGAAAAGCGAAAACAACCTCTCCGAATGGTGTGATCCGATGTTTCGTCAAGAAGCGGCGATAACCACTTTATTTATTCGTTTCCACGATGAAGATAACGCGCCAAACGCTTATATATCGGCCCTAAGATAGGCCGATTTCATTCATAAAACCGCTCGCGATCCGAAAGTGACCAGGCAGTGACATCTCTAGTGCCCTGAAGATGATTTACGCGGACGCCGAAACTCGCCGGCGCGACAGCGACATCTTCGAAGTGCCGGACTTCTCCAGGCAGTCGAATTTGGAGCGCAACTGCGGCCAGATCTTCGCCATGGGCCCGGCCCTCACCAAGGAGATCTTCGAGAAGATGAACGCCGAAATTGTCCCGAAGAAGACCTACTTGTTCGGGCACGCCATGAATACGAAGAGAATCCTGTGTAAGTCGGAGTATTCTATGGGTGTAAGAGCGTGAGGAGGTGAGAGCTAGTCGTTGTTTGGCTTGCTTACCTGTCTCGGGTTCGAATCCCAAAATTACACTTGAAACAAAACAATCCTCGATGACAACTTGATTTTCAGTGGTCTAAAATTTTATGAAAACTGGAGAGGAAGAGCTGGAGAGCGTAACTTTCCTTGTTATAGAGTATTGTTTTTGAAAGTGTCATTTGAAAATTTTATCAGGCATCTAAATTCTTAAATTTGATTGAAACAACTTTATAAATAGTGGTACAAAATTAGGTCTTTTACCTAGTATATTTAATATTTTTTCACTTCGATTTTAACAAGAGTGGGTCAAGCCACGTGTTTTATATATTTTTTTTTAGAATATTCGTAATTCAAAAGGAACATTTTCCACGACGGAAAAACATAAAGACGTTCATGCGACGCAATGCAAATTCGCACCGAAAATGGTGTGATCGCTTGCGTAATTTGTCGTTGTCGCCGTAAAGTAAGGCCGGCTCGATACAATTTCAGCTTGATGGTCTTTCCCAGACCGGATGGCGATAAACTCTTGATCTCTTGTCACGCCACTAGGTTGTTGTCTACTAGGGAGCGTGCGAACCCGTACCGAGTGGCCCAAAAACACCATCCGACCCTCGAGATTTTCGCCTCAAAATTCAAGTGTATGAGGCACTCAATTTAATACTGTAGTTTCTTCTATTCTGTCTCTAATCAATTGATCATTGTCGTCTTACGACCTTTGTGATAACCCCTGTCTAGTCTTCTTTATTAAAAAATATATAAATTACTCTATAATATCTAGTTTACTATTTTATTGCCATTATAGTAGTATAGTAGATGTCCCTAATATTATAAAATATTTCTCTGATAGGTAACACTTAAAAAACAGTCTTTAATCACGGCAATCTCTCTCCTGATTTCTAGACACAGTTCCAGCCCGTTAATCGGTGGCCCAGGCGCCATCTTTATCTAATTTCAGGGGTCGCGGCAAGGGGTCAAACGTCGGGTTGTTTGATATCGAAATCTTGCGTCTTTAAAAATTCAGTTTAATTGGAAGAAAAATTCACTTAATTTTATTTGAACTTGTGTTTATAGAAAATACGTCTTCACAAATAAAACGAGAAATATGTAGACAATGTCTGGAATAATCGTTAATCATCGCATTTTGTCGCATAAAATTTGTTTCCAAGAAATTAGAAAACATATTTTCCAGACATAATTTCCTTGTTTGTTTATGATTGCGAAAAATAACAAAATACGCTTCGCAAACGGTTTCACAAATTTGATTTTGTTTTCAGTCCTCAGCGGTCTCTTCCTCCTATTCTTCATCAGTCTCTTTGGAGCCAGTGTCATGTGGTGCACAGATTTCTTCGACAATACAGTATTGTCGGTAAGTATCCCAAGAAAAATATAATTTTTTTTATATATTTCTAACAAAACTTTTTTTCTGTACCCCATTTTTCATTTCAGACGTTAGCTATATCCAACGAGTCCCAACATTTTCATATGTGGGAGAAACCAACTCCAAAAACATTGTATAGTATATACGTTTTTAATTACACTAATATTAAGGATTTTGAAAGGAGAATGGATGATAAGCTGAGGGTGAAAGAAGTGGGACCCTACGTTTATGAGTAAGTACAATTGACGATTGCAATAATAACGATTTTAGAGATATTTAAGTGTTGCAATTTGACGGGAATTGTTTTGATTTATTTTAATTTTTCTTAAGGGAGACCCTGGAACGAGTCAACTTCGTGTTTAACGACGACGACACAGTGTCGTATCAGGAGAAACGCACGTACCAGTTTCTAGCTGACCAGTCGAGGGGGAAACAGAACGATAGAGTGGTCGTGCCGAACATACTCTTGATGGTACGTTCATAAAACTCCAGACTAACGACAGAACACGCGATTACCAATAAAACATTATAGCATAAATCCTCCTGTAAACGCGAATCAAGAAATCACAGTCCAATCAACGAGCGAAATGCCCCCATGTTAATTGGTCAAAACATGGTTCAAAAACAAGTGTTTTGAATGGCAGTTTTCAAATATGCAACGGCCAAAAATGTAAAACCAAAATTAAAAAAGTTATTCGAAAAAAAAACGGTTCGAAAAAAATTATTTTATGCAAAAATTAAATAAAAGCGAAGCGATTTGGTTTTTTTAATAGCATAAAAGTACAAGTCTTCGCGAATTAAATGAGCCCATAATCGTTTCTGTACGATCATTTTTAAGTAGTACGAGCCTCTGTAAAAGCTGATTTTTGAAAACGCCTTTTTTTTTTAATCGTTATAACTCGAAAAAAATAAAACTCTTGAATTTTTGAAAAAAAGGATCATTTTCCGCTTGCCTTGAGCTATATTTGTAGTTAACAAGAAGTCTGTTCAAACAAAATTGGAATTTATACAGCAAAAATACGAAAACGCGATTTTTGACGTTTTTTTTAAATTTTTCTCAAATGTTTATGAACCGATTTTTTTCGTTCAAATTTCATTCGACGCGCATTTTTAAGACCTACAACTTGCAAATTTAACTTTCTTGTGTGGATTTTTTTTTATTTGCAAAAACCCGTTTTTTTTTTACTTTTGTGATTTTTTTTTGGTTATGTTCGCCATTAAAATTCGAGTAGCAGAAAACGCGATCTTTCTAGGAAGTTTCTTCTCTATACGACCAAATTTTTTGTTTGCTGATAACAATTAGTGATCGGTTTTCTCCCCGTTGATTGGGCTATCACTAATTTGCATTTACTTGATTTAAGGCTGGAGCGGCTACGACCAAGCACCGCAACTACTTCGCAAGGCTGGCTTATTCGAGCGTTCTAACGGGATTGGGCGAACAGCCTTTCCTCAGTCTGCCCGTGGACAAGTTCATCACCGGCTACGACAGCAAATTTTACGATATCTACACTACTCTGGCCAATATCAACAACGAGCATCCGCCGAAGAAGTTCGGACTCCTCTCTAACGTGAGTGCGCGAGACAAAAGTAATCCTTATGTGTCTCTTAAATCGTCCAGAGCAAATCGTCGAAGTTTGACCTATACGTAATATTTTTCCTTTTCATTACAGAAAATGGGGCTGCAACCGAAAGTTTTCTCGATGAACACCGGCAAGAGCGACATAAACAGGCTCGGGCTCATGGAGAGGATCGACGGAAAAAAACTCTTCGACTACTGGTCGACGGACGAATGCAACAGGTGAGTCCAAAGTGCATACTGTGGCGTTACCTTGATGGTATCGCTTTCTAGTGCATTCCAACGGCCGAGTCGGCAACCGCGAAATGTCCTTCCCGAAGCCCTCTGATGGTTAAACCGTAAGCTCAGACGAAGCGAGAAAGACTCCTCCTTCTTTTTTCGATCTTATTAGCGAGTCTGGGATAGCCAGGCGTTTTTGTTGGACGTTATCGAATTTTTTTCCAGCCTCAACGGAGGCGACGGCTCGATGTTTCCCCCGAAACTGGTCCAGAACAAGAGGCCCGTCTCCGTGGTGTTGCCCCAGATGTGCAGGTCGGTGCCGTTCGCGTTCGAGAAAGAGGTCGCCGTCTTGGACGGGAAGATACCCGCCTACAGATACGCCACCGCCGAGGACCTCTACGATTCGGCCGAAGAGGTACCGGAACGACAGTGCTTCTGCAGCATGGACGGCTCCGTGTGCCCTCCGAAGGGCGTCTTCAACGCCACGCCCTGCAACAACGGTAAGGACCGCCTCACGCCCTTAACCTTTGGAGCGCCGGAAAATCTTATATAAGACGTTCTCCATAGGCTATACAATCATTCTTAAATTGCAACGAAACTTACTAGTCTTGCTTTTTGGAGGTCATTGATCACGAAAAAAAAGGCTGGGGTTGACACACCCCTAAAAAAGTACCCCCGATTCTGATATCAATGGAAGATTGAGTTTTGAGTAAAAATATAATTTCATTTCATTTTTTATATGTGTCTTTGCACTATGAACGGTGGCAGATACCCCTGAGGGAATATCGCGTGGACGTTTCTGATGGTAAACGAATGAAAACCAATTCTTGTTGCTATTTCCAGGGGTATTTCTGAGAGAGACGATATTTGAAAATATTTTTACAACGCGGAATAAATTACTCGTTTAGAATCAACCAAAAATACTGCTCAAAAAAAAATTCTAAAAACCCTTTAAAAAAAAACAAAATACTAAAAACAAAAAAAAAATATCAAAAAAACGAAAAAAAAAAAAATGAAGCCACAAAGTCTCTCTACGTCCTCGTCGTTGGCTTTGGGTAATACTGAAGGAGAGATGCATTAATCAGTCACACACAGAACGGCAAAATGGTTCCAAAATCACCATAAAAACCAATCCGATTTTGAATCGACGCCGACGGAGGGAAAATGTGTTTACGCTTCGAATTGGCTAGTGACAGCCTACTATGTTTTTTTCCAACCTATTCTTGTAAATTATCTATTTCAGGAATAATTTTTTTTTAGTTCAATTGAATTATTGACTGACCTTTGATTGACCAATAAATATTTTATAGTGAACGTCGTTTAAAATTTGATAAAATAATTTTCTTACCCACTGAGGGAAAAGAAGGAGCAATACGTACTCTCCTCTGAAAAGGGTAGAGTATTATATACTTTATTGTTGTAAACAAAATTCATCTTTCCTGATTTTGGAGAATTTTCTACTCTCAAAAACTTATTACAAAGTAAAATTATTACAAAGTGACATCAAAACTACGAACGAGATTAAATGTTTCACTTAAAACCCGCATTATTTGGACCCAAGGATCTGGAACCATTACCTATGATTCACCGTGAATTGTTCCCAAATATCCTTCATTCACCATCTTACAACAACGACGTTTTTAATAATCGAGCAGCGTCGAAAATTTTTCCTATTTCGTTTCATTCCAGGCGCTCCATTTTTCATCTCCAACCCCCACTTTTACGGGGCCGACAAGTCGCTGTTCGACGGGGTGGCGGGTTTGAGCCCGGCGAAGAGGGACGTCAGGAGTTACTTGTACGTCCACCCCACCATGGGTTTCGCAATGTCTGGGAAGTCGGTGGTCCAACTCAACATCCAGGTCCAGAAGGGGTACGGGGTGTACCAGCTGGACAGGTACCAGGAGGGTCTCATGCTGCCCATAGTCTGGCTGGAAGGGGTAAGTCGACATTGATAATATTGATATACATGGTGTGGATTTGAAATATATAGGGCGATTGATCGAAAGCATTCGTTAAGGGGTAACACTACCTTGTAAATTTTTTTGACCATTTTTTTATTGGCTTAAATGCTTCCTTAACTATCCAAAAACGATATCCAAAAGGTTTTATGTGGGGGGGAAAATTTTTAAAGTGGTCGGAAAATTCGGTTTTCCGAGTGAACTCACGGTGCTGTTTAACTAGTAAGTTGTGCGCGTTCGATATCGGTGCGGTAGAGGGTCACTATTCCTTCGTAAATACACTATACCTACGTCAGTAGGATAAAACTTCAAAATGCTACCGTTAGATGTGTCTACTACTCGAATTTTCAAGCTAGACAACTGCTAACGCCAGAATAACTGAAGCATTAAACGCGTTTTTCTCGAAACCATGTTTTTCGAGCTGGCCGTAAAGGTAGCACCTACAATTTTCAACCAATCGATTTGAAATTTTAACTGTAGCTAAAAAAAATAAATTTTCTAGTGAACGCCCGTAGAACTTTTTGATTTATGAAAATTTACCGATTTTATAGGCGATTTTCGGCCGTTTTTTCGAAAAACGTGTTTTTTTCTTTAAACCAACGCCATTTTTTTTAAATCGATATCTCGAAAAGTTCTCGTCGTTCACTAGATTTTTCGATGTAATTTCAAAATCTTTTCGGTTTTTTGTTCTAGATGCACAATTGCGATTTGTAGGTTTACGGCCATAAAACCGGTCATAAAAAAAAGAAGTTTCATTCTGAGAGCTGTTGTGCCGCCATTTTGTTTTAAATGACTTTAAAAAAAATATTTTTGTGTACTTTAAGAGATGTGTAACGATGTCTAAAAAAAACGAATTTCAATATGTAAATCGTTTTGCCTTTCTACAATGAATTCGAGAAAATAAGCCACGATTTTGACCCCACAAGGTAGTGTTACCCAATGTTAAGAGTATTGGGACTTGTAGAAATGATTGATTTTTGATGAAAATATTTTCAAGATGGCTGCACTTCCGGTATAACCGTTCTCTTTCCGTCCAAATTTCCAAAAATCAGTCATTTCTACAAGCCCTAGTACTTTTAAGGAACGTTCTCGATCGATCACCCTGTAGATCGGTAAGCATTTTTTATGATTCCGTTTGGCAGGTGTTAAGCGACAAGACCCTTCCGCAGAACTTCAAGGATATCATCTACGACGCCACCTACACGCTGAAGGGCGTGAAGTTGGCCTTCCGGTGGGGCTGCCTGCTGACCGTCCTCATAACGCTGGTGTGCATTGTGCTGGCTTTCAAACGGAACTGGAAGACCCCCAGGAGAATCCACGACAGGAACAGTAGGAGAGCGCTGCGGACGCACCAAGAAGGTGAAAACGTAGAGGAAATATAGGGATTTTTGGTTACTCTTTTTTTAACCTTAACCAAAGACTGATCAAGTTGGTTTCGGATCGAGGAATTTTTTTACCATATACGCCGAATTAAAGCTTAATTTGTGAAAAAATAATCGTTTTAATATTGCTGTTATCTTCACGCTGTTTATAGGTTGTATGCAACCAATTTAACTAGTCATCAGTTACTTTTACACAGGATATTGGGTAACTAGGATTCATAAAAAATATTTGGTCGTAATCGAACATTTTTAATATTTTGTTAAAGCTTCTTGAGACTGAATTTTATTTCACAATTCCGTGACCATTTAATTCACTTTTGTCGCGCATTATTTTTATTTAATAAGAACTCTCAAACTCACGTCTTGTAAGAATATGACAATTAGTATGCCTTCATTATTTCCTAGTAGGTATATAAATGTTTTTTTTTTTTTTAAGGAGTATTATCTTATAAGTTGTCAGTACTTTTTACTTTTCTCAATTGTTTATTGTCGGGTAAAGAAATACGCTTATCGCACAGTCATTTCGTTGTCATGTCATTTTCATGGTTAACTAGGATCTTTTGACTAGTCTTGGACAGGCTCCATTACGTTTTTGTTTGTCTGTTACTTGTCAAACTTTTGACAAGCGACTGTCACAATTGTAAAACAAATAAAGGCTGTCACGTAAGGTGACAGTCTCTTTTTGTGCTATCGGCCAACTCATACCTTTTTTTAAATTAGGTTACTCTTGTCTTCATAATTTTCAAACATAAACTGTCGATGCGTTGGAAAATTATGACGTTATTATATTTAATTTTGTGCCGCCTATGTTTATTTCAACAAATTCTGGATGGAGTAGAATAAAGTATGTTATAGTCCGTCCACTGACGATGAACAGGGTAGCTACTTTGATGGACTAGTATCTCAGGCCAAAATGCCCTTGTCATTTTAATGTTATTACATTTAAAACTGCCATAACTTTTAACAGTCTAGGCATTTTGACCTGGGTAGGTTTTTATTTATTGCAGGGTCCGTTTTAGAACCCAAACTTAATTTTTATATTATTGTTGGTCCGATTAAACGCTTTGATTATTTTTTATACATTTGTATAATTGTTGTTAAAATATAATGTTTAATTGTTATTTTGTAGTTTCACTTTATTAAGAAAGCTCTCTAATAGATCTTATTTTCATAAGGACGTAGAACATATGTACGTTTCTTACTTCGTCTTATTTTTTTGTTTTAATTATGGAGTTTTTTTTTAAATCCCCTTATAAACACCTACGTAATCGAAGAAAAAAATAAAACAAAAAGTATAATGCTTTTAATTGATTTATTTTACAATTCGTTGACCTCTTATATACCTACATAACATTTGATACAAAAAATAGGTACGTTGTCATGTTTTTTTCCTTAACTGCGAAGTTTCGTCATTTCCTTATTCATGACGAACACCATATTTAACAGACTTTGTTTTGAGCAACGTTGTTATTTTATTTGGTGATTTCTAGTATTTTTGGTTTATTAACGAATTGACTAGTACACCTCTATATTTTTTCCCTACACGTACACACCTATTCGCGAAAAATAGCCTACATAATACTATTAAATATAAAAATACTTAAAAAACACCACGTTGACAATGAATTTCGACACCTCAAGAAATACAAACTTTTTTTTCTCTTCTGTTGAAACCAAACCGGAAAATCAGTGTCTATGTGTTTTTTGATAATTTCGGGGATCAATCAAAACGAGTTTTTGTCAGAAAAGTCGTTTTTGAGATGTACAGGATGATCGGGAGAACCATCGTCGATTCCTGAATCTGCTAAAACAAACTGGGATAACCCGTATCTAATTCAAGGCATACCTATGTATATATGTGTACAGCTACAATAAGTATATGATAAGAAAACAATGAAAAAGTGATTATATCACAGCTATACATTGGACCTTCCAGCGATTTGGCAAAAGAATCAATGTTCTATCTCTCAACTTTAGCGCAACATATATTTTTATCCGTTACAAAGGCGCTGAATATTTTAAATGAAACTGAGACTGGGCAACAGTTCCTAAAAGGCAAGGCCTGGATCGCTAAGTCATATGCATCTTTAAAAAATCTCACAACATCTAGATACCCATGCACTAGATTCCCTATGACGTCAGCATAATTAGTTCTAAAATGCGGCACGCGGCGTTGTTAGCACAGGTTATGTTTGTCTTTCGCGCGCGCGGTCCGCGGTCGCGTCGATATTTTTCGGTTATTTCTTGTATTTAGTTAGTTTAAAATTTGGAAAAGGTGCAGTGAAATAGTTTAGTGGAACGCCATTTACGCGTTGTATGTCCGAGTGTGCGAAAATACAAAAAATCGGCCGAAAGTTCACAAGTTTCCTAGACGAGCCAGCCCAGCGACGTAAGTGGAATTGGCGATTCCTAGAAAAGTGTCGTCTCGGAATTCAAAGGTATGTGTTATATTTTATAAACGAACGAATTGCATATTTTTCTTGCCAAGACTATATAATAGCTAAAATAATTTCGGTACGAACTAACCCACGATTATATGTGGACGCAATTCCCTATAATTTTCCGAATTGTTCAAAATACTTATTCGTCGAGAAGTAGGTACAAAGTACCGCGAACGTATAGGGATGAAAAACTGAAACATATTATCGAGGAACAACAATTATTAAAAGTATTAAAAAAGGAATAAAGGACATTACATATACAGGATGAGACAGGGCCCATGTAACAGCCCCTAATTACTTTATTCATTAATGTAAAATTTTGAAATATGCAAGAGTTACATAACTATTGATAAAACTCTTTTTCGACCTAACAGACTTATTTTAAATAGAAATACAGTTAGATCTTACAACCGCTTGAAATAAAAATACGGAATTCCTATCTTTTATGGTTTTTAAAATATTGTGAATTGTTTTTAATTTTTTTTTCACAAAACTAAAATGAAACATTTATAAGTAGTGGGAATGCACTGGGTTTTAAAGAAATCTGATGGTCATAACGGTTTATTTGATTTTCTGCAAGTAAAGATTCCATCTTTCGCTTCCTTTTTGCTCAATAGAACTGTTTATTTTTTATTTTTTAATTATGAATTTCGACTTTCCAATGCGTTGGCAATAATATAGATCAAAACGCGGTACAACGATTTACACACGAACGCGAAACGTCATCGGCTCGGCTTCCAAACTACTTAGGCTGACGTCATTTCCTCGGCGCTCCGGCTCTGTCTTTTAAGAGGTGTGTAGTGCCTACGAGGGCTTAAGGAACACTTGTGTTTCGAACGTGAGCGCCTTGTTCTTCAGCAAGTTGCTTCTGCGGCTCCGCCTGCTCCCGAAATAGACCACCAAGAACCCGCCTAGTCCAATAAAGAACGCCATACCGACATATTGCAGTACGGGCACTAACACCACAGTGAAATAGATCAGCCACTCGATGTACCACGGTATGCCGACTTGGTTCTGAAAAAATAGTCATTAAAAAAAAATTAAAACTCAGGAAGTTTCCAAAGTTAATAGTGCGAATACGTTCGCCTCGTACTTACATATTCCATCCAAACCAACGGTATGGTGACGTTGCTAAACCTCTGGATTTTCTCGCTGAACCCCCTCATTTCTCTCATGACTAGATTGACCTGTGACCGCGCTATGCCGTGTAGAGGGATCCCGGTGTTCTAGAAAAAAAACGAAATAAAAAACTGTGTTTTATTCAAGGTGCAAGAACGGGAACAGGAACAGGTGCGGGAACAGGAACAGGTACAGGAAAATGAACAGGTACGGGAGCAGGAACAGGTACAGGAGTAGGAACACGTCCAGGAGCAGCGTACCTGTTACTGTTCCCGTACCTGTTCCTGTCTCCGTGCCTTTTCCTGTTCTAGTAGTATATGTTTATGTTCCCGTACCTTTTTCTGTTCCGCGTTCTAGTTATTGTCATCAAATAAGCCTGAAACAAATCAACCAAAATTTAATAGAAGCCAGGAATACAACGCTTCTATAAAATTTTAGTTTAGATGGTCACAGGTCAGGAATTCTTTTTCCGATATTTCACCGAACAGCGATGTGGTTGAGATCTACTAACAAAATAAATTTTCTTTACTGTTTCGCTGTATCATTAGATAAATAAATATGCTTATTATTTATGTACACAGAATCCTTGACTCAAAAAAATTGTTACAAATTTTCAAGGTTGGAATCCGCTAAGCGAATCAAAACGCGGCTACGAGATTAATAATATTAAATATTAATTTCGTAAGTGCAATCCAATCCGTTGCGTTGTTTTTTTTTCTCGCATTAACTACTTCTCGACTCACCGGCTCCACGATTACGAAAGATCCGTGTTTTTCGGCGTCCGGCCGCAGTCCGTCCACTGAATTTTTCACTGCTCGGTCTCCGTGCAAGTAATGGGGAAAACTCGCTGCGAACGGCATATCTAAAACAGGATTTGGTTTAAGGCAAAGGTTTAAGTTTGGTCACAGTATAGAAGATACTTTACTCTATACTGTGGTTTGGTGTTGCGAAACGCCTGTGAACTTCGGTAATATTCCGCGGTTTTGTAATCCGAAGCGATTACGTTTTGACATTTGAATTGTCCGCCCAAGTTCGTTCACGAATATTGGGACGGTTAAACTTGAATTTTTGAGGTGGGTTCGGTCGCTGAAATTCCACCACGGTTCAGGAGTAACCGAGGAGGGTAATATAGATGCTTAAACTCGTCAAACGAAACAACAATCTACGATTGTTCTTATATCACAAAAATTAATTTATATCTAACAATAGATAAAATATATTAGAGAGTAGGATTAAGGGTTTCTCTCTTAAAACGAATATCAGTTTCGAAACATTTCTGAGCTTTCTATACTTACGTCCCAGAGAGATTTACGAACCCTTTTCACAGTCGCTTACCGAAATTGCATTTAGAAACGTCCGACAGTCCGTTGGGTAATTTCGGTTCGCCCTTATAACAGTCGCCGTCAGATGGCGTTGTCCTGTCGTACGTCGTGTTCTCCAGTTCGTACCTATACGCTGTGACGCCGTACATTTCCACTTCATCTATAAAAAAATGCCATTAAACTATCTGATTAAATTATTCATAAGTGCGTCTCCGTTTTCTCGCGTTCCGATAGACTGTTTCACCTTTTGCGTGCACTCGACAGATGGCAGCACTTATAAGATACATTTTTTTCATCATACGATTTTATGTGGATGCCAGTAGACTTACGAGAATATCTAAGTGTTCCCACCCTGCAAAGCGTCTTCCTCCAGTACCTCAGCGTATCGTTCTTGGTCAGGTATTGGGGGTAGCTGATCCCTTCCGAAGAATTGGCGACTTTGTCCTCGCACTTGCCCTCCAAATCCGGCATGTATTCCGACCCGTCGTACTTGTCTATCAGGAAGAATTTCTCGTGGCCGAATTTGGTTCCTATGTAAACGGTGACGTTATCCACAAAGTCCGTGTATACCTAAAAATTGGGATATTTTTTGCACAATACATAAGAAACTTTTAACTTGTTATTTTCATTCACTTACCCTGCCCAATACGCCCACGTTCTTGGTGGGGACCAAGCTGGGGGCCACCGCCTGAGATACGTCCAAAATCGGATCCGTACAGTTCCACAGGTAATTGTAGATTGTGGTGTTGATGAACGGTTTCGACCTCAACGACCTCATCATCAGGTTCACGCCGAACTTGGAAAACAGCGGCGCGTCCCACAGATACGACGGTATCAGCTGCGAAAAAAACGAAATTGAAATGATTTCGAAGGGTAGCAGTCCAGTAGGCAGGGATTTTTATGTGTTCTTGAAAGATATAGGGCTAGTTTTGACGGTTTCCTACGTTTTTTTTTTTGCGTAGAACACAATGCGCGGGGTCCGTAGAGCTGAAACCGTCCAGTA
>JAPWTK010000031.1:805000-1155000 GCA_029963805.1 Aromia moschata
ACTGCTACGCCAGGACGGTCAGGAGATCGTTTGTTGTTTAGTTTTTTACTTTGTTCCATCTGCAATTGCATCAGATAAATAGCCGGATTATTTTATTGCTTTAGAATTTTAGCTTGGTATCACCTACATA
Organism: Aromia moschata; assembly: GCA_029963805.1. Lineage (NCBI taxonomy): Eukaryota > Metazoa > Arthropoda > Insecta > Coleoptera > Cerambycidae > Aromia > Aromia moschata. Next base: position 805,131 of record JAPWTK010000031.1, read on the forward strand.
TTGTTTGTACAATTTAATATCGTATTATTTTTTAAGTGCCCTTGAAAGTGGTTGCTTTTTTCACATGGTGTTTTAGAGGAGAGAAGAAGGTATATTCTCTCAATGCATTTAATCGCATCACAAAAACGTACATAATTAATTATAATACGTAAAATGTACCGGTTCTGATGCCTCACATTTCCATTGTTCAACTCATTGCAGCGCAATGTTTCTTCGATACCTAAATGAGCTGCAATGTTTACTTTTCCGGAAAGCGTAAATCGTTGAAGACTTTCTTAAGAATTAAATATGACAAAAGCGTAGAGATCGGTAGTAACGTACCACTCACTATATACGAAGTGTGTAAATTAAGTAATGAGACTGGCAACGTAGCGCCCGATCTAGCAACACTGCGGAGACGGGACTTGGAAGGGCGTAGGTTAACGTTTTAACATTCAGTACACGTTTGTACTTGCTAGAATCATTTGTTTGTTCTTTGTGATTATTTTCGTAAACCGACGAAGTTTGACTCGAAATAACTTTGACAAGTTCAAACTTGTACTAAAGTCCCATCTCCGCACTGTTGCTAGATCGGGCGCTACGTTGCCAGTCTCATTACTTAATTTACACACATCGTATAATTTAAGTCTACGTACACTCCAAAAACTAAGACTGACTAAGACATTTCCACACGTTCCCTAACATTCCGGTTAGAGAAACTGGTCCCTAGTGCGTTTTCCAACCACCAGTGGATTAATGATAATCTCCTAGCAATTACGATGGTCCGCAATCAAAACCGGGCCACCAGACGATAACTTATCTACAATCTAACCTCATAACACTCAACGCGCCGTTTCGCCGACCCCATTGAACAAATTACGATGCACCAACACAAAAGTCGACCCTCCCCCTCCACCCCCGGACGCACGGCGCGCCGACCGAAACAGATGACACGTCAGTAGGCCCTTAGGGCTTGAATATTAGATAGGCACGATAGCTGGTTTCGGCGCGAGAGAGGAGGAAAGCCCGATGCGGACGAGCGAGAGAGTGGGACGGGTAGAGAGGCCCTTTCGAAAATCGATAGCTCTATAAATAATGCATCGGGGGTCGTTTGGATTATGGCCGCGCGCGCTGCCTAGCCCCGCGTGTGCGATATAGTGTGCTCTGTAGCGCAAGGTTGCGCACGGCAAGGCGGGATGGAAACTGTTGAGGAAGATCTTGACGACGATGACGAGTATGAACAGGCTGAAGGTCATCTTTCAAGGGCTAAATTTAATGGCTTGGGCTTGGTTAATAGTTTTTTCTATTACGAGACAGTAGAGACTAGAACTTAAGTACGAGGTGAGAGACGGTTCTTTCATTCCTCATAGCAGTGCTCATTCATATACTGGAATAGCCTTCAACTGGTAGGTTACAGCCGTTTGAATGTTTTCTATGGTCCCAAAATATGTCCTTTGAGGTGATTTTTTCAATCTCGGGAAGAGAAAAAAATCACAAGGAGTCAAGTCAGGCGAATAAGGAGGCTGAACAGACACAGGAATGTTTTTACTTGCTAAAAACTCGTTTACTGAAATGGCTGTGTGACAAGGCGTATTGTAGTGATGCAACATCCAGTTGTTCTTGATGTTTGGTCTCACACGCATGACACTTTGTCCAAGTTTTTCAACAACCTCTCTGTGAAAGTGATGATTTACTGTTTGGCCTGGAAGCACAAACCCTTTGTGCACAATTCCCTGGCTATCAAAAAAAGCAATTCAGCATGCATTTGATCTTCAATTTCGATATTATTGCTTTTTTGGGCCTTGGAAATCTTGAAGTGTGTCACTCCATAGCTTTGGCACTTGGTTTCCGGGTCGTCCTCAAACACCCAAATCTCATCACCAGCAATCAATCAGACACCTTTCTATCTTGATGCCCTTTTGTTCCTGATTTCCCCCGATATTCTTTCTCGTCAGCCCGGTAGCTCTCCTTTGGTGCCTTAAACAACGAAAAACCGGGCCAACCGGGATGTAGAGGGATTGTGGTCGACGACAAAATGATCAGGGAGGAAATTTTGGTTTCTGGGGTATGATTATGACTTGACGCCTTTAGACAACAAAGCAATATTTTAAAATCAAAATAGCACGATTTTATTTGTCAGAAGAGACACTTCAAAGTAATACATTTCTTTTTTTTTATAAAGCTCGGATTAGTTTTCAAGGAAGGTATCAATTAACAGCCTGGATAGTCGAGCGGTAGCACGTCTGCCTCGCGATCCAAGTGTCCCGGGTTCAACTTCGCACTGGACCAAGTCAACTTTTGTTTAGTTCTAGAAATACATGCTTAGAACTTGAAACCTCAGTCTTGTTATTCTTGTTAGTCCTTCAATTGAAATGAAATTCCTTTTTTACTGGACATTCTCTACTTGGGCATTTGTCGCCCTATTTTTATTGGCCGTCGACGTTTTTATGCCGACGAAGCTATCGAGTAGACCGAGGTGGATCAAATAAAAGGTTAACTGTTCTCTTTATGTGCGAAAGATTGGTAGTACGACGACAGAGACGCCGCGTCGAGCGCGAGGAACGACGACGGCGACGCATACGACGCTCGCGACGTGTTTACGTTCTGACTAGACGGAAGAAACTTTTACGGCGATAACCGTATATTAGCCCAAGCAGTTGATTTTACGATATTCGTCGCGCCATCGGGATCGCTTAGAACCGTTTTATTATTAGAACGGCGTTTAGTTAGAAGGGGATGATTTACCGTCGATCCGTCGATTTTAAGTCGATTCCATTTTCTTATTTTCCATGGTGCCGAGTAATTTTCGTGTCATAGGCTCCTGGATTTTTTCTAATAAAATGCAATTTAACTGTCCGTAAAGAAACAAATGCCACAATGTCATACATGGTTGTATAGCAATTTTAAGGTGAATAAGAGAAGCAAAAAAAATATATAAATAGTCATATAAGAGATAAGAGAGTTGTGTCGACTTAAGTACTATTATTTAGATAATTTTTTTTGCTAAATTAAATAACCGTTTCCCTACCATAAAATGTACATATGAAATGGAACACAATGAACAGCTACCATTTTTAGACGTATTAGTTATTAGAAATAGCGAAAATAAGTTAGAGTTTGATGTATATAGGAAAGAAACCGCGACTCTTAGATATATTCCCAACGATTCACACCACCCTTTTCAACATAAAATGGCAAGTTTTAATTTCCTGACTCATCGTTTGTTAAATTTCCCCCTCAGTAAAGAGAGTTTGAACCTGAGAAAAAAATAATTAAGAATATAGCGAAGAATTACGGTTACTTAGTCAATTTAATAGATAAGTTAATAAGGAAGCATAAATTTAAGAGAACCCTGTACAATTCCACGACTTTTCGTAGAGATACTGACAATTCGAAATTTGTTTCGTTACCATATGAACCTAAATTCACGCGGACTAGATAAAGTTTTTAAAAATATTAATATCAATTTGGTTTGTAATTCTAAAAATAAACTACAGACGCTTTTGGGCAACCCCAAAAACAAAATCGACAATAACGAAGAGTCTGGAATATACGAAATAAGTTGCAAAGACTGTGATCAAAAGTCTATTGGGCAAACAAAAAGATCTTTTTTGACTAGATTTAAAGAACACATGTCTCATTTGAAATATGGGAGAACAGAAAAATCTTGTGTTGTCCAGCACGCGTTTGACAACAACCATAGGATAGACATAAATAATTTAAAATTAATTAGAAACGTAACAAACAGTAGACAGTTGGATGCTTTTGATAGTTTAGAAGTGTAACAGTAGTATGAATAAGGACAATGGTCCGATACCCACCAGTCCACTGTTTGCTCTCTGATAAACAAAGACAGATGTTATGGTTCAGTGAACAGTGGCAACAAATATTGCGAGTATAAATAGTGCAAGTGTGTAGGTTAGAATTTAGTTTTAATCTTTTCCCGAAGATGCCAACTTAGTTGGCGAAACGCGCGTCGATAGAAGTATAGTAGTTCGGTGTTTCGTGGAAAACGTCCAGGTTTTTGTTTCTACGCCGAAGGTTCCAGTACCCACTCCAGGATTACTAAAACGTTTTAATAAATAAAGAAATTAGGGACTGTCACATGTCTCCTGTGTCACTCGGTATATTATACTACTTCGACGCTACAATCGCATGACGATTTCTTGCCGTCTACAGCGCTAACAAAATAACGATAGGCGTAATCGAATTTCGGTCCTTCGAGCCGGATGTCGCTTTTGCATCCGGCCCGAAGGACTAAAATACGGTTACGGCTAATTATTCAAATCGCAGACACCTGCCGAGAGCCGGTCCCGAATTAAATCCCGTCCAGGCGTCGGGATTACGGCGAAACGAGCCGGCGGCGGCGTCGACCCGTAAACCTTCGCGATCGGACGCGTGGGAGAGGCGGGTAGACGCTGCCTCGTGACGTCGGGGGCCGGGGGGGGGGCGGCGGCGGCGGCGCGAGGGGACGTTCACAACAGGTTGCCGCCGCGCGCCTCGGCGAGAGGCAGCCCGCGGAATTTATCAAAATTAAGGTGGACGTCGGGATAATTAATCTAGCGGGCCGTGACGCGAGGCAAAACCGGCCCCGGGAGCGGCAGCATGACGGATGGATTTTTAATAAGCGACGCTTTTTTTCGGTGGCGAAAGCGAGAGCGTTCGAGGATCATACGCGCCACTAAGCCGACGCCTCCTAAAAACAAGGCCTGGACGATTCTCATAAATTCTCTGTGACGTCAGCATAAGTAGTGAAAATGCAAGCACTACAAATTTCTTGTATCTAATGATTCACAAATCACATTGTTTAAAATAGAATATTTTCTTGTTATTAGTCATGCTCTCGTAACATTCGTAATGTAAAAACGTTCCTTTATGGCAAAGAAAAATATGGAGGAAACGGCGGAAGACACATACGAACGATTGTAATTCTCAGTTTATAATTGAGCAATTATAATTAAGAAAATGCTGATACAGCAACTGCGGTACAGCTTGGCTTACACACTACTCGCGATGACGTCACTGCGCCAGCGCTCCGGCCTTGTCTTTAGGAGGTGTCGACTAAATTCGGAAAAAAGTCGTAATGCACAGAAAATCCGAGAGATCCATTATATTTTATAGCTTTTCGATTTCATATCTGGAATTGTCCGTCTACGGGAATCTAAGATTTCCTCGAGCAAACTCGCATTTAACGACGACTACACCGACTGTACTTTTATTACCTATTACGTTACGACATTTATAAAATACATTAATTACACGCAAATATGTGCCGCCTTTGCATATGTGCGTGAAATGCAGCTTTTATTCAACTGCTGTCTCCATTTGTCACAACCATCTGGCGGTATACTCAGATTCTATCAATATCGTAAGCTATATACCGTAAATAAATGATATTTTTTAACTCAAAATTATTGCAACAAAACCGAGAATTCTGCGACTAAAACAATATTTACCATCCAAATAAGTAACCCTAAAAAAAAACATTAATTTGCCGCAGCATAACTAAGTGGAGCAACACGCGTAACTCCAAATTCCAAATACAATAACACAAGCCCGAAAAAAAAGTGTCTGGTTCTGGGATGGAGACTAACTTTTTTTTTATGTATTTTATGCCGCTGAATCCGAATTCGTCATAAAAAAATGCGGGTTCCGCAGCTAATTTTGAAGACAACCTCATAAAACTGTTGAAAACGACGTGTTTCCGTTGTAAAAGCTTGAGAAGACCAAAAAAATGCCCACAAAAAAAGTATCTGGTTCTGGGATGGAGACTAATTTTGTCTAATGTATTTTGTGCTGCTGAATCTCAGAATATTCCCAGATTTCCGCTCTCAGAGATACAACAATCTTCAGATTTGTCTTCAGCTTGCTGTTGTTTCAAGTTATTTTCGTAGTCCGGATTCCAGAAAGTCAAATGCAAGTGTGTTCATGTGATTACTAAAGAGTTTCCACTTAGTTTTGATTTTAGACTGATTTAATCCACGTTATTCAAGATTTTACCGGTAAAAACGCAATTTTTACATATTCTTGATCTTTGAAATTCGCTTGTTAAACCAAATTTTTCATAACACATTCGGGTTTAAGAAATTAACATACATAGGAATACGGTATTTTATAAGTGACGCGAATCATATTCCCATTTTATTACAAAAAACGTCGTTTTCAGCAGTTTTTGAGGTTATCTCCAAAATCCGTTGGTCAAACCTCTTTTTTCATAGCAAATTCGGATTCAACAGGCCAAAATACGTAGAAACAAAGTGTTTTTGATGTAAAGCAAATATTTGTTTTGTTCTTCTCAAGCTTTTACCACCGAAACACGTCGTTTTCGACAGATTTTTTGAGGTTATCTTCAAAATTAGCTGCGGAACCCCTATTTTTTATGATGAATTCGGATTCAGCGGCACAAAATACATAAGAAAAAGTTAGTCTCCATCCCAGAACCAGACACTTTTTTTTGTCGGCCTGTGTAATTATCACTTTGATTTCACATATAAATGTTGCGTAATGATAAATTGTACAAAAAACACAAAACCATGTTTATTGCATTATTATATGTAGAAACAAATAGCAAGTTTTAATATTCTAATTCGCCGTTTGTTAAGTTTCCCCCTTAGTAAAAAAAGGTTTGAACATGAGAGTAAAGCTTGAAATTAAGGATATAGCTAAGAATAACGGTTACTCAGTCCATTTAATAGATACGTTACGTATCTCAGTCCATTTAATAGATAAGGGAGCGTAAATTTAATAGATCCCTGTACAATTCCACGAATTTTCCTAGAGATACTGACAATTCGAAATTTGTTTCGTTACCATATGAACCTAAATCCACCCGCTGACTAGATAAAGTTTTTAAAAACATTAATATCAATTTGGTTTATAATTCTAGAAATAAACTACATACGCTTTTGGGTAACCCCAATGAGAAAATCGACAATAACAAAATGTCAGGAATATACGAAATAAGTTGTAAATATTGTGAGCAAATGTGTATTGGGCAAACAGAAAGATCTATTTTGACTAGATTTAAAGAACACATGGCCCATTTAAAATATGGCAGAACGGAAAAATCTTGTGTTACCCAACACGCTTTTGACAACAACCGTAGGATAGAAATAAATAATTTAAAATCAATTAGAAATGTAACGAACGGTAGACAATTGGATGCTTTTGAAAGTTTAGAAATCATTAAATGTAACAGTAGTATGAATAAGGACAATGGCCCGATACCCACCAGTCCACTGTTTGCTCTGATAAACAAAGACATATGTTACGGTTCAGTGAACCTAGGCAATAAATTAACTATAAATAGTGCAAGTGTGTGGGTTAGAATTTAGTTTTAATATTCTCTTGAAGATGCCAACTTAGTGGGCGAAACGCGCGTCGAGAAAAGTATAGTAGTTCGGCGTTTCGTGGAAAGCGTCTGATTTTTTTTAACTGTTACATAGGTCAAACCCTTCTACATTTCCAACCCAGACTAAAAGACCATCTCATCCGAAACCCTGTATGCCCTTTGGGTCCCCGTCGGGACGTTGCCGTGGCTCCCAAACCGCGTGCGTGCACCTGACATGCGTATGCAAATGGCCACGGCCTTTCGGGCCCTCGGCTGCGGCGGCGAAATAATACCCCCATGTATTCTAATAAGGTAGCGTTTTTCAACCTGTCCCCGTTTGAGCCGCAACAATATATATCAGGGGCGGGGGGGATCCCGCGACCCGCTAGAGGTGTAGAGGCCAGAGTTCTGACGCTGTGACGTCATCGCAAGTAGTTGTTAAGCAGGTAAAGGTTAGTATACAAGTCATTGTACCGCAGCCGCTAAATTGGATTTTGCGTAATTCTAATTCCTCAATTATAAACTGAGGATTATAGAATTTCCATTCTAAATTGAAAATATGTACTTATACGAGGTTGGATAAGGATATATTAGTTTACTAACACTTTGTATGGAACTAAATACGCGTTTCTATACTGATCTGTTACCCGTAGAGACCGTATCGTAGTCCACGTTGATTTGACGAGCGCCTGTCACTTTAGAAGTGGGCGGAATCTACACCTCATTATTATTCATTATACCTTCACAATCTCAGCAAATCCTAAATTTGCTGAGAGCTACTAACAATAAATGGTTGCATCAAAACCGCATGATGCGTCGTCAGGAGATTAAAACTCAGTTTTAACCTCACGACGATGGCAACATATTAAAGACAAAAAAGTATTTTTAGGTCAAATTTTGCGACCGGGGGGGACTGGCGCCAAATTTTTATTCAACCCCCTCCCCGCCCCTCATAAATTTCCGCGCGTTAACCTATTTTATCACGATGGCCTCATAATGAATGCCTGGAATGTTTAGTGGCTGTTTTCGCAATAAACATCGATGTTTTCATTATTAATTGGCATATTTGTGTTCCGGTACTGCGGCGCTTGGGTCGGGTCCGGTGGTGTTGCGCGGGTTGCCGCTTCGGGGGCGCGACGTCGATTCGTTATCGCCAGAGGCGTAGTCAAAAAAATCTCCGCTTAACCCTAGAGCGGACGCGTGGACATTTTGTGGCATCAAAGGGCGCGCGCGGTCTGTGAGACCGCATCGGATATTAATCGTGATTTTTGAAATTTCAAGTTTGCTTGAATAATAATAAATAATCAGAAATATTTTTATATTGGTTTATCAATTTGTTTAGAAAAATAAATTAAATCCATTATAGTTTCGTTCCACAAGAATTCAACCAAAAATTGAAACCTAAAATTACAAAATATAAAGATATTAAACCAAAAAGTACCTACTTGGAGAATTCCCGTTCTCATGTTAATCTTACAAAGGATAACAGTTTATAGACAATATTAAAAAACAGAATATGAAATCGTGCTTTACATTATTTATTGGTCCAGCGGCGGCGTAGATTATTTTTTAAAATAATTAGTTGCGGCACTTTCTCAACGTGATAATTAGGAGATAAATCGTACGAATCGAATGAAAATGTTTTTGGACAAAATCCGATTGTAGGATCATTGCAAAAAGGTACGAAAAAAAAGGTTTTTTCGACTTTTAGGCACGAAAAAAAAATGTTGAGCAAAAAACATAAAATATCACGTTATAGCGCTTGAAAAGACGAATAAAATGGTTTTTGGATCATTAAAATCGGTTGACTGTTTGCACAAAAAAATAAAAACTTCGAAAATGAGCGATTTTTCGATGTTCAATTGCTCGGTCTGTAATTATCCTAGAAATGTCTTCCGGGGTTTTTGAAACACCTATCTACAGTTAAATTTTTTGTCAAAAAAATATTCATAAGTTTTCACGCAAATTGCGAAAAAAGTAAAAACAGGTACTTTAGTAAAACGGCCCCTATTTCCACAATAATTATCGTAGAGCAATTTTGCAAAAAGCTACATGTTCTTGAAGACTTCCTTTACAACCATATCAAATTTAAAGTCGATCCGAGAATAATAAGTACCATAAAGCGCGTCTGAAAAAAGTTCAATTTTAGAGAGTGGACGCACGAGCGAAAGGGATGTGGCACAGTGGTGGGGGAACTCTCTCTCCCGCGGGCGGAGCGGGCGCTCGGAAAGCGATCGCGCGCGTTCAAATTCGACAAGCCGGAAACAATTGAGATTTCTCGGGAACTACTGAACGAAAATTGATGTTTTTTTTTGCTGTGCCCGCGGCAGAGAGAGTTCCCCCACCACCGCGCCACTTCCCCTTCGCTCGTACGTCCACGCGGCCGCTCTCTAAAATTGCACGTTTTTCAGACGCGCTTTTGAGGTACTTATTATTATCGGATCGACTTTAAATTTGATATGGTTGTAGAGGAAGTCTTCAAGAACACGTAGCTTTTTGCAAAATTGCTGTACGACAATTATTGTGGAAATAGGGGCCGTTTTACTAAAGTACCTGTTTTTACTTTTTCGCAATTTGCGCGAAAACTTATGAATATTTTTTGATAAAAATTTAAACGTAAATAGGTGTTGGAAAACCCTACAATTTAAGCCAGGAAGACATTTCTAGGATAATTACAGACCGAGTAATTGAACATCGAACAATCGCTAATTTTCGCGGTTTTTATTTTTTTTGTGCAAAAAGTTATCAACCGATTTTAATGATCCAAAAACCATTTTATTCGTCATTCAAGCGCTATAACGCGATATTTTTTTGTTTTTTAATCAACATTTTTTTTCGTGCCTAAAAGTCGAAAAAAACTTTTTTCGCACCTTTTTGCAATTTTTTCGCAATGATCCTACAATCGGATTTTGTCCAAAATATTTTCATTCGATTCGTCCGATTTTTCTCCTAATTATCACGTTAAGAAAGTGCCGCAACTAATTATTTTAAAAAATCACTTGTTTTTTGCTACCTCGCCTGGACTATATTTCCAACCAAAAAAACAATTTACTTCAAGAACCACAAAGTAAAAAAAAAGTATATACCGCCAATGGGCGCGTGCGGTCTCACAGACCGTAAACGCCTACAACTTATAAACAAGACCATATAATCAATCTGTTACATTCGCGAGGTTATAATGTCCGGCTAGTCGTTACTTTTTATGGTTTCTACGAAAATTGATAGACGGTAGACCATTTCCCGTGACGTAATGGAAACCTATGGCAATAAAATCCGTAAAGTTAAGAGGCTGTCCCGCGACAACAACCTCGGCGGTAAACGTTCAACCGCAGGCCCCGGGCTCGACGAACGGTCCCCGGGGAAGCCCCCAAACTGCGCCGCTGGGACGCCAACCGCCTGGAGAGCAATTCGGCCGACGCGCCGCCGGATGCCAGGCCGTTCCGGCCGGAAGCCGATCGACTAACTAACGGCGACGCGCTCCTTTATTGTTATTTTTTTTACGTTTGCTCGTCCGCGTCAAATCTATACCCACTAGATTTTTCGTACGGAGTATCACACAATACAATGAATGCAATTCCAAGACGGCTACAGAAAACGAGCTTCCACCCCAAGAAAAGCAACTGGCGAGTTATATTATTTTATGGGTAACAATGTTTATACCAATCGTTAAATCAAAATTTCGACGATTACTCACTCACGTAAATTTAAATCATGGGTTGCCCATGAGTTAATTAACTCAATCATATGGTCTTAACCCGTATGTAACAGCAGATCAAGCCTTAAATCAACTCGTTGCACTTATAAAATCGCACCGAAGCAGAACTATTTCATGATAGAATTAATGCCTATTTGAATTAATTGATTTATGCGAACTCCACGATTTAATGTAACATACACATGTGTATAAACATCGAAACTATTTATGTGTAACTTAAAATAGAATTGTAGGTTGCGTGTGAATTAATTAATTCAATTAATCTTAGGCTTAACTCACACGAAACAGTGAAAATTTCATTTAAATTACACGATCTTAAATAAAGAGCCTAATATAAGTATTTAAACTCGTATCTACAGTCTTGGCTCATTTCTTCAACAAATGATTTGCAAGCTCAAGAAATGTATTAATTTAATTAGTAGTTACTGAGCATGTAATTTGCATTTATCACATTGCACTGAAGCGGAACTGGTTCATGATTGAATTAATGCACATTTCATTGAATTAATACATACTTTTGATTGAATTAATGTATATTTGATTGAATCATTTGATTTAATGTTACTTACACATACGTATAAACATCTAAACAGTTTATATGTTCTTAAACTCAAATTGTAGGTTATATATGAATGAATTAATTCAATTAATCCTAGACTTAACTCACACATTTCACGATCTTAAATAAAGAGCCTAATTTAAGTATTTAAACTCGTAACTACAGTCTTGGATTATTTCTTTAACAAATAATTTGCAAGCTCAAGAAAATTATCGATTTAATTAGTAGTTACTAAGCATGTAATTTGCGTTTATAACATTGCACCGAAGCAGAACCGGTTCATGATTGAATTAATGCATACTTTTGATTGAATTAATGTATATTTGATTGAATTATTTGATGTAATGTTACTTACACATACGTATAAACATCGAAACAGTTTATATATCATTAAAATAAAATTGTAGGTTATACGTGAATTAATTAATTCAATTAATCCTAGGCTTAACTCACACATTTCACGATCTTAAATAAAGAGCTTAATATACGCATTTAAAATCGTATGTACAGTCTTGGTGAATTTCTTCGACAAATGATATGCAAGCTCAAGAAATTTATCGATTTAATTAATAGTTACTAAGCACGTAATGTGCGTTTATAACTTTGTACCGAGGCAGAACTGGTTCACGACTGGGTTAATGCACATTTCATTGAATTAATACATACATTTGATTGAATTAATGTGTATGTGATTGAATTAATGTATGTGTGATTGAATTAATGCATATTTGATTGAATTAATTCATACCGGATTGGATTACTTAATTTACAAGTATCCCATAATTTAATTTAATGTTACCCTCTGCGCACTGTCGATTTAAAACAATTTTTTTTAGGAAGTCGATGGGCGAATCACTCGCCCCGCGATCGCTGGCGCGAAAGGCTGAACAAAATTAAAGATCTTCAAAAAATGCAATGAGATAGAACAGAAAAAATACTCCTTCCCTCAACTACCTACGTAGTACTTTATGAATAATAATCACTAAAACAAGTCAACCCGTATCTTTTATATAACTTAACCGACGTTCGCCTTTTTTTGCCCAGACGATTTCCATGCAGTATACGACCCGACTTCACCGCACACCATCAATCGCGGATCAATAGGAATTCTTAAAGCTGATTATTTCCCCTCCCGAACTACCTTTCACAATCCAATTCGAATTCCGTCGTCCGCAGTCTCCAACAATAATAATTGCCGAGATTAGAACTCCGAGCGTTATACCGAGCCGTACTTCCCAGGCCTTGTTTTAACGATCGACAGTACACGCTTCAAATCTATATCTAATCGTACCGTGCAAAAACTATTCGCAATTTATCGAAAACTGTATTGGAGAAAGAGCACGTAAACTGGCTGCAAAATAATAATAATTAATCTTTTAATTAACTCATCTCCAATCGTATCTCGTAGCAAGCCTTCTTAGGAAAAAACTTTGCCCAAATAAGAGACGAATATTCTTGCAGTCAATCGCCAAAAAATGCCTTCAAAAGGCGCCTCTACAAACCATAAATTCCTTAGTGGCAAAAAATGCAACTCTTAGCTGACACAGACGAGCTGGAACCGAGGCTGGAACCTTATCAACACTTTTACGTGAAGAAACCCTCCAAAAATCAAGGGAACTCACCTGACGTACTCCATAGACAAGCTGATGAAGTCCTGGGGATTGAAGATGGTCCGCTCGGTGTCCTCGCCGCGTTCCTCTGGCGACACTCTCGAAGCTATCTGCGGGTACTGCCGATAGAACTCCTTCCGCCTGGTCATCTCCTTCAGGAACAGCTCGGGGACCAGCTTGTAGACGATGTCCTGTAGCGTCTTGTCCAATCTGGAACACGCGCGCGAAATTATATACGCTTGAGGTTATTGCCCTCAAACGGCAGATTATTTTTTGCTAATTATCGGTTGTGGTACTGTACGGAACCACTTTTTTCCATCAGTTTCCATTTTGGATCGTGCCAGATATGTATCAGTTTTGGAATCAGAGATGTTGCCGTTCAATGTTCAGGTTATTTTGCTATATTGTGTACAATATTTAGAATAATTTAGAAATACACTTGGGAAAGACAGTTTCACGATGATCCAAAATGGATATTAAAGGATAATAATATGGTCCATGATGATTCAAATATGGCTGCAATGTGTATTTTAAAACTCTTAGGTGAAGTGGGGATTATAAAAAAAGTAATGCCTAATCTTCAAAACTTTCCTCTGTAGAAAATGGACCAGCTAAGACTCCTCCTACATCAGGCACTCAGTTAAGAGAAAACCTCATTAAGGTAATGAGGTAACAGATGAGAAACCATATAATTTTACATAAATGATATGCGGCTTCCGAAAAATTTGACCATACCGTCAGAAAATTCTCTTAAAAAATCTGTTTCTTGGACTTAGATGGGAGTCGATTGTGAAAAGACACTGCGCACAAGACAGAGAGATTGTGTAGAAATACACTTGGGAAAGACAGTTTCATGATGATCCAAAATGGATACTAAATACTTAGATGGAATCGATTGTGAGAAAACTGCAAAATTGAGGGAATCAATAAGCAACAATGACCTCCCTGGAAGGCCTAGGCGTAGGAAGGAAGACCTCAGCACTCAGCACTTCCAATCCATCCAAGCCGTCAGCCATCCTAATGTTTTAAAAAAGGTGACGACGTTGCTTAGAAGAATCTCCCTTATGTTGGCCAAGGATGACCAACCTTTTGACCATTGACCTTTCAAAACAGCTGCCTCGGGAACGGTTATTTCCATGTCCAATTCTCCCACATTTGTGACCAATATTTTTCATCTGATATCATCTGATGCCAATGTTTCTGGAGTACATTAAATCCGTCAGAAATAACACAACCCGGAACTTCCCGTCTACCCTGTTGACTGTTCCTTCAACACCCGCGAAATTATATTCTCCCCTCCCCCCCCCCCCAACGATCGAGGAAAAATCGCGCTCTCGACGAAACCCAACTCCCGCGCAAACAAGAAACCCTTCATCATCCGATCGGCGACCGATCGGAGGGCGCTGCGGGGTGGGGAGGGGACGACTCGCAAGAAACCCGCCGGGAGAAAAATAAGGAAACATCATCGACTTCCCATGCGGAAAACAAAATATAGTGCCGCCGTTATTGATGACCTCGCGGCGCTGCCATCGCGTCGGCGTGCACCGCGTCGGCAAGGGAGGGGGGGGGAGCGGGGAGGGGAGCGGGGGCGAGACGGCGGCGCTGCACGGCGTGGATCCCACGTGGCGCGACCGAAATTGGTCGTATCAAGAATTTATGCGTCCTCTTCTCGAGATTCTGGCCACCTCGCGGGGTCAGTTAAGTGGCGGAAAAATCGGGAGGTCCAGAAGAGACAAGGGGATAAAATCCACTTGCCGTCGGTTTATTCTGTATATTGGAATTGTTAAATTCGGGGTCGTGCACCCAATTGTGGAGGGGGAAAGTCTTTCCGTTCGCCGGAAATAAACGATGGTTAATACACTAGTAACAAAAATTAAAGGATATTAAAAAAAAATCCAAATTTTTGGGTGATTTTCTGGGGTTGAAATATGTTGTACTTTGAATCCCCCCGAACAAAAGTTTTCATGGCACCAAGGTCTAAAAATCAACTCCAAGCGAGTTACGAGCCGTCGAAAGTCAGATATCTGACTGAGTTCAGGGGGATTCAAAGTACAACATATTTTTAACCACAGAAAAATTGGCCGGGAACCAAAATCCATATGATTGGTGCGGGATCCTTATCGTTTCGGCCAAAAATCACCGTAACAAGCAATTTTTCGCTTTTTATGCATTTTTTCAAAATCAATATGATTTTTTTGGCGACAATCCATATTTTTTTGCTCAAAATAATTACTCGTTGGAAAAAATCTTCAAAAAAAAATTAAAAAAAAATTTTTTTTTCGATTTTCAATGTTTTTGACCAAAAAAAATATGGATTGTCGCCAAAAAAATCATATTGAAGTTGAAAAAAATGCATGAAAATCGAAAAATTGCTTGTTACGGTGATTTTTGGCCGAAACGATAAATTTAAACCTTCGGGGCATTAAGAAAAAAAATCGCAACGCTTTGCAACTTTAAGGGTTTTTTGGGGACACTTTGAGGTTAAAAAATTATCGACGATATCCATTTTCTGTACGATCATTAGTTCCCGAGTAATTGATTGTCAAAGTTGAAAAGGACTTTTTTGCTTTGATCGACGATAATTCCGCGGCAAATCATCGTACGGAGCTCGTTAAGAGGTCAAATTAAAGCTGATTAAATTGTCTAAGAGCTTTATGGTCGCATGATGAAAAAAATTGCTTGAAGTCCACAGACCATTTTAAAGACGAGCAAAAATTTGAAAACATTTTTTTTTTTTTTGGTTTTCGGATGATTATGTGAGAACCGCTTCCGCTAAAAAATGTTTAAGTCCAGATCTGAAAACTAGACACTTGAGGCTACAATTTCTTTTTTTTTAATTTTCTGTACTACTATTTTTCTCCTAGTTATCCCTTGTTGAAAATCACCCAAAGATTTGGATTTTTTTTAATATCCTTTAATTTTTGTTACTAGTGTATTTACTGATGGCAGATCAGAGAGCATTTTTTTAAGACCAATTCTTTATCCAATCGCCGATAAAGTAACAAAACATCGTGGCCGTTCAAAACTTGGCAATGAATCCCACAAGATTGCCCCTTTTGATGTGTGGAAAATTAAACAATCATCAACTTTGAGGCAATACATTGTTCGAGACCATCGAGACATGGCCTGACGATTTGGTAGGACTCTTTCGCTACGTCGAGGTATCCAGACTTTTTCGATAACAAATATGATGTGGTCCTGATCCTAGGGCATACCTCATTTTAGCAAGTGAGACCCGTTTTAGGCCCAAATCAGGTTCAAGAGTGAGTTCTTCGGAGAATTTAGGGCCGAAAAACGAAACACGCCACAATGCAGAGCTGTACTTTTCGCTTTTCAACAGCACGTAAGCGGAGGAATTCCGAGTCGTCGATTCCGAAGGGCGCTAGCCGCTAGACCCGTCTCTCTCCGCCGCCCTCGTCCTTTCTCTCTCTCTAGCCAGCCGTCCGGCGGGTTCCCACGTTTTCTATTCGTTCTGGCTAGGCGGCGTGAACGCGCTGCAGAGCCCTAGGACGCTCCGCTCTCTCGGCAATTATGTAAATCGACGGCTTGTGTGAGCGGAGGCGAGATGGGCGATCGCAATTAGGATTATTGCCGACGATGAGGCGGTGCGCTACCGCACCGGCCGAGTGACTTTCCGTGTTTGTTCTTCCTCTATTTTTTTTGTTGAGCATTCACGCGTCATCTCCAAGCGCTGGCCGTCAAGGTTCAACAGTCCCATCAAGACGTGCTCTTACCTTCTTCGATGCTAAGGTAGGCTCTATCACCTCTAAGGGTGAAATAAGGCTTTAGGTGTGCACAAAAGACTGTCTTTCCATGGAAGGCAAGGTTCAATAGTCCCTTCAAGACCTTCTCTTACCATCTTTGCTACTAAGGTAGGCTTTATCACCTCTAAGGGTGAAAGAAGGCTTCAGGTGTGCACAAAAGATCGTCTCTCCTTGGATGGCAAGGTCCAATGGTCTCCTCAAGACGTACTCTTACCATCTTTGCCTCCAAACTACCTACTATCACCTCTAAGGGTGAAAGAAGGCTTCGGGTGTGCACAAAATACCGTCTGTCCCTGGATGACACGGTTCAATGGTCTCCTAAAGACGTACTCGACACCAATCTACCCACTATCGCCTCTATGGCTGTAAGAAGGCTTCAGGTGTATACAAAAGGCAGTCTCCCTAAACGGTAAGGTTAAATAGTCCCTTCAAGACCCGCTCTTATCATCTTCGACACCAATATGACACATAACTCAATAAGTTCGTAGGATGACTTATAAAACAACAACTTTCAGGCAAAATTCGAGTTTATTCAACAACATAGTACCCCCCTCCCAAGAGTCCATTCCAACGCTTCTGCTAACATTTCTGCACCTTTCTTATAGAACGATTTGTCCAATCCTTCAAAATATGCTTCAGTTTCGGCGATCATCTCCTTATTGGAGCCATACCTCTTTCCGGCGAGCATTATTTTGAGATTTACGAACAAGTAATAGTCGCTGGGGGCTAAATCTGGAGAATACGATGGATATGGAGGCGATTCGAAGTGCAATTTTGCCATTGTTGCCATCAACTTGTGACACGATGCGTTGTCTTGGTGAAACAGCACTTTTTTGTTCTTCATTTGGTGCCATTGTTTCGCGATTTCGTCTTTCAAACGCACTAATAATGCTATGCAATATTCACTATTGATCCTTTTTCCCTTTTGAAGATAGTCGATGAGTTTTATACCATGCGCATCCCAAAATCCGGACGCCATAACCTTCCCAGCCGACTTCGTGTTTTTGGTTGGTTTGGACGGCTTTCGCCGATTGCTGTCCGCTCAGCTGACTGCCGATTTGACTCGGGAGTGTAGTGATGAATCCATGTTTCTGCCTTCTGATGTCTTCTGATATCTTTAGGTGTCAGCTATCTCACTCAACTTCACTTTACGGTCTTCAAAAACGATTTTGCGCACTTTTTAATGTTTTCTGAAACATCTGCCGAATTTGGACTACCTTATTGAGTGATGTAGTACCCACTGTCACCTCTAAGCGTGAAAGATGGGTCCAACTGCACACAAAAGACTGTCTGTACCTTTAAAGTCTGAATGAGTTTTAGAACAACTGTTTGAGAATTGTATGCCGCGTAAAGAGGGCATAATGAACGGTGGATTTCAGATGTGAAAAGTAAACATCGCTAAAACGAAGACATCGTCGGAATATTTCATTCAAAGCCTCCATAAAAACGATCGTAGACACCGAACGTTTCTTATCGCCTGGCTCATTTGACGGCTCGAACGACCTTTTATTTTTAATTATTTTCTAATTATTTTCGCCCAAATCACCCCTCCTATTAACAAACCCGCGACGTTATCGACGCATCGCGGTGTCGGCCCGTAATGCTTACTTTCTCCATCGACAAACGCCTCGTCAATATTTCACGGGCTCATCAACGGAAGGCACTTATTTTAATTAACAAATTAAATGATTAATATCGGCGTTAATCGGGGTGCAGCAGATGAAATCGATCGCCCTCTATATGCATTAATACCTCGCCGAACGTAACGTTGTTTTGATGTATGAGCCGTCAACATGGGATTTGTTCCGGTTTTACCCCACGCCGCCGTTTTTCCTCCCAGTGTTTAAAAACAGTTGCAACATAGCCAACATTTTAGGAGAGGATTTTTTGTGAGAAACGTTTAAAAAATCAAAGAGTTGTTGTATTACCTTGCGGACCAAAATTTACCCCCGGATTAGGCAAAATCTCTAAAAACCTTGATACGAGTTGTGTCTATTAAATAACCGAACTGATGCTGGTACCGCGCGCTGCGAGCGTGTCGCGACAAGTTTGAACAGAACTGTGTCTAGTGATACTTTCCCCGCCCTAAACGCGCTTGACAAGCCAGTGGGCCGCTCAGTTTGACTGTAGCAGTCGTTTGAATTAGTCTACGCACCAGTGACGCGTCGAAAAAAATGTTGAGTGTTCAGATGGAGCAACGGGTTAGTCTCAAGTTTCTTGTTGAACTGGGGAAAACTTATGCAATGTTAAAAGAAGTATACGGGAATTAATGTTCATACAAGATTCGAAAGTGTGGAAGCGGTTAAAGCAAAATCGACGGAGGTTCTGAACCAGCTGACAGAAGCCGACTTCCAGAACTGCTTTCAACAATGGAAAAGTCGTATGGAGTGGTGTAGAGATCGCCAATGGGAGTACCTGCATTGAAGGCGACAAAGTTGCTACTGTAATTGGTAACGAATAAAAAGTGTTATGACAGCAGTTCGGTTATTTAATAGCCACACCTAATAAACGTCTCAAAAAATAAATTACAAAAACTTTTAGGCAGCCCAAAAGAAAAACAGATAGCAACGAAAAAATATAAACGAACAAAAGTATATTGGGCAAACAAAACGATAAATCTCAACTAGATTCAACGAACACGTAGCTCATTTCAAATGTGGTAGAATAGAATAATCTTGGGTAGCCCAACGTGCTTTTGACAATAAAATCATTGGATATACGTTAGTGGCCTAACACTAATAAGAAATGTAAAGGACATTATACAGCAATATTCAGGGGATTCCTTTGAATTTTCGATCGAAGTTTGGACTTTCTATCTTCACCAGGAGTGTTAGATCTTTAACGAGATTAACTATTCAAAGGAAGATAATGATGATACTTACTTCAGATTCGGTTTGGCCTTGTTGATGATCACCTCGCAGACGGGACAGAAGCTGTTGTCTTGCAGGAATTTTATGATGCATCCTCTGCAAACTGAAAATAAACGGATTTAAGGTACGTACAGGTTGTTCCAAAGACCCAGACATACCAATAACACACGTGTTGACATTCTTGAAGTTGGAAACCAACCACAAGATATTCTGTGTGAGTTATTAAGCAATATAGAGTCTTTGTAACCGTATAGAAATACGTGAGTGTTTAAAATAAAGTCGTCCATGCGTTTATACAGCGTTGCACGCTCTCTACTCTTTTTACAGTGTACTTACACGAGTGTAAACACTCCGATATGGTGGTGGCGTCTATCAAATATCCCTTTACAGAGATAACAAGTCAAATACGGGTTTATCTCCTTCAGCTTTATCTTCTCCGGCCTCTTTATCGGTAGCTCCATGTCGCGATGATAAGGCCTGAAATGAGAAAGAAAATCCCTGCGTTAGGAGAGCGCTGTAATATCGTCCGACTGCGGCGGTGATAAAAAAAACGACCTGGACCCGGCGTCAACGCGGTGCGTTAACACGCCTAGTGTCAAAGACTTTATTAATGGCAACGGCGCGAGCGATAAACTCTGAAAGAGCGACATTATCCGAGTCCAAGGCGTACACGGCGACGGTACGGTTCACGGAGAGCAACGTTTCCGTTTTATTTCCCCGATAAGTTAAAGAAAAAAATGGCACTGAAGAAAAGGTTGCAGAAGCTAGTATTACATCGTTTGAATGAGAGCTGGACCAAGCGCTCGATCAAAGGGCTTGAAGCCTCAAACTCTCGATTAAAGTAGGAATCTTCAAGCACCAATCACTTTTTACAATCAAAGGAATACGAATTACCAATTGCCCTTAAAAAAATAATTAATTCTAAGGCGCTAAGCATTTCTCAAATGGTCTTCAATTTTCTCAAATGGTCTTCATTTTAAAAATCATCTAAAAATTCTGAAAAAAATTTGAGGATATTCTTTGACTAATTCTAAGACATTTTATACCTTTGTGCCATGAAAACTTTTGTTCAGGGGGGATTCAAAGTACAATATATTTCAACCTCAGAAAAATTGGCTTGATATCCTTCGTTCATCCACTATATCCAGTTATACCAAATTTTCCAAATATCCTTAAATTCGCAAATTTTTTACTTTTTTTCAGCCAACATTATAGATTCAAAACTTTTTTTTTTATCAATCGCCCCAGATTGTGCTTTATAGAGAATGTTTTACATATTCCAAAACCCTACCTCTATTTTCTGTACGATCATTAGTTCTTGAGTAATTGATTGTCAAATTTGAAAAGGACTTTTTTGCTTTGATCGACGATAACTTCGCGGCAAATCATCGTACGGAGCTCGTTAAGATGTCAAATTAAAGCTGATTAAATTATCTAAAAGAGCTTTATGGTCGCATGATGAAAACAAATTTTTTTGAAGTCCACAGACCATTTTAAAGACGAGCAAAAAATTTGGAAAACTTTTTTTTGTTAGTTTTCGGATGATTGTGAGAACCGCTCCCGCTAAAAAAAATTTAAGTCCATATCTGAAAACTAGACACTTAACGCTACAATTTCCTTTTTTTATTATTTCCTGTACGACCATTTTTCTCCGAGTTATCCCTTGTTGAAAATCATCCAAAAATTTGGATTTTTTTTAATATCCTTTAATTTTTGTTACTAGTGTATTAAGCTATCATTTTGATGATATTTTTGGTTCAAGTTCAGAAGTCAACTTTTATCTTCAACTTGAGCTTATTAATCGCAAAACTTCACAAGCTGTAATCCTACCAGAAGCAAAAAATCAGTACGGTGATATAAAAATCATCCGAAATTAAGCGACTTTTTAAAAGTGGTTGTGTCGTAACTTTCATTCCGTATTACTGGCTGTATTCTTCCAATCCCAGGGGAATACAAACCCAGTCTAGGAAACTAAAGATTCAATTTTTCTTACTCTTTATGTTACACTAATGAATGGCTGTACTCGTTTTTTTTTTAACTACACAGTATATACTCATTAATTTCCCCCCCTGATTATCATTACAGCTTTATGAAACGCTCTGCCTGCTCTCTCAATCATCCGCCCCGAAATTTATTCAAAACGCCGCGTAACAGATATACAACACGGGCATCCGTTCCGTTCCACGTCACGCTGATACCTACCCTCTCGTCTCTCTCCCCCTGTTCCCAAATAGACTACCGCGAGCACGGTGGTTGCGTCATGTCGTCGATGGTAATCTCAAATCGCAGGTAAATAAATCATCCTCCACCCCGTTTGCCGGGGCTGCGAAGCGACAGCGCAGGTGGTTTCGAGAAAAAAAAATTAGAGGGGCGCCGGCAAATGAGCTCGACATTATTGCATGGATATGCCGTATAGGAACAGATCATCGAATAGTAAGGTCATATGTCATTCGAGATTACGAAATGGACTCGTAAACGCTCCAAACACATTCCGAAGTGTGTTGGACAATGTGGGCCATTCTGCTTTAAGAGGAATATACAAAAATACTGGCAAGATTTGATAAGGAGTTTGTCATAAACAAACTGGCTGAAAACAAACCATTCTTATCATTTTCAAAGCGGATTTTTCGCGAACGTCTCATCCAAGGAATGCAAATATCCTTCTGAATCTATCACGGAACCGTTTTTGGGACGTTCAACGTGTTTCCTCTTCAAGCTCTTCACCAAATAGGTCTCAGGTCACCTCCTCACTCAAAGGAAAAGATCATGTTTGCAGATAGACGAGAATTTGTTTCACCTTTTTTCTTCACACTTTCCAAGCAAGTTGCTCTCGAAACCTCATCAACAACTTCCCACCGACGTCAGGAAGAGCAAAAAAAATCCAGTCGACCGCTGACCACGCGCCGATTTCCACCCCTGACGCGACGGCGATTTCTCTCTTTTATCTCGTCACCTCCAGGCGCGATCAAAACGAGACCTGCAATGACTCATCCAAAATCCGACGTGCATACGGCCGATCGCACCGATAGGGTGGCCAGCTTCTCCTCTTGACGGAACACAGATACACCCCGTCACGAACTACCCCGTGTTCCCGAACGCAGAGGGCTTCCTCCTGAGGGGTGGTGGCACGCAGGGCGACCCGGTGCGTTACAAATTTGAATACAATGGGATCCCTCGAAGACGGCGTGTAGCAGGAGTGAAGGTCCTTTGTGTTCGACCGAATTGAATGGGGATAAAGTGGGAACGCGTAGACAGGAAGAGTAAGTAAGATCCGAAAAAGAAGAGGACGAATGGGAAAGGAGGTGGCAAGAGGAAACACGGCAATGACAAACGATAGAAGAGTAAATAAAAAGATAAAACGGATGACTTTAAAACCTTGTCGTACTGAAAAGCGTTCAGTGGAGTGGAGAATCAATCACGTAAGTAAGAGGACAGACGGTAATGGAAAACGATAGAAGGAAAAATGAAAAATATGGAGAGGACGACTTTAATAAAGCCTGTTGTATTGAAAATAGTCTAATGCACCTAGGATTAACATACGTGCTTCTAAATTTTTTAGAGGCACCTAAAGAGAGTTCAAAGGTAGTTTCAGCTTAATGTACGTCGAAGAATGGAGTAAATCTGAAGGAATATGGAACAATACTAACTCCACAAAAAACTAACAACTGTTAGCATAACATAAATAAGCTCCATCCATAAATAATTAAGCTCCAAACAGAAGCTGAAGGACATCCTGAAGTTCGGTCCAAAGAATCTTGAGCCTGGATCTACCTGAATGGACTGATGATGATTTTATTATAAATTTCTCAACGGAAGAACCACAAAAGGACGAGGCGATACGTACTAATAGAAGAGGGCTATTAGCAATATTAATCGAGCACTTACTTTACTACTGCTGTCTCCCTTGCCAGCTATAAATCAAAATTGGGACCTCACGCCGCGATTCTTCTTGCTCAAGCGACGCGTTTTGTCCCCATTATCACCTCGCACTTACCCCGGCCGAACTGAGCTAATAAACGTCGCGCGATAGGCCGCCGAGACCACGTGATATACGACGTCGGGAGGGAGGGGGATTAGTCACCCCGATCCAAGCTGCCACCCTCCACACTGGGAGGAATCCCAGTATAAGATACCTTTAGCAATGTGCATAAAAAAGAAGACGATTTTTTCACAAGCCATCCATCTAATCATCAATTCAGGGTTTCCGTTTACCATTCTCCACGTTTAAGGAATCAAAGTTCTTTAATTATTAGCCTGCAAAGGCTTTGCAAACGATATTACGCTTGTTTCATCTTCAATCGTCTTCATGAGTCACTCCAGTGCATTAATTTCTGGATTTCAGTTGGCGACGAACGTTCCAAGTTGCTGTAACCTGTTAGATAGGAGACCTCCTTGCTTTTCAATGCCGCCGAAACCACTCCGATGTCATAGTCTCTCAGCTCCAGCTTGTGTTGAACATTCCAACCATCTACCATTGTACAAAAAAGTGGGACGATTTATGAAACTGATGATATACCATCCACTAATAGAACATTCTGATACTAGACCTAGTTGTGAGACTAAATTTGACGCAAGTTGTTTCTCTAGCTCCATTTGACGATGTTAATACTACCAATTACCCAATCGTCGACTTCCACACGCGGTTAAGACGAAGTCAGACGTCGGAACGCTCACAATTAGATCAACAGATACCAATTCTAACGCTTCCGCGCCCCTATGCCCACATAAGCGCTCCGGAATCGTATATATAAATAAAACATCGGAGGATCCATAAGCATTTTTCACCGGAAACGAATAACAAAGATCCACCCCTTCTTACCGACGAAGCACCGCGAAAGTTTCCAGTCCGACCGTTCCGAAAGAATGGATTTCGATACTCTCTGCGATCCGCGGGGGTCTCGACAGATATGGAAAGAGCGGGATGGGGGCGAGAAGGGAGAAAAGAATGATGGGGCGGGACCCGTCTGCGGATTATGAAAGCGAATGAGTTCTATCGAATTCATATCTCTGGTTTTTGTAGGAATTGGAAAAAGTCGTGGAATAATAAATAAGTCAACAAGGGATAGAGAGAGAAATAGTGAAACTAGTAATCATGAGAAGGTCGACAACTGACCCCAGAGTATTTTTTTGCACCTAGATCGCAAAAAAAGACTTCCTATAAAAAGTTTTGTTTGCTTTTTACCAAGATAGGAATATTTTTCGGGGTTTTTTTTGAATCATAGAATCCGAATCTGAAGTTGTTTGAGACCTATGAATGACAGTTTTTCGAGAAAACACAATTTTATAATAAATTATCGCATTCCACTCCAATCGTAAGAGATATCGCGAAGCCAATGCCAGAATTGGAATCAAAATGCCCAATTTACCCAGGATCGAGACTTGGACTCCAAAATTCGAATTTCGGTTGGAAAATGTGCTTTTTTCTTGAAAGGTATATGCTCAAAAAACGGCGGTAAAATCCTATTTTTAGTTCCACTACTATTAATATCTTTTCCAAGCCTTCCCAGCTCACCAAAATTGATGGACGTACATTTTTGAGGTCGTAGAATTCAAAAATGACCACGAGAAAGTCGAAAAGTGACTCCCAGTATTTTTTTTAGCAGGTAGCAAAAAAAGACGACAATTTCGATAACCTCTTTCATCAAAAATTCATAACAAAATTTCTACGATTCTTACCAAGACATACATTTTTTTCGGGAGGTTTTTTGGGTCGTAGAATCCGAATCTGAAGTTTTTTAGGACCTGCGAATGACAGTTTTTTGAGAAAACACAATTTAATATGAGAAATATCGCATACCAGCCCAATCATAAGAGATATCGCGAAACCAATGCCAGAAATGGAATCAGAATGCCCAATTTACCCAGGACGGAGACTTTGATTCCAAAATTCGAAGTTCGGTTGAAAAGTGTATTTTTTTCTTGAAAGGTATATGCTCAAAAAACTACGGTAAAATTCTACTTTTAGTTCCACTACTATTAATATTTTTTTCAGACCTTTCCAACTTACCAACATTGATGGACGTACATTTTTGAGGTCGTAGAATTCAAAAATGACCACCAGAAAGTCGAAAAGTGACTCCCAGTATTTTTTTCAGTAGATCGCAAAAAATTACGTCAATTTCGGTAACCATTTTCATCAATAATTTATAAAAAAAATTCTACGATTCTTACCAAGGCATCATTTTTTTTCGGGGGTTTTTTGGGTCGTAGAATCCGAATCTGAAGTTTTTTAGGACCTACGAATGACAGTTTTTTAAGAGAACACAATTTTATATGAGAAATATCGCATACCAGCCCAATCATAAGAAATATCGCGAAACCAATGCCAGGAATGGAATCAGAATGCCCAATTTACCCAGGACGGAGGCTTTGACTCCAAAATTTGAATTTGATTGGAGTGTTTTTTTTTCTTGAAAGGTAAGTATTTTTTATTGAAAGGTAAGTAACTGCTGTAAAACTCTATTTTTAGTTTAACTTCTATTAATATTTTTTTTCAACCTTTCCCAACTTACCAAAATTGATGGAGGTACATTTCTGAGGTCGTAGACTACTATAGGAATAAGGAACAATTCTATATCACAAATTCCACATACCTAGCTAGCTCAATCATGAAACTCTACCCCCAAAATTCAAAGTCCACCCAAAAAACGTATCCTATACGTCCAGAATCTGGTAATGTCTCATTCCTAACCTCTTATCATCACGTTATCGCAACGCAGGCCATCCCGACGCCCAAAATCGCAATATTCCCGCGATTGATGTGGTATCAAGCAGGCCGACCCGCGTGGTCTTCGCCAGCCGGATCCGTACGGCCATTTCCGTCAATAACCCGTAAATAAAACCTCTGCCCGGCCGCTAATGGAATTACGGGACCGATCTGTCCGCGCGCCTCTCTATAATCGGCTGGAATTATTTAAAATGCGACGTGTTGGGCCGTTTCGGCAGCCGACAGCGAAGACAGCTCTCTTCTATTTATATGTACGAGTTTTCGAACTTTCTCCCCGACGAATGTCTACCGGGTTGTTGCGAAAATCACGATCTCAAGACGTACCTACGTGGACAGGGTGTCCCAGTTTCGAAGCTCTCCGAGGAAGAGAAAAAGACGGGGTTTCCGCGAACCTCGACAAATTTTACGAAGGATATTCAGAGCCATCTCGATTTTTGATACGACGGACTCAACGGGCTCTAAAATCCTCACTATTAATAGGGGCTTCTGGTTATACAGTGTGAGTTTTTAGTGCCTATTTGTTCCATAGAATTAGTGTTAATGTTAAAACGATCTTATATAACACGTGCGATTTCTAGCTGACAAACTAACAGCCAACTTAATACTTGATGAAAGTCGAAACGGTTTGCTTGCAGCGGGAGACATTTTTAATGACAGGCACCCCGATCGCCATATTTCGAAGACTTTTTTGAGGGAGCTTGGGAAAAAATGATAGTTGCATAAATGATAAATGGTAGTAAACCCTACTTCTTCCACAGCCCAGGCTGCATATACCTGTGAAGTCAGTAAAAGTACAGTACACAGGGTATTGCCAAGAAACAAATTTCACCCATCCAAAAAAAAATGGCGCATCAACTTTCGGATGAAGGCCCCACCGAAGGCTGGAATTCTGTGAAATTATGTCCACTAAAATTGGCCAGACCACAAGGTGTAGCTATTAAATAACCGAACTGATGCTGCTACCAGCGCGCTACAAGAGTGTCGCGACAAGTTTGTGTGTCTGGTGATGCTTTCCCCACCCTGAACTCGCTGGACAAGCCAGTGGGGCACTCAATTTGACTGTAGCAGTCGTTTGAATTAGTCTACGCACAAGTGACGCGTCGAAAAAATGTTAAGTGTTCAGATGGAGCAAAGGGTTAATCTCAAGTTTTTTGTTAAACTGGGGAAAACTTTTTACAGAAGCGTATGCAATGTTAAAAGTGTATGGGAATGAATGCTTAACCCGCACGCAAGTTTTTGAATAGTTTAAACGGTTTAAAGAGGGACGTGAAACGACCGAAGACGATCCGCGCCCCGGACGGCCCTCGACGTCAAAAGCGGATGAAAACATTTGGTAAATTAATCCACGAAGATCGTCGTCTAAGCGTCCGAGGGCTTGCTGAAATAACAGGAATCGACAAAGAATGTGTTCGCCAGATTTTGCATGAATCGTTAAACATGCGCAGAATTTGCGCAAAAATGGTGCCAAAACTCCTCACTCCCGAGCAAAAGGAATCAAGAATGAACATTTGCGCTGACATTCTAAACAACATTGACACCGATCCAGGCTTGTTAGACACGGTGACACTGAAGGGGACAAGATTCGAAAGTGTGGAAGCGGTTAAAGCAAAAGCGACTGAGGTTCCGAACCAGCTGACAGAAGCGGACTTCCAGCACTGCTTTCAACAATGGAAAAGTCGTATGGAGCGGTGTAGAGATCGTCAAGGGGGAGTACATTGAAGGCGAAAAAGTTGCTACTGTAATTGGTAACGAATAAAAAGTGTTATGTCAGCAGTTCGGTTATTTAATAGCCACACCTCGTATGTAAAAACAATTTGTCTCTGTAACTTTTTTCCTAATTCATAACCAGACGTTCATAGCCAGATTTGATGATTGATGATTTGATGACAGTTTTTTTTTTGGACGGCTCTTTATTTCTATTGAAGTAGGTAATAAGTATTTATTAATAGTTAACAGGAAAATTAATTTTTTTATATCGGACACCCCGTATATTAGAATCAATATTGGAGCCAGACGAGAGCAAACCTTTTGCCAACGTTTAAATCACTAAAAAACCAAATCAACAAACTTCAAAACTTTACAAAAAAAAACACATTTTTTTCCTCGTTTTTTTTTTCGCTCGCCCTATATCGCGGCGGGCCTACATTTTCAGCACGCGCAGTATACATCAAACAACCCCCATGGACATACAATATCCGCCCGCAGGAGCGAGAGGGTGGCGCGGGCCAGAAAAGGACGGAGAAAAAAACGCGAGCGCGACCCTACACGACGGTGCAGAAAGGGCCACAGAGACAGAGAGAACGAGAGAGAGGCAGAAGGGAACCTCGTGGCGCGCCAGACGGAGACGGAGGGGGGCGAGCAAAAAATTCGTGGAAAACGGGAAACCAGACGCATTTCGGCAAGAGCGTCCCGAAAGTAATGAGGACGTCATCGTCGAGTGGCGATTTGCGTGCCGGCAATGGGAGGAAGAATAAAGGAACGCGGGAGTGTGAATGCGTTCTCTTAGCACGTGCGAAAAAATAATTGGAAGCCGTAATTTCTGAGGGAGATGCTGCGGGAAGATCCCAACTAATATGAATAATGGATTAATAAGATTAGGCCGAACATTGCTTTCAAATAAATTCTCAGTAATCTTCCAAATTGGCTGTTAGTCAGAAATATATTCTGAAGAATTCCCTTTACGAACTATGAGTCTAAAAAAAAAGGATCGGAGTTGCCACTATTTCATGGGACTTTCTATTTTGTTCATATAATGTTCATGTAATAATAAATTTTCTGAAAGATGAAGCTAGTCCTCGTCACACACGAAATATTTTACTAATCGAGAATGTTATTGTTGTCCAAGTTTGGCAACCGCTGGACACAGCGCAACGGATGCTGGTGGCCAGGTTTTTCGGTGGTTTAAGGCATTCTCAGAAGGAAGAGAGTCGATTGAAGATGAACCACGCAGCGGAAGGCCTGCATCTTGAAGAACCGATGAAAATGTCAATAGAATCGTCGGTTGACGACAAGAATAATCGGGGAAGAGTTAAATTTGAATCACACCACTGTTCATCAGATTTTGACTAACGAATCTGCGCAAAAATGGTTTCACAAAACCTTTCGCTGGAACAAAAGGACATGAGGAGAGAAATGTGTCTTGACTTTTTGGAATCACTTGAAAATGATCCCCATTTTATGGAACGTGTCATTACTGGTGATGAGACTTGGGTGTTTGAGTATGACCCGGAAACCAAGCACCAAAGCATGGGATGGCACACCTCAAGCTCTCCAAGACCCAAAAAAGCAAGAATGAGCAAAGAAGATGAAATGCATGCTGATTTGCTTTTTTGATAGCCAGAGAATTGTCCACAAAGAGTTTGTGCCTCAAGACCAAACAGTAAATCAACACTTTTACAGAGAGGTTCTTGAAAAACTTCGAAAAAAATTTAAAAAATACGTCATCAAAACCCAACACTTCCAAGTGCAGATCTGCGTTTAGGTCGCTCATTTGTCTATAGCGACACACCCCCGAAATTCCAAAGTCGTCCTTGCTTTCCGAGGACGCTTCTTTTTGGAAATATCTCAGACATTCGTCTCCTTCGCACACGATTTCCGAAGAACACCTCGACTCCTCGTCAGCGCGGTGCCCATCGACGGATTCGGCTGAATCACGGCCAGTAATTGGGCCCTGCGGAGCACCGCCGCTTCTTCGAGCCACTGCGAGCGGCCTTTTTTGGCGTTGGCGCTCTCGAAGGAGGTAAGAGATAAGCGGGGCGGGGGATCCGGGCCCTTCGCTGTGTATACACGGAGGCAGATGACGCGGTGTTTGCCACAAACTATGCCTATTTTGACAGGTGATCGTTATCGCGAGCTGCACGACGTTCGACCAGCGGAAAGCCTCGAATTTAACCGGATTTGTACCGTTTAGAATGATAATTGAGGACAGTAGAAGAAATAAAACTGAAAAATTGTGGGTTATTATAATTCATCCTGACGAGGAAATTCATAAAAAAAATTCTACACTTCCTACCAAGAACTTTCGGTCGAAAAATCAGAATCTGAACTCGTTTGAGACGTACAAATATAGTTTGAGGATAAAAACACAATGTTACATGAAAAATATTGTCTACCAGGCACCAACCTAGAAGATATCGCAAAATTGATGTTATAAATGGAATTAGAATGCCTAGTTTACCCAGGAGAAAAATTTTGACTCCAGAAGTTCCGTCAAAAATGTTGTATCTACCCGAAAATATATACATAGACTTAGTATTATTCTCTATTTAGTTTCACGACTACTCTGATTTTTTTCGGGCCTTCTCAATTGACCAAAACTGACGAACGTACATTTTTGAGATCGTAGACTTCGGAAGTAACCGTAGGAAAGACCTGTTCCTATACTGTTTCGACACACCGCATTGAAAAAAGGTAAAATTTCGATAATCACTTTCATAAAAAAATTCATACAAAAAACCTCTACACTTCGGACCAACACGAGATTTTTTTCTGGGGTTTTTTTGAGTTGTAAAATCCAAATTTGTTTGAGACAGAAAGAGTGTTTGAGAAAAATCCAGTCGTTTGAGACCTACGAATCATAGTTTGACAAGAACAGAGCAATCTTAATTATAAATTTCACATACCAGTTCAAACCTAAACGATTTCGCATAATCAATGCCAGAAATGGAATCAGAATGCCCAATTTACTCGGGGTCGAGACTTTGATTCCAAAATTCGAAATTCGCACAAAAAAAATGATTTTTTCTTGAAATGTATATGATCAAAAAACTGCGGTAACATTCTACTTTTAGTTTCACTACTATTAATATTTTTTTTAGGCCTTCCCAACTTAGAAAGTTGATGGACGTACAATTTTGAGGTCGTAGACTTCAAAAATGACCACGACAAAGTCGAAAAGTGACTTCCAGTATTTTTTTTTAGCAGATAGCAAAAAAAAGACATCAATTTCGATAACCATTTTCATCAAAAACTCGTAAAAAAAATCTACCATTCTTGCAGACATAATCTTGCCAGAAATGGAATCAGAGTGCCAAATTTTGTGCCCACCTTCGTACCTTGAACTCTGACACTTCACTTGAAACCCATTTTAGATTTTTCCATTTTTAATTAAAAAAAAAAACTAATATAGCGATCGAGGTCGTGTGTCAGTTGTGTCGCAGTGTGTATCACACTCGGTAACCCCACGTATCAACGGACGAACGGACGAACATAATACCACCATGCCTAGCAATTGGCGCGTTTAATATACGTCCAATTAAGTTTAATTGGTAATTAGAGGCCGGAGACTTACTTAAGTCGGGTTATAAATCACCAGTTATGCTCGTAGTATACGAGCACAAAAATTACCTCACCTGGGCATTTATTAAACGCTTTTCTATTAGATACTTCCGACGATATTTCGTGTAATGTAAGTGGAAACGATATACAGGCAGGGAAAACGTTCACTCTGCAATAGTAGATTACCTAACAGCTGAGAGATTCGGAATAGGCCACGTCTTGAGCCGCCTGCGATGGGCGCAGCTTGAACTGACCAATTACAAGGCGGGCGGCTAAACAAAAGCATTTAGGGGCGGAGCATGTGCCCAGAAACGCCTTGTCATGTAAAGACGTAGGATTTCCAATCCTGTATAATAAATAGATACGTCTGTATCGAAGTACCATTTGATGGGTGTTTTGGGGGGACCAACCCACCTCTAAAAAGGTTATAAAGGGTATAAAAAAAGGGTCCACTTTGCGATAATAGTTTACCTAACAGCGGAGAGATTCGGAATAGGCCACGCCTTGAGCCGTCTGCGATGAACTGACCAATGATACAAGTCGGGCGGCGAAACAAAAGCATTTAGGGGGCGGAGCATGTGCCCAGAAATTCCTTGTCGTTTAAAGACGTAGGATTTCCAACCCTGTATAATGAATAGATACGTCTATGTCGAATTGCTATTTTATGGGTGTTTTGGGGAGACCAACCCACCTCAAAGGTTATAAAGGGTATAAAAAAAGGTGAAACTGTTTAGTTTCTCATTATGGAATGAACTGAAAATAGTTGAAAAAGAAACGCCCTGTTCCTAGGCTAACGAAGTGTACGCCACGCCCTTACAGCGTTGCCAAATTTCTCTAAAATTCGTAGATCTGCAATTAAACCCCTAATTGTACATCAGCTTCCGTATCATTAATTTTTCGCCTCCGGCTGCGAATCGTCGACCTATCGCCCCTGAAAATGAACTCGATAACGAGCCGAATAAGTAAATATTTACGCCGTCCGACAACGAGACGATGCCGACGTCGCACGCGGACGGATTTCTTTGAACGTTGACCCGCGAACCCGAGGAACTCCATTTTAATTAGCCTAAAAGCGAATCAAAGTCGAAAGAGAGATGCCTTCGGGCACGTTGTTATTTTTTTCGGCTCTCGGAGGGAGGAGACGGGAAAAAAACACAGAAGAAGAATTAGAAGGTGAATTGAAAACACCCACCCGACGGTAGGCGGGGAGGGGGAGGGATAATTATTATAATTAGGATTTTTTTTACTAAAATAAATCTCGACGAAGCTTCTAGGCCTAATCGAAGCCTCCTCGAGGGCGTTGTCGTCTCCAGCGGCCCTTTTCCGATGGAAAACTTGGGCCGTTATTAGGGCCTTTCGGTGGCCTCGTTAGATCGAGCCGCTCCGCCCCCCCCCCTCAAATCGCGCATCACATGTTTCTGTCAGGCCAGTCATTACTGTCATGTGGCCCTTTCGACACTCGCATACAGGGCGCTTACTATTTCACGTAGGACACTCGCCTACCTACCTGGAATCAAATGAGTCACGGACGAATTGGGGCACCAGCTTACGGAACGCATTCGGCACCTTGTGATAGAATTTTGATCGCATAAAACAGGTTTTATATGGACCATATTTCACTTCCTAAATTAGGCATGAATCTGTACTTGACGCTATTAAATTTGTGCAGTGATACCACCACCCGATTATATCGAAATAAAAACATTTGTGGACAGTTTGGAATCATCTGAGCCTTACGTTGGCCTTAATAGTGGCCTGTGTCTTTTTTGAGCCTCAAAATTTTATCTTGCATTGAGGAATTGTTATTTTCACAACAATCAAAGTGTTTAGTTGTCAGACCTTCGGTTGCGAAATGCAAACACAGTTCAGCAGCTGCTGCCAAGAGTTAGAAGCATATTTGACAATATATTTTGAAAAAGACCGAGACCATAATGGTTCATTGCTACCCTTAACAGCTGATAGAAAGGTAATTTAGATATTAAATTAAAATACTAATCAAAACCACGGTCCAATAATATTGATTTGGGGTGTAGCAGCAGCCTTGCACTTTTTTGTTTCTACGGTTCATTCTATTTCACAGAAAGCAAAACACAATGAACATTTGAAATCACCTAGAAAGCGTAAGCCTTCCAAGAGGGTTATGCCTTTTGAAATGTATAAATTTTTATAATTAGTTCTTTATTTGGCGTTCAAAAGATAAGTTATAAATAAACACAAAGCCTCCATCCGCACGCTAGTCAAAATAATTTCGAAATACGTCATCGGTTTTTATTTTGTACCGAATATACACTAAAAAAGCATTGTATTCAACTCAGTTTATTCACATAATAATGGCATATTATCTGGCAGATACACTAATAAATACTTGCCTCTATCGAAATAAATACACAAGCATCGGGATCGTGACACATTATTTATAAACAAATACTTGTGGAATCACTGCGCACGTTATCAGTATAAACAATGTTATAACTGGGCACGGAATTTCATCAAATGAAAGCCAGGACTAACGACAAATGAGTACAAAACGTGTCTCCAAAGGTCAAAAACGTATGTAACTGGTAAACAAACCACCAGGAAGATATACTCGCTTTTTTATTCGCTTTCGCGTGCAGGCAAAGATAGAAAAGCACGCAACCAATGGAAATACAGGTACTTAGGAACTACCAAAACTCTATCTTGTACAAAAACAACTTGGAAGCTGCGGATTTCTTGTGAAAAATGGCCGCGGTGAGTCCGGGGTTGAGTTTCGAAAGGGCAGCGATTTTGAAAAAAGCAAGAGGCCTCTCTGTACGCACAGGGCTGAAATGCCACCCGGCACACCCATCGGGACAACATCCACACAATGAGGGGGCCCTAAAGTTTTATTGCTGTACCGAGAAACGTTGCTCTCGAAAAATGCACCGTACAATAAAAGCATTTGCATTCTGAGGCCTTGCAGCT
This sequence comes from Aromia moschata, assembly GCA_029963805.1. Taxonomy (NCBI): domain Eukaryota; kingdom Metazoa; phylum Arthropoda; class Insecta; order Coleoptera; family Cerambycidae; genus Aromia; species Aromia moschata. The sequence goes on from JAPWTK010000031.1 coordinate 839,905, forward strand.
TAAAAAAAGTGTCACTTGAAGTTTCTCGGCGAATTTTAACGTGATATTTTCCGTTGCACGCAAGTATTTCGGCGAATTTTTAAGAAAATGTTGTCTTGGTGTTTTGACACTTGGCAAGTGGGTAGTTCAATTGTTACACAGAGCAAAAACTACAATAATACCTGACGAATGCAGTTAAAAAACAGCGTCGAAAAGCAATTTGTAGGCTATTAAGACTAGTATTTACCTTAATTTGAGAGTGAATATCCTATAGAATCCTCATGGTACGTCCTAAAACACTGTAATCCAAGGAATTTCGCTTCGCACTAGCGCACCACACTTTTTTTGTTTGCACTGTCACTTATACTATCACAGCGCACTGATTTTTTTATAAAACTCGTTTAATTTCACTAATAAATTGATTTAAAACTCACTGCCACGCGAATTTGGCCATTATAAATAAAAAGTTGTACCGTAAATACAACAGAATTTACTAAAATTCACTAAAAACCCCCTCGCGGAGGGGTGGGAGGCCACAATGGAAATGCACTTCTTTAAAAAAGTAATAAAACAAAAAGCGAAGTGGCAATAAACACTCTCGCAGTTCGAAAATGTACAACAATCGCCCTTAATGGCAAACATAACCTATATAACAGCACATTTTGCCGGTTTTCACGCACTTTACGCCGGTTATTTCGCTCGAACCACTAGAAAACCATCGGATATCGATAGTTTCTACAGCGTCGGCCGGCCACAACCATATTTTTCATCGTAATTTGTGAAAACAAACGAATTTTCCACGCCGTAACGTCACTGCAAAGCACTCCACGATCTCACTCGGCAGACTGATGCGTTTCGTTCACAGCTGTGCAAGAGAGAACGCGCTAGCATAAGAGCTCTGTATTTATTTTCCCCTTATATATTTCAGGTATATAAACCGTTCTACCGCCAGTTCGTATTCTGCCAGCTTTTGTCGGATAACGAGCACAAGTACACTGTTAAAATTTTGGTGGTATTTCACTGAAATGTCCCCGACGCGTTTCACGTCCGGTGCCGTTTTACTCTACCGGTCCGTTGTCATTTTCTCCGTTTGCTGGCAATTTTATTGCCTATTTACACAGATAAACTTGGAATAAGTCGAACACAATGCAGTGCTGATAAAACGTGGATATTTCGCTGAGGCTCTCTTCGTCATTCGCAGCAATACGTTCTTAAAAAAGTCACGTCCCAGTGGCGTAACATAGTTTTTTTTTCGGTAGCGAATCTTAAAAAAAAAGGAAATTGTTGGTTTAAGAAATAATCTTTCTCGTTAGATATTAATTTAATGTGATTGTTAACTGTTAAATAACAGCATATTTGTTAAATATTACCAAATTTTTTCAGAAATATTTTGGTAAAAAGCTAGGAACAAATAATTATTTTAGATGTCATGCAAAATATGTGGGTAAATGATGAAGTAATACAAGATAGTAAGATAAAAATACAAGTATGTATATACGGAAGTTAATTTTGAGATAATAACGGCAAAAATGTGATGTTCTGTGTGCACAAGGGTGATTTCGGTCTGGATCTGGGCGTTAAATGAGACTTAATGTGGAATTTGTAGCAATAAAAGAGGATTATTTAAGGGTGAACTTGAGTACCATACTGAGATCTACAGGGCAGCTATAGACTTTCAGTTTCCATTAATTCGTATTCCTGTAAAATTCCGAATAGTTCTAGGCCCTTATTCCTGTAATATATAGTACCTGAATGATTTAAGGTTGTACCTTGTATATTGTACAAAATAGAATCCCCTTTTATTCCTGTTTTAAAAATGAATTGCTAAACCCCTAAATAAACTGAAAATATTTAATTTATATTACTTGAAATTAATGTCGAGTTCCTAATTATATTACATGTAGCTAATAATAATAAAAAAATTGACCCAACTACAATTAAGTTTAAATCATGTTTGGCTATAGAGCCCTCAAGCATTGTAACCTCTGCAACTCTAATATTTGCCCCGACTTTGCAACTCTAATATTTGTCACTATGCGATGGTAGGTTAGCGTAGCCTGTCAAAACTGAAATTTCATCAGCCGCACGATCGATAACATGAAAACCACAAGTTGACAGTTATTACCTGTCATTTAAAAATATTAAAAACGTGTAATACTTCAAAAGATTGTTTTTGCCTAGAATCGTTAATGGCAACATTTAACTGATAACCGAATCTCAAAATACATTAGAGTGTTCCTTGGTAAAAGTGTGTTAGGTATTTGAATATCCACTTCTAGCTAGAAGAAATTTTGTGTTTATTCCACTGTAAGGCATTGGTGAGCACTTGGGGTGAGTTGTCAATCTCCTGAAATTTTTCGGTAATTCTATAGCACGCAGGTCCTCAAATTTTCGCAAGAGGTTCTGAAACTTTTTCCAGAAAAATTGAGTTATCAAGAGTCGTATCTCTTCATCGTCTAATGCCTTTACAAAATTTTCGAAAATTTCTTTATGGTATCGCACAGAATTGAGAGCCTTCAAAAATAATCGATCCAATTAACCTTATTTTCGATATGGCCGCCCACGAGTCAACTTTCTGAGCAGGCAGAAGCTCGGCTATAAAGAAACGTGGATTTTCAGAGCTCCACATCCTAATTTGTTGTCAATTAACGTAACCAGAGAGGTAAAACTACATCTCGTCAGTAAAAAAAGGATTTTCAAAACCGTTTCCATTATTAAGACTGAGCTTGAACGCTAAGCGTGCAAATCCAAGTCACATTTCAAGATTGTATTGCAGATTCCGTAAGGATACATTTACTTTTGCTGGCTTAAACGCCGAATAGGGTGTATACATTAACAATTTGTGTCACTTCTTCGACTTTGTGCGCAGTGCCAATTTTAGACCTCCCACTGCTTCAGAGTTCCTAGCTGTTTAGTTCTTATCTAGCTTTTTTATTTCCGTTAACCCATAAGCTTTTTGTTTTGCCGTGATTACCAATCATGTTTAAAATGTATTATTCTATTATCATTTTTTCTTCTAATAGGATTACAGCTCATGAAATTCTATGTCTAACAAACCCAAGTTGAAGCTGATATGTCGATTGTGTGAAAAGGTGTTGCTAAGGAAGTAAAATGGCGATCTTTTCAAAAAACGTGAATAACTAACAGCCATTTTAGAAAAAAACTGCTTAGACATTAAAAAAATTCTAAAGTTGAAGCGAATACATACCTAGTAAAAATCCAAAACTCTACCATCCTTGGTCTATAGTTTAAATCACTTTCCATGAAATATTAAAATAATAAAACGCCAGCTAGTTTTAGATGGATAATAATCCCTCTAGAACTGTCCACTCCTCTAGAAAGATACATAAAAACACTATAAAAATACTAGAAAGATAAATACTATAAAAAAAAGTTTTCAGTACTTTTAGAGCTATATTTATGTTTAAAATTGATTAGTGAAAGTATAAAGCGAGGCGACTCGAGACAGCATTTTCGACGTTTCGCTGTGTTTGGATCTTATTCCATGCCCCGCACCTACTTTAGAACATGGACAACAGTAGATTGAGGATGCAGGAAGGTCTTATGTATGGCCCAGTCATGGCGGATTTACCGCAATCAGTTTTTTTTAATACGAGGTGTGTAAATAATGGGACTGGCAACGTAGCGCCCGATCTAGCAACACTGCGGAGACGGGACTTGGAAGGGCGGTAGGTTAACATGTAATACATTTTCAGTACAAATTTGAACTTGTTAGAGTCATTTGTTTGTCCTTTGTGACTGTTTCCGTAAAAATATTTTTTCTAGTGCGTTTTAAAAATGAGTGACATTAATTTTGAGCAATGGTGTACTATCAGGTTTTGCTTCAGACTTGGAAACAGAGCAACAGATACTTTTGCACATTTTAAACAGCCCTGCGGAGTGTTTTTTCAAGAGCCCAGGTTTTTCGGTGGTTTAAGGCATTCTGAGAAGGAAGAGAGTCGATTGAAGATGAATCACGCAGCGGAAGGCCTTCATCTTCAAGAACCGATGAAAATGTCGACAGAATACGAGATCTTGTGCGTTCAGATCGTCGGTTGACGACAAGAATGATCGGGGAAGAGTTAAAAAATCACGCCACACTGTTCATTAGATTTTGATTAACGAATTAGGGATGAGAAAAATCTGCGCAAAAATGGTTTCAAAAAACCTTTCGCAGGAAAAAAGGACATCAGAAGAGAAAGGTGTCTTGACTTTTTGGAATAGATTTAAAATGATCCTCATTTTATGGAACGTGTCATTACTGGTGATGTGACTTGGGTGTCTGAGTACGACCTGGAAACCAAGCGCCAAAGCATAGAATGGCACACTTCAAGCTCTCCAAGACCCAAAAAAGCAAGAATGAGCAAGTCGAAGATCAAATGCGTGCTGATTTGCGTTTTTGATAGCCAGGGAATTGTCCATAAAGAGTTTGTGCCTCCAGGCCAAACAATAAATCAACACTTTTACAGAGAAGTTCTTGAAAAACTTCGAAAAAGGGTCATACGTATGAGACCAAATATCAAGAACAACTGGATGTTGCATCACGACAATGCGCCTTGTCACACAGCCATTTCAGCAAACGAGTTGTTAGCCAGTAAAAACATTCCTGTGGCTTCTCAGCCTCCTTATTCGCCTGACTTGAGTAATTGCGACTTTTTTCTCTACCCGAGATTGAAAAACCACCTCAAGGGACGTCATTTAAGGACCATAGAAAAAAATTCAAACGGCTGTAACCGACCAGCTGAAGGCTATTTCAGGATACAAGTTCCAGCACTGCTATGAGGAATGGAAGAACCGTCTCAAGCGCTGTGTGGCTTCCCAAGGAAGTTATTTTGAAGGAGACAATACTGAATTGTAATAAAACATCAATAAAAAAAAAATTAAAATAAAACATCAATCTCATTACTTAATTTGCACACCTCGTATTATAAACTCGATTTTCTCGAAACCATGGTTTTTGACCTGGTTGACATGATCTATGAAAAACAACTCAACCGATCGCTCTGATTTTTTTATACGTTATTGTACGCATTCATAGCTACAGCCCGGGCCAAATTTAAAAAAATAGGTTACGAATTTTTCGATTTTCAGTCGATTTTCCAACCTCAAAAATGGCTTTTTTTTGAAAAGAGTCGCCATTATGTTATTTTCCGGTGGAAAACGTTCTTTTTGGCCCGGGCTATAGCGAGTTTAACACTTAACAATTTGCCTTTCTTTTCAAGATGTTTCAGACGGCCGAAATCACGTCAACCGTCTATGTTTTTTGAAAAAATTCGTGTGACTTAAAAAACCAATGTAGAAATCCAAAAAAAAAAATTTTTGTACTCTTAAAGTGTGAGTAAATATACTTACAAAATTTCAAACCGATGTCTTGATTTCCTTTTCTTAAAAAAGGTTAAAAAAATATTTTTTGAATTGTCGAGGTCGAAAAACCCCTTCAGCAACCTTCAAAAAAGGGGTGTATGACGACTGAGGTGTCGATTCCCAATCAATCGCCCCGCACGTAGGCAAAGTACTCCGCGAGCGACTCGACCTTAATAACGCCGAACCTACGAAAGTATCCCGACCGCGGCCGCCGAGCGAACTTAATATGCGCTACAGCTTCACCCCACTAATCATTGGTTCAAGTCTACACTCTTAACGGGGACGGAGCGTTTGCAGATCGCGCGGTTCGCCCCGTCGCGGAGCCGCGTTCCGCTCGCACTTTTACCAGCGTAGCCGGTACATTAATTCATTGGCTCGGGTCGGCATCGCGGCAAGCTGGCCCGAAACATAAAAGCATCGGCTTAGCCTTGGAGCGACGCGCCGAGCGAGAGGCCGGCGCGAGCGACAGAGACGGACGAGCGGCGGGTATCGCGGCCGCGGTTCCCATGGGGGGGAAGAGGAATAGCGGCGGCGGCGGTGGCGAGCGAGAGAGACGGCCGAAGGAGTTCTCGGAAGCGCGGGGGCGCGCGGAGTCTCGTCGAATTAGGGGGGTGACGGACGCGCGCGTGGGGGTGAGCGGGGCCACCGGCATTTTTCGACAATTTCGTTCCGTACAATTATTTGAAAATATGCCGAGTTGGATCTATAAGACTTTTACAGAAATGTAAATACTACTTAAATATATATAATGGGGCATTTCACGCCAACTAAGTGAGGTCAAAAAAAAATTATGTTTGAAAGATATCACAATCGGTAGTACTTGCTAAAAAACTACTACCCTAAAATTTTAGATTTTTTGAGACACAAGGAGAGGGATGGTGAGGGTGAGACACTAAAATTTCAATCTTTCTCAATTAAAAAATGAAAAAAATTAAAAAAGAAGGTTGCAATGGTTTTCGATGTGTTTTTTTTTGCGTAGAATACGATAAAAATATTTTCAAAATTATTAGGGATAGTTTCACCCTTATTTTGAGGATTGAAAGTTTAAAATCGAAATTTCGAAAAGTATGACACGATTTTTTTTCAATTTTTGTTTTATTTCTTTCTTTTTTTGTACTTTCGATTAATTTTTAATTCATAATGGGCGTTAACCAGAAACTGGCCCAAAAAACGGACCAAAGGTGAAAAAACGTGGTTTTAGCATATTTTCTCATCCTGTGAGATAGTAAATGGCAAGTGAATAATATATTCCAAGGTTTTTGGAGTCGCTGATTACGAATCTAACGTAGAAAATTTCCCGTAGAATACGATGGTATTTTTTAAATTTCAAAATTTAGCCATTTTTTTAAATGTTGACTACCATACTGGATCCGCCATTTTGTTTTTTGAAAATCTGACGTTAGATTCGTAATCAGCGACCCCAAAAACCTTGGAATATATTATTCACTTGCCATTTATTATCTCACAGGATGAGAAAATACGCTAAAACCACGTTTTTTCACCTTTGAGCCGTTTTTTGGGCCAGTTCCTCGTCGACGCCCATTATGAATTAAAAATTAATCGAAAGTACAAAAAACGGAAAGAAATCAAAAAATAAATTAAAAAAAAAAATCGTCATACTTTTCGAAATTTCGATTTTAAACTTTCAATCCTCAAAATAAGGGTGAAAACTACCCCCAATAATTTTGAAAATTTTATCGTATTCTACGCAAAAAAACACATCGAAAACCATTGCAACCTTCTTTTTGATTTTTTTCATTTTTTAATTGAGAAAGATTGAAATTTTAGAGTCGAAACGAAAATTTGTATTTTCTCACCCTCGCCATCTCTCTCCTTGTGGCTCAAAAAAATCTAACATTTTAGGGAAGTTAGTTTTTTAGCAAGTACTATCGATTGTGATATGTTTCAAATAGATTTTTTTTTGACCACTTAGCGTGAAATGCTCCATATATAAATGGATCAGTGTAGAGACTCTTAAGATCTCGTCTATGTCTTTGTTTAGACTATTAAATAAAACGCTGTCTGATATATTGTGAAACCACCCGATGCGTTTTAGTAAAACTAGAGTTTAATATTCATTCAGTTAACTTAAAACATTTCTGTCCTATGGAACAGTTCTTAAATAAACGTCTGTCAACTCTACAGTGTGTTTATCATTTGTGTTACCTATAACCCAACCACGCTACAACAGACTTTGCTAACAGAATTCGAGTCAGTATACGAGGTGTGTAAATTAAGTAAGGAGCTTTCCCAGGAGAAACTTCCTTGGGAAGCCACACAGCGCTGGAGACGGTTCTTCCATTCCTCACAGCAGTGCCGGAACTCATATACTGGAACAGCCTTTAGCTGGTCGGTTACAGGCGTTTGAATGCTTTCTATGGTCCCAAAATGACGTACCTTGAGGTGATTTTTTAATCTCGGGAAGAGAAAAAAGTCACAAGGACTCAAGTCAGCCGAATAAGCCGTCTCCGCAGTGTTGCTACATCAGGCGCCACGTTGCCAGTCTCATTACTTAATTTACACACCTCGTATGTCTAAATAATTGTACAAAATAATGAAATCGCAGCACCCAGTATCAGTTAAGCATTTTTTTTTTAAATCGTCACATAAAACGTACTTCGATATAACAAAGAAATGATTACGTTTTCAATAAAGAATAAACAACAGTTAACAAAAAACGTATTGCACCCCAAACCATCAGTATGGCGTTTAGCAGCTAGTTGTAAAATCCTTCGTTCCCCATTGGCGTCCATCATGAGCTCACGAATAGAATCAGGGACTCGTCAGTAAAGACCACAACAAAAATTTTCATTTTCATTCACACCAAAAAATTTCCCACAGCACGTATTATGGAAAATCTGTCTCTAACCGCCAACATTCTCAGACGACGTTCTTCACGATCTGACGATGAACAGACCTCTCAGGCCACCTGACCCAACGTCTTAAAACAATTGCCACGTTCCAGCCTACGTCGTTGGCAATATTCCCAAAAAGGAAATCCGGCCTCCGTCGTACCAACAATCCGACCACATTCAAAATCACTTAATTAACGACAATTTCGAATTCATCGAATATTTGTCATCGTCAATAATGTTTACTACAGAAATGTGAAAACAAAACTGACTAGAATTTATTTATGTTTAGCAAAAACTGAGTCAAAACATTTTTTGCACTTGTTTACATGAAAATCAAAACAAATACCACGGTAACGTTGATAATTTTTTGTTGACATGTTTTGTTGACAACTTTATTCGTTTCTCTGTTATATTGAAAAGTATATTATGTAAAAAAATTCAAATAAACTGTTTAACTAATACTGGGTGTACCGCGAATTTTATTCAAATCAGTACTTGTATCAATAGAACTATATTTTTTTCATTGTCACTTATTAATCTCGACATTCCAATGCATTATTAATTCTAAATAACCGACGATCTATATACGAACGAGCAGCCTTACCGGCTCGCCCTATACAAACTGCTTACGATGACGTCACGTTGTCGGCACTCTGGCCTTTTCATCAGAAGGTGTTGGTTATCCTCAAAAAGGACAAACGCTACACTTCTCGTTCTAACGACTTAGCGCAGGTGGTGAGAAGGCCGGTTATCTGTTGTCTCACTTCTATTTGTCCTTTTCCATAACTGGCCGATGTCCTGTGTACACATAAGGTATAATAATGCGTATCTGTGGTCACAGTTTAAAATTATTGTTTTTTTTTGCGCATGTTAGGTTAGGTCAGGTTAACGATGAGCTGTAGCTCGAAAGAATGATGTATAAGTAATAAGATGTAGCTTCCAAAGAACGATGGCTGTAGCACGGAAGGGATATATTTTAGGTAACATGTTTATGGGACAAAAAAGTTTTATTTTGACCACAAAAATACGCCCTTAAAATCGTCGTCGTTAATTTTGAAACATCTTGTATATTATTCACAGTCAATAACATCCTCTCTCGAGATCCGATCCGGTAGCGGTTTTTAGTCGATCCGTCTGGTGCGCAGGTCGCCCCCGCGGACCGCTCCGCTCGCCCCGCTTCGCGAGGGGGTGCGCGCGTAATTAGATGAAATTCCGATCGGGAGGGCCGTGATTAAATGCCCTTTTTGCACCCCGCCGCCGCCGCCTCGGATATGACGGGAGCAAAACGTCGGCACGCCGGAAGATTTATGGAATATAAGAGGAATTCCCGGTAATCGAATGGTAATGGGGGCGTTATTGTTGCCGGCGGGGGGGAAACGGTCCCCCGATGGGGATGATTGAGACGCGCGTCGATGCCGAAATAATGATAATAATAATAATAATAATAATTGCTGGAATCGGAAGTTGCCGTGATGTACTGGGATAGGCTAATCATCACCGATCGAACAGTGGACTTCAACCGACCAGATATTGTGCTGATCAATAAGGAACAACGAAGAGGGATCATCATAGACATCGCTGTGCGGTACTTACCCACAACATTCAGAAGACTGAACGGGAGAAGATCGCGAAATACGAAAATTTGTCAATCGAGCTGAAGCGCCTATGGAAACTGGAGAAAGTTGAGACGTACGCCCTAGTAATATCGGCAGAGGGAGTGATGACGACGAGATTCGCCAAGAACATCGCGGCATTAGGACTATCTTTTAATGTCATTAGAAATGGCCAAAAGGCAATATTGTTACAAACTTGCCACATTGTAAGAAAGGTTTTGGGATAGGATGAATTTCCTCCCCTCGCCTGAGCCTAATTTCTGCTGGAGGCGGGGATGAGATATCAAGCCATCACTGTCTGCAGCAGGAATGGGTGAATGTTTCCCAGCGTTTACGCTGAGAAGTGTGACTATAAAGTCGGCGAAATAATAATGTCTTTATTGAGAAATCTGGCGAGTATCGAAATTAATAAACAACTGCTTAAACAGGGTGTTTCATAAGTCACAGAAAAAGTGGAGATACTTTGTCAAGTGGTTTCATGAAGAAAGGGTCATATACGGTTTTTTCCTAAGTGGCTTAGTTTTTAGGTACAACAAAATAGATGGGTACCTACAAAGCGTTAAAGGTTTAACTCGTTATTGTTTTTTTTTGTCTCAAAAATTTCTGGAGTAGATTAACATTTTCATTTTACATCTGTCACTTACATGCGTTGATATACACTAGTAACAATAATTAAAGGATATTAAAAAAAAGTCCAAATTTTTTGGTGATATTCAACAAAGGATAACTCGGAGAAAAATGGTCGTACAGAAAATAGCAAAAAAGGAAATTGCAGCCTCAATTGTCTAGTTTTCAGATCTGGACTTTAAATTTTTTTAGCGGGAGCGGTTTTCACGTAATCATCCGAAAACCACCAAAAAAGAATTCCAAATTTTTGCTCGTCTTTAAAATGATCTTGGACTTAAAATTTTTTTTTCATCATGCGACCATAAAGCTCTATTAGACAATTTAATCAGCTTTAATTTGACCTCTTAACGAGCTTCGTACGATGATTTGCCGCGGAGTTATCGTCGATCAAAACACAAAAGTCCTTTTCAACTTTAATTCAATTTTAATTCAATTACTCGGGAACTAATGGTCGTAAAGAAAATGGAGGTAGGGTTTTGGAAACTGCAAAACATTCTCTATAAGACGCAATCGGGGGCGATTGATAAAAAAAATTTTGAAGCGATAATGTTGGCTGAAAAAAAAAGTTAAAAATATGCGAATTTAAGGATCTTTGGAAAATTTGGTATAACTTTGGATATAGTGGATGAACGAAGGATATCGTCGGTAATTTTTTAACCCCAAAGTGTCCCCAAAAAACCCCTCAAAGTTGCAAAGCGCTGCGATTTTTTTTTCTCAGTGCTCCGAAGGTTTAAATTTATCGTTTCAGCCAAAATCACCGTAACAAACATTTTTTTCGGTTTTCATGCATTTTTTCAACTTCAATATGATTTTTTTGGCGACAATCCATATTTTTTTGCTCAAAAAACATTGAAAATCGAAAAAAACTTTTTTTTTGAAAACTTTTTTCGATATTTTCCCACGAGTAATGTTTTTGAGCAAAAAAATATGGATTGTCGCCAAAAAAAACCATATTGAAGTTGAAAAAATGGATAAAAACCGAAAAATTGCTTGTTGAAAACGGCTCGTCCGTCGAAATTGAAATTTTTTGGAATCTATTGAGTTTAGCAAAAATATCTAATAACAAAAATGTCTTAGAATTAGTCAAAGAATATCCTCAAATTATTTCAGAATTTTTAGAGATAATTTTTGGTTTTTTAAAAATGGCGAAAAAAATACAATTTTTCGAGTACATTCAGGGGTTCATCGCAGGCACATAGCATTAGAAGTAAGTCGAACATAAACAGAGTTCTCAAGTGTGTTCTCAATTTCCACGTGTCATATTTTATTATGAATGTAATGTAATACTGACGCCGACGACACAAACACCTCGACACACTTAATGCTAAAGTCTGCCAGACGGTTTTGTGAAAAGAATATGTACGGCATATCTCTCCGGTATTTTAATACTATTTTTTAAGTCCACATTTAGTGCTTAACGAAAAACGTCTCTTGATATTTTTTATTTAGAATGTGGTTTAGATAGAAAACGTCATTTTAATAATAACCGCACATTTCTATTCCTTTCTCTTCACGCTTGTTTCTCTTAAGGGGTAACACTACCTTGTGGGGTCAAAATCAAGGTTCATTTTCTCGAATTTATTGCAGAAAGGCAAAACAATTTATTGAAATTCGAGTTTTTAGACATCATTACACATCTCTTAAAGTACACAAAAAAAATTGTGTACTTTAAGAAAGGTCAAAAAAAGGAAAAAAAGTCATTTAAAAAGAAAATGGCGGCACAACAGCTCTTGGAATGAAACATCCTTTTTTTATCACCTCCCTGGCCGTAAATCTACAGGTCGCAATTGTGCATCTAGAACAAAAAACCAAAAAGAATTTGAAATTACATCGAAAAAATCTAGTGAACGAGCGCAGAACTTTTCGAAATATTGATTTAAAAAAAAAATTGGCGTCAGTTTAAAGAATAAAACACGTTTTTTCGGAAAAAAAATCGACCAAAATCGGCTATAAAATAAGTAAATTTTCATAAATCAAAAAGTTGTACGGGCGTTCAGGTTGATTATTTCATTTCGATTGATTATTTCAAATCGGTTGGTTGAAAATTGTAGGCGCTAGCTTTACGGCCAGCTCGAAAACATGGTTTCGAGAAAAACGCGTTTAATGTTTCAAGTACGTACATATATTTCGATGTAATTTTTTATCTACCACCAATCGGCGATGCCTGAGCCATACAATTGGCCTTCTAATTTCAAGGTTTTCATGCTGTCTTTCTGCTATTTCCTACTTTCATGTCCTTCTAATTCAAGGTATGCTGTGTTTACCAAGGAATAGTGATCCCTACCGCACCGATATCGAACGCGCACAAATTACCTAGTAGGTAATTTGTGTTAAACAGCACCGTGACTTCACTCGGAAAACCGGATTTTTCGACCACTGAAAAAAATTTTCCCCCACATAAAACCTTTTGGATATCATTTTTGGATAGTTAAGGAAGCATTTAAGCCAATAAAAAAATGGTCAACCCTTGACAAAGCCACAGATCTATTCGAATTTTGGCTGAACTCATCGAAATCCATGGCAAAAATTTTAGGTAATTCATCACTTTCCATGCTATACAACAAATCCGAAATAAAGTGAAAACTGGTTAGTTGAATTGCGTAATTTTAAGGGATTTGTGTAAACAGCGGGCATCAGTTCTTGCATATTTAAAAACTATTCTTATTTTCCAAATAAAACGTCCCTACGCGGATCCCCTCGCGATACGCCGCTGGAGCTTAGAAATAAACAAACCGAGTGAGCCGCGCATCGCATACCAACGCACTCTGGACCTACACGTACAGATCGTCGACGGCGCGGCGTTTATTAACACCGAATAATCTTCGGAAAATAAAAAATTCCTCGTCGCATGTGCTCTAAAGACAAACGTAAACAGAGACCAGTTTTCAACCCCACGCTCGACATCTCCGAATATAATGGAAAGAGGCCTAGGAATAGGAGGAAGAGAGGCAGCGTAATCTCGGAGAAGTCACTCACGATCGCGACAGCACCGGCTCCGCCCAAGAGCCCATAAAATGAACATAAGAAATAGCGACTCGAAGCAAAACTGTATTGTCAAATTTTTAAAGTGGATGTCACAATTGTAAATTAAATAATGGAATTCATTTTTAATGAAGAACGTGTGTTTTACTTTTAGAATTTATTTTATAAATGGCAGTAGAATCAATTGAAACTGGATATATCCGATGAGAGCTGCACAGGAGGACTTCAAGGAGTTTTTCCAGAAGCAGTTATTCATTTAAACCATTTTAGATGGTCAGTAAAACGTTTCCTAAATTTGTACCGGCAAACTGGAAGCGTCAATCGGAAACAAGGAAGTGGCAGACCCAGACTATGAGCAGAAGAACACGTTGAAATGGCCAAGCAAGTGATAACGGACCATCCAAGAACATCAATGACCCATCTGAGCCACCAAGTGAATCTGCCCTATACAACGTGTCAACGAATTTTGAAAAATGATTTGGAGTTCCATCCATATCGTCTGCAAGTCACACACGAAATTCTCAGGGCGGACAAACATCTAAGACTACAGTTCTGCCAATGGTTTATTAACCATTTTAACAATAACGCTGTCTTTATGATTTTTTTACTGATGAGGCTTGGTTCCATCTTTCAGACTGTGTTAACTCTCAGAATATGAGACTTGGAGTGCAGACAACTCTCACTTTTATATTGAATCTCCACTACACCCACAAAAAATTCTAGTATGGGCAGTTATGAGCAGACAGAGGATTGTTGGACCTATTCCTTTTAAAAGAACACTGAATGAAGAGAGGTGCCCTTTAGAAATCCTAACACCTTTTGTACAAATGACGAAGAATTGCAAGTTTATATCCAACAAGATGTAGCTCTGTAGATCTTAGGATAGATAGATCTCTGGCCTTATCTAAACAATTCAGTTTTTGAAATTCTACTTTCAGTTTGTGGCGGAAGCCTTTCAGCAACGCATTGTTAATAAAACTGAAGAAATGGAACACTGTGGATACCACAGCACGTGTAGACCTCAGTAAATCTGAAAAATACGAGGAAAATTCTTACAATTACTCATTCCAAAAACGATGTATGAAAAATGAAAAACTGACAACACTAGAACAAATGATACAGTGTGATATATCAAACTTTTGAGGTAGATGTGTTTACGCGGGGGTGGTTTACTTAGGGGTTGTTTTCTTATCGTGACAAATAAAGCATGGTTACCAGATATATGTATGTTTAGTGTTACTATCTGGTCCATTTTTGTGACATTAAAAATTCAAACTCGTAAAAGGACGGAAAAAATTCGAGGCCGGTCCTGTCCCGCGGCCCTTCCCTTAGGGCAGGCGAGCCTTCCTCGAGTAAATAACGCCTCCTTTGTCCTTCCCGGCACAGGACGCGCCGTCAGCTGTCTCGTTAGGCGGACCGACCGACAGAGGGACATAAAGAACGCCTCATTAATGACATTGTTTAAAATATTGTAATGATGCGAATGCAACGCCGGGCTCTACCGGAAGTTGCCGCGTGCGAGGAGTCCATAAATTCCGGTTAAATACGGGAAGAGAGAGCCAGCGGTGCCGGTTTTTGGTGGATTTTTTGCTGGTCTCGAGGACGCAGATGATTCGCCGGTAAAAGAAACTTAATTGCCATTGCATATTATGTAAGTTGTTTTTTCAAAGCGCACCAACTACGTACGAGGTGTGTAAGTAATGAGATTGGCAACGTAGCGCCCGATCTAGCAACACTGCGGAGACGGGACTTGGAAGGGCGGTAGGTTAACATGTAATGCATCTTCAGTACATGTTTGAACTTGTTAGAGTCATTTGTTTGTTCTTTGTGAGTGTTTTCGTGAACCGTTTTTTTCTAGTGCGTTTTAAAAATGAGTGACATTAATTTTGAGCAACGGTGTGCTATCAGGTTTTGCTTCAGACTTGGATACAGCGCAACGGATACTCTTGCAAAATTTCAACACGCCTACAGAGACAGTGTGTGTTTCAAGAACTTAGGTTTATCGGTGGTTAAGGCATTCTCAGAAGGAAAAGAGTGGATTGAAGACGAACCACGCAGCGGAAGGTCTTAATCTTCAAGAACCGATGAAAATGTCGATATAATACGGGATCTTGTGCATTCAGATCGTCGGTTGACGACAAGAATGATCGGGAAAGAGTTAAATTTGAAACACACGTGTTCATCAGATTGTGACTAACGAAAATGTGAAATGGTTCCAAAAAAAACCTTTCGCAGGAAAAAAAGGACATCAGGAGAGAAAGGTGTCTTGACTTTTTGGAATCGATTTAAAACGATCACCATTTTATGGAACGTGTCATTACTGGTGATGAGACTTGGGTGTCTGAGTACGACCTAGAAAGCAAGCTCCAAAGCATAGAATGGCACACTTCAAGCTCTCCAAGACCAAAAAAAGCAAGAATGGGCAAGTCGAAGATGAAATGCATGCTGATTTGCTTTTTTGATAGACAGGGAATTGTCCACAAACAGTTCGTGCCTCCAGGCCAAACAGTAAATCAACACTTTTACAGAGAGGTCCTTGAAAAACTTCGAAAGAACTGGATGTTGCATCACGACAATGCTCCTTGTCACACAGCCATTTCAGTAAACGAGTTTTTAGCCAGTAAAAACAATCCTGTGGCTCCTCAACTTCCATATTCGCCTGACTTCCATTTTCTCTTCCCCGCGATTGAAACGTCACCACAAGGGACGTCATTTTGGGACCATAGAAAACATTGAAACGGTTGTAACCTACCAGCTGAAGGCTGTTCTAGTATATGAGTTCCAGCACTGCTATGAGCAATAGAAGAATCGTCTCCAGCGCTGTGTGGCTTCCCAAGGAAGTTATTTTAAAGGATACAATACTGAATTGTAATTCTATTCAAATAAAAGAAAAATTAAAAATATCAGTCTCATTACTTAATTTACACACTTCGTATTATCTTCGGCTTGGGCTTCTTCGGGCTTATTCGTCACAAGGGCTCAATCTTGTGACCATTTTCTCTTCCCGAGATTGAAAAATCACCTCAAGGGACGTCATTTTGGGACCATAGAAAACATTCAAACGGTTGTAACCGACCAACTGCTATGAGGAATGGAAGAACCGTCTCCAACATTGTGTGGCTTCCCAAGAAAATAATTTTGAAGGAAACAATACTAAATTGTAATTCAATTCGAAAAAAAAATTAAACAAGTCTCATTACTTAATTTACACACCTCGTATAATATGTAAATTAAAAATCATATTACAGAAAATAATATTACAACAGAAACTATTAAGTACCTATTTCTGTTAGCATAACTTTTGGTTTTAATCTGTTTTCTGATCGATTTAGTATTCTTTGAAGATATGAGGGCTGGTGATTATAATTGGAAACATCAGTATAACTGAAATTCATTTTAAATATACCCAGTGGAATTCTGTACCACTTCCTTTACAAACAACATAAAAATTTAACTCCAATTGAAACCCTTAGTTGACATAGTCCTAAATTGTACCCTACTATATTATTTTTATGCTCTAGATGAGAAAATAAAATGAAATGTTTGTGTGTGTCTGATTTTCACCCGTTGACAGACGAAATTATGAAGTTCCACGGTTCCATCGGCAATTCAAGCATTATCCAAGCGTTAAACAATTGGTCAATAACGCAACGTGTCGGTATATAAATTACTTATTAATTACCCGCTCATTTAACCCCGCGCTATACTCGCATTGTGTTCAATATCGTCGATAAAACGGAAAACCGTTTAAAAATTCATAAACACACTGCGGATTCGATTATTTCCATTAGGCGACGACGTGCGGCGCGAAACAACAGGGATGGAGCAATAGCGAGGAGCAACAGTTCTTTAAACGAAGATTGCCCGCACGTCGTGCGTCTCTCTCTCGTTCGGATACCGTGAATGTCGACGTACTTCGGACGTAGTCGTCGTGGTGGGACGTGGAGTTCGGTTAACTGGAGGCAATTGGCATCGTTAACGAGATAAAATGCTGGGGGTTACACGCTCTTAGCATTGGATTTGTTTACATCGGTAATTCGGAGCGATTTCGTACGGACAGCTATCGGGGTAATTGATTTTGAAAACTGGAAAATGTACGGAGGGGGGAGGGGTCATTTTTCAATGTTTTACATGGTGCAGGTGGTTCAAATAAGCCCCCAATTGAGGAAAGAACTAATAGCATGCTAGATAGTATCCCAGGAGCTGATTTTGAAAGCACAGGTAGCCATTTTGTAGCACAGGTAGTTGTCTGCAAAAGCCAGGTAGCTGTTTTCAAAAAATAGCGTCTACCCAATATTTAATCATATCTGTACTATATCCACGTTTTGATAATACGAGTCCAGAATCATATCGTTTGGCCCAATGTTATTTTTGGTAAGGTTTCTCAAACAAAGACTTCATACTATGGATGTAACTATTATTCTTTTTGTCAATTTGTAGGATAAATAATATAATAAATTAAATGATAAATAATGTAATAAAGGATAATTGTCGTATCCATAGTATGAAGTCCTTGTTTCAGAAGTCTCACCAAAAATAGCTCGTAGGTAAGTAAATAATATTCCAGGAATAGATTTTGAAAAAAACAGGTAGCTATTTTTAACAGGGAGTTGTCTGCAATATGTAGATAACAGGAAGGTAGATTCTTGATAATAGGAAATAAATAATAACCCGAGAATTAATTTTGAAAGAATAAGTAGTCATATTTTAACAGGTAGTTGTCTGCAAAATCCAAGTAGTTGTTTTCCAAAAAATGTGTGGATCCAATAGATAACCATACATGGACTATATCCACTTTTTGATAATAGGAAGGTAAATAATATCCCAGGAGTTGATTTTGAAAGAACAGGTAGTCTTTTTTTAACAGGTAGTTGTCTGCAAAATCCAAGTTGTTGTTTTCCAAAAATTGTTTGTCATCCAATAGATAACCATACATGGACTATATCCACTTTTTGATAATAGGAAGGTAAATAATATCCCAGGAGTTGATTTTGAAAGAACAGGTAGTCTTTTTTTAACAGGTAGTTGTCTACAAAATCCAAGTTGTTGTTTTCCAAAAATTGTTTGTCATCCAATAGATAACCATACATGGACTATATCCACTTTTTGATAATAGGAAGGTAAATAATATCCCAGGAGTTGATTTTGAAAGAACAGGTAGTCTTTTTTAACAGGTAGTTGTCTACAAAATCCAAGTTGTTGTTTTCCAAAAATTGTTTGTCATCCAATAGATAACCATACATGGACTATATCCACTTTTTGATAATAGGAAGGTAAATAATATCCCAGGAGTTGATTTTGAAAGAACAGGTAGTCTTTTTTTAACAGGTAGTTGTCTGCAAAATCCAAGTTGTTGTTTTCCAAAAAAATGTGTGGATCCAATAGATAACCATATCTGTACTATATCCATTTTTTGATAATAGGAAGGTAAATAATATCCCAGGAGTTCATTTTGAAAGAACAGGTGTAAGCTACCCTGCCCCCTGAGTGCCGCCAGTGTGTTAAAAAGATGCTGACACCAGCAGGACCGGGAGGCAATGCCCGACATCGGGAGAGCAAGCGGAGAGAGACGTTGACGCTCGTCGAACGCTACCCGATGTTACGTAGAGTAGTACTTGTACCCCTAATACTGTTTGTTTTCGAACCACTTGTAAGATAACGTAATATATGTGTCAGTGAAGCCGCCGTGTATCTATTACAGGTAGTCTTTTTTTAACAGGTAGTTGTCTGCAAAATCCAAGTTGTTGTTTTCCAAAAATTGTTTGTCATCCAATAGATAACCATACATGGACTATATCCACTTTTTGATAATAGGAAGGTAAATAATATCCCAGGAGTTCATTTTGAAAGAACAGGTAGTCTTTTTTTAACAGGTAGTTGTCTGCAAAATCCAAGTTGTTGTTTTCCAAAAATTGTTTGTCATCCAATAGATAACCATACATGGACTATATCCACTTTTTTGATAATAGGAAGGTAAATAATATCCCAGGAGTTGATTTTGAAAGAACAGGTAGTCTTTTTTTAACAGGTAGTTGTCTGCAAAATCCAAGTTGTTGTTTTCCAAAATTGTTTGTCATCCAATAGATAACCATACATGGACTATATCCACTTTTTGATAATAGGAAGGTAAATAATATCCCAGGAGTTGATTTTGAAAGAACAGGTAGTCTTTTTTTAACAGGTAGTTGTCTGCAAAATCCAAGTTGTTGTTTTCCAAAAAAATGTGTGGATCCAATAGATAACCATATCTGTACTATATCCATTTTTTGATAATAGGAAGGTAAATAATATCCCAGGAGTTGATTTTGAAAGAACAGGTAGTCTTTTTTTAACAGGTAGTTGTCTGCAAAATCCAAGTTGTTGTTTTCCAAAAATTGTTTGTCATCCAATAGATAACCATACATGGACTATATCCACTTTTTGATAATAGGAAGGTAAATAATATCCCAGGAGTTGATTTTGAAAGAACAGGTAGTCTTTTTTTAACAGGTAGTTGTCTGCAAAATCCAAGTTGTTGTTTTCCAAAAAAATGTGTGGATCCAATAGATAACCATATCTGTACTATATCCATTTTTTGATAATAGGAAGGTAAATAATATCCCAGGAGTTCATTTTGAAAGAACAGGTAGTCTTTTTTTTAACAGGTAGTTGTCTGCAAAATCCAAGTTGTTGTTTTCCAAAAATTGGTTGTCATCCAATAGATAACCATACATGGACTATATCCACTTTTTGATAATAGGAAGGTAAATAATATCCCAGGAGTTGATTTTGAAAGAACAGGTAGTCTTTTTTTAACAGGTAGTTGTCTGCAAAATCCAAGTTGTTGTTTTCCAAAAAATTGTTTGTCATCCAATAGATAACCATACATGGACTATATCCACTTTTTGATAATAGGAAGGTAAATAATATCCCAGGAGTTGATTTTGAAAGAACAGGTAGTCTTTTTTTAACAGGTAGTTGTCTGCAAAATCCAAGTTGTTGTTTTCCAAAAATTGTTTTGTCATCCAATAGATAACCATACATGGACTATATCCATTTTTTGATAATAGGAAGGTAAATAATATCCCAGGAGTTGATTTTGAAAGAACAGGTAGCCATTTCTTAACAGGTAGTTGTGTGCAATAGGTAGATAACAGGAAGTTAGATTTTTTCTAAAATATATAGATTTTTGATAATAGGAAGGTATCCTATATCCCAGGAGTTGATTTTGAAAAAAACAAGTAGTTTAACAGGTCTGTAAAACCCAGGAAGCCGTTTTTCAAAAATTGTGTGTATTAAATAGCTAACCATATTTGTACTAAGTATATCCACTTTTTGATAATAGGAAAGTTGTTGAGATCTTGAAAGATTAAGAGTAGATTTTGAAAGAACAGGTAGCCATTTTTTTAACCGGTAGTTGTCTGCAAAACCCAGGCAGCTGTTTTTCAAAAACAATGTGTATCTATTGAATACACATTTCCAGTGTACAGCTAACAATATCTGTACTATATCCACTTTTTGATAATAGGATGAATAATACTTTGAATATGTTCCTTTAATATGAGTCCAAAAACTTTGAAATGGATTTAATATTTTCGGAGGTACTCACGGTTTTTTGACAACATCGTTTTACTTTTTTATCGATGATATCTTTCCACACAATCGGCGTATCACCTTTAACTTGGGCTTATTAGACGCAGAATTTCACAAAAAAAATCAATATTGTAGTACAGAAATTATCAGCACTTAAGCAACTTTCAAAAAGTGGGTATATGATAAGTAAATAAATTAAAATCGACCAGTCTGCGTCTTCTTCCCCAAAAAAATCGGCCATAATGCGATTATGGATTCTATTCCAGACTTCTGCTCCTCACTGTACGTTGCTCGATACGATACGAAATATCGTTATCTTTACTATTTCGCCCCGTGTGGTCTGTCGCCAGCGTGGATAGGTAGACAAGTCTCTCGAAACCGACATAAACAAAGTAAGATAGCGTTCCTCTTCGTTGGATGCTCATCCGAAACTCTATACGCGCCCGGTACATAAAATTATAGGCATATGAACATAATACGAACGGTTTAACTACTTATCTGGCGCGTAAAGCGTTTTTAGGTTTATTTTATGCGACATTTCGTTGTCGAAATACCACCTACTTAGCGGCTAGGCTGAGCATTTTCATGTTTATTAAAACATACATTTTAAATCGATAAAAAGAGGCATGAAAGAAGAATCAAAGTTGGCTCAAATTTTTACTACAATCATCTGAATTAATCGAGGGGTAAAAAGTACCACAAAACTTGCCGTCTTGGAGACTTAGGAATCTTTTTGGAAAGGCTTTAAATGAAAATGTAAGACTGATTATTCGGTATTTGTTAAGAATTTATCCTTAAACATATTTTCTATGAAAGAGCTACCTGTTTTTTGTAAACGACTACCTGTTATTTAAAACTGGCTACCTGTTTTTGTAAATAAGTTGCAAGAACACTTATTAGCTGGATCATCATCATCAATCTTCGTTTTCTTTCCTCTCTTCGAAATAAAATAAGTATCAAATTGTGCTGTATTATCACTGTTAAACTGTCAATAAAGGCCGATAAGAATTCAGAGATCAGTTTTAAATGCAAATGTATATTATTCGATATTCCTCAAGAACTATATTTTTACACTCTTTTTAGAAAACAGCTGCCCAATTCATTTAAACAGTTGCCTGTCTTTCAAAATATTTTGCTAAAATATTGCGTATTCTATTGTATTATACCTATAGTTAAAATATTTTACAACCAGTCCAAAATAACTTCTTGTCATGAATTAATAATGTGTCAAAAATTTGCAAATCTTTAGTTTTGTAGTAAATACATATTTAGAAAACAACCACCTGATTTTGCAGATAACTACCTGTTTAAAAAACGGCTACCTGTTTTTTCAAAATCAGCCCTGGGATATTCTACTTTGATATTGTTTAGTTCTTTCCTCAGTTTCGAGATATTCAAATGCCTAAATTTGTTATGAATTTGTTTTTATTTCTTTTAATTAAACATTAATTATTTATTATTGTAGACTTCATAATATTTTATTATTTATTATACGTTTATTTATTTATTATTCCTATAAAAACTCTCGCCTTTTTCTAAATGAAATTACTTGTGAATTGTTGGATTAAAACTGTAGGCGAATGTTGAAATTATAATTTTATTACCATGTATACAGGAAGTTAATCAATAATTTCACATCCAATTTAATTATTCAGTTTCATTTACATTGTTACGCGAAATTTTTGCCTGCGATAGTATGGTAGATATTAATAATAAACGTAGGATTCCGTTGTTTCAAAATTGATGTGGATCAAACTAGAAATTATTAACCATTTCATTTTTCTCAAATTCACAAAATAATTCGTCTATGTAAGGTTTTTGTTTATAATTTGACAGCTACTTACAGGGTGTATTATAAGAGGTAGAAAAACTTAATGTAGATATACAAATATTTTGGTGACATTTGTTTCAACAGTTTGTGAATGATTTAAATTTTAAGGTTAATAATGTTTCTGAATTATCAGGCTTTAGGTTACTGTGTACTCTTATGTTATTCTGAAAGGACTTGGACTCTAAAGTAAAGGGAAATCTTCAGGGTGTCTAGCTGACTAACTCTTCTAGCCATTTTGAAAACAATTTTCCTGCGACCAAGACACGAAAGCCTGGTGACTGTTTTTTTTTTCCACGAGCTATGAGACATTTTTTTTATTCAGTCTTCTAGTTGATAGGAGACGCCCTGTATACGCGAGCGACGGGAAAAATGAGATCGAGTGTCGTATTTCCACACCGTACACTGAAAGGTAGAAAACTCGGGCGACGTCAGCCTTTTTATCTTCTCGGAAATACGGCAACCAGCGCTCGGTGCGCACGAAAAATGTAAACATCGTTATCTGCGTCGTCATTAATTGCGGTATTAGGAGTGTTTATTTATCTACGACACAGCGATACGCGCACGGAGACAAGGGTCAGTTTCGAAGTTACGAAGTTGGTAACCATGTTGTACGACTTTTAAAGCAGTGTACACCGAGAAAAGGGATTGCTTGTTGTTTTGTCCAATTTAAGAAACATAGAGGAAAGTAAATTGTTATTAATAGAGTTCGTGCTAGCGCAGAGTGTAACAGGATCGTAGTCCTAAAAAAAACTATTAAACTAAAACGCACTAAAAAAAAAAACGGTTTAGGAAAACGGTCACAAAGAATAAACTAATAAAAGGTGCATTACGTGTCAACCTACCGCCCTTTTAAGTCCCTTCTCATTACTTAATTTACCCACCTCGTATTCTACGTTTTATTTTTGTACGGACAGTGTAGAAAACATGTCGATGACGTGACGGCAATCAGCTGTTTGTTAGTACTGTTTTATAATCAGGCTTATACGTTGGCATTATTACAATATTTCCCAAAGAGCACGCACCATGTGGGACCAAGTTTTTTTTAGCTTTTGTTTGGGTGAAAACTGATGTCAGAAAAACGTTAGGGTTTTTATTATATTTTTAACATTATCGAATATGTCATTACGACATATTTTACTTAATAACTCATTAACTAAAAGGTATCTTTTAAAAAAAATCACACAAATAAAAGAAGGTTCATTTTATGTTCCTTTAAAATTTGAGGCAGTTTGGAAAATTGGTTTTGTGGATATTAATTTACAAACATAATTTGGGCGAAATCAGTGCCCAAATTCGGTACAATTTTTACATTATCATTCAATATCTGAAGAACGAATGAAAATATAAAGTTGTAATTTACACAAATCATTAACAAGTGGTTAAGTGACAACCCCTGATTTTTTTCGAAATTTTCGGCTTTCCAGTTTTTCCGCAATTCGCATCCAAAGTATAGCTTGACAACTTTCAAACATCGGGATAGTTAATGAAACCTGGGGAATAACAATTTTAAGCTTCGAATACGTCATACTGGCGACATCTGGATTCACACCGCACTTCTGGCACTTCCACCGCCCATTGTGCCTCGCTTCTACCCTAGCTGATAGAGGAAACAAAGGAGCCCTTGTGGCGCATGCATAATCCGTACCACGTCGCTGGAGATGCTCTTTTCACAACTGAACGTTTTATAACTTTTACTTCGACTCTTATTGCTAGAAATTTGCTCGGTTCAAAACACGAATTAAAAAACTGCAGGCATCTTGAGATGACAAAATTTATTAAACCAAATCCTGAAATTGTTTAAAACATTCGCAATCAATTATATTTTCATGAATCTATAGAATTGTGTTTATATTTTACTTGCAATGCAGAAAGACTACGAGTTGAATTTCGTCTTTTGCCGATCTAGAAAAAAACTCTACCAGTTGGGTGAACAATTTTTTGTTTATTGCAGATGCAAAATGACATAAAAGGCTCGAGGAGCAGGCTGTGGTATGGTTCTGTGGTGCTTTGGGACAAGGAAAGAAGACCGAGTCCGGTGAATTGAGAAATAACAAAATCAAACTTGTACCTTCTTAAATCTTCAAAATAAGCAAAAATGAGATGATTAATTCACTTTTTCAATGTACCTACCTACTTAAAAAAATAAATTCCTTTGGTAGTTACTGTTACCATTCAATCAAAATAAAAACGTCTTTTTCTAGAAAAATGCAAGGGGAAGCAGCAACGTACATATAAATGAAGAGAAAAAATAATCAAGTATTAAGAAGCTTGGAATTTTAATTTGAAAAATGACTCCAAAACCTTCGAATAATTTCATCAAAATATTTTAAAAAGTGTTCTTACCATTAATCAAATATCAACAAATCTTGAGATTATAGTTGAAGTTAATCGAAGAAACTTTTTTACCAAATAAAAATGTACAGTAATAGTACGAAAATAATGGCATCTAAAATACGAAAAGAAAGAAGCAAGATAAGGATCGTCCAATTTTTTCTGTGGCATTTCGTATAAACAGAGATAAAGTAAAAACAATTGGCGCCAGCTCAGGTGTGTTTTATGGCCGTTCCATGATGTATCAACCAAAGAAATTATTTTTTTGTATACTTAAAGGCATGTATTAACCTATATAGCTTTCTTTACAAAAGAGTGAAATATCTGGGAATTATTACCTATGGTTCAATATCGTTGATGACTTTGTTAAAGTTTTGTGCCATTAAAGAATCGAGATAAAAAAAACAGATATAATCGACCATACGGGCTCTAAATTCGAATTTAAAAAAAGTCTGTTGGCGTCAGGTCTGGCGGACTCGGCGGCCATTAGCTCAAAATCTGTAGAACTTCCAACTAATCGACAGTACGGGCTTTAAATTCGAATTTAAAAAAAGTCTGTTGGCGTCAGGTCTGGCGATCTCGGCGGCCGTTAGCCCGAAATCGGTAGAATAGACAGACCGCCGGCGCTACCGATAAAAAAATCGTCGTCGGACGCGTCGCGCAATACCGATCGGGCAATGCGTTCAATAAAAATCGTCATTCCCACGAGGCTACCCTCGTCGCATTCCCGAAATAGACCTTCTAAATTTAAATACAATAAGGCGGAATGAAACGGAACGGCATCCCATGAATCTAACGCTATTTAAAAAGCCCGTGTCACGCAGCCCGAATCCGTAAATATAGCGCCGTACCGGAGGAGTGAGAGAGAGAGTGGCGAGGGAAAAAAAAGGCTAAAAATAACCTACTCCGCGGCTATTCCAAAGACGTGGGTCGAACTTTCGTTGAAATTGACGCGTACAGAATGTAATACTAACTTAACAGCGGCCCAGGCGAATCTTCGCCGTGGCATATCCCTTAGTTACAAACGTATTTTGCGTTCGGAGCAGCCGGCGACGGCGCCAAACCGATCGGAACTCGGTAAAACCGCGTCTTTCCGCTTCTTTTCCGCGAAAGTTCGCCCCAGATCCACCGAGAAGCCCCTAAAAAACCGCTGAGCATCATCGGAATTAATGATAATCTGACGAGCTGGCCTCGATCTGGTCGGCTGTGGAAACCAACAACAACTGACGATCGATACGATAAGAGCACGCGCACGCGCGCTGCCACGCTGACATAGACAGGGTCACAGAACACAGAAGGCCACGGGATTCAGCTTAACTTTGTTTTCGTGTATAATGAGGGACCCTTGGAACGGCGTCGGCGAGGGGGAGAGGGGGAGGAAGCAGCGCGCAGATAATTAAGCGATCCGGTACAGCTATTCGGGTGGTCGGCGATGTTATGAGCGCCTGTTTTTTGTTTTTGGCTTTCGTAGTGTTGGCCGAGACAAGACTGAACGGTTCGATGTGGACCCGTGGTATTTTGGGACCAAAATTTGTTTTGGGGTCCATTTTATTTCGAGGCGAAGATGATCTGTAGCTCTGGAAGGTGTTAATGGCGCTACATGATGCTTCCAAAGCAACTAGTTTTTTTCTGATATCTAGAAAGACTCAAAGACCGAGAATATGCAGATAGCCCCGAATTTTAGACTCTTGCATTGTTTTGGAGGAAAACGCATTTTGGGTCTTCACAATCCAAGAACAATATGCCTCTATATGATTTAAGAATTCAACAAAACTATAGTCTTATCCAAAACTCAACAAGCTTCTCTTTTCACGTCAGACTCTTCTCTTCTTCTCGTCTCTCTCTTTTCAAGTGACAGAAATTCTATTGGCGTCGTATTTTGCACTCGTTTCAAATGAACAAAGCTAATTTCCAAGTAACCTTTTTTCTTCTAAACATGCCTTGTTACTTCTTCAGTAAAGACGAGCAACCGTAAGTTAATCCTCGTCATTCCCTTGTTTCCAGATGGTAAACAAGTCCAGTGTGGGTCACAAAACGTATTTTTTAGAGAACGTTTTGAGACTACGATGAGAACTTGCTTTCGTTTATTTCACCTTTCATCAAATTGCATTCTAAATACAGAAACCTCTTATAATGTAATTACATTCTTTGAAAAAAAAATCGCCTTTTGTGACCTCACAGTTACTAAGGAAAATCGTAAGGAAGCATGGGTTCAACATTAGATTTTAGAGTTATTGTAGCTTTCAAGATCTGTTGAAGGTATGAAATTCTAAATTTTTATTTCGTAACATTTTGCTTCTGAGATATTGTTTGAGAGAGTTTGTTTGCTTCTGAGAATTTGCCTTAAGAACAATAATTGTTTATATCCACATGGTGATTATAAAAAAAATTATTTTGTTCATATTCCGTTTTAACAGTTAATATAAGTGAAGTATTAATCAATGAAGTAATCAAAGTATAGTCTCGGGTTCTTTTTTAAGGCATTTTTTCGGTAAAACAAGTCAGATATTCCACTTTTTAACACCGAATTCCAAAAACAGACGAAAATATGTACTTATAAACACATAAGTTGAAGTATTGTTGTATGTTATCTTATCATAAATAGTTATTAAAGCTAGTAGGTATTATGTTTTGAATTATGATTTTTCTGATTGTCTATCCTGCAACAGCGGACCTTATTGCAACAGCCCGCCTAACCCACTGACCTCAGCCCCGTCGACCTCAAATGGCGATTCGAAAAAAAGGACAATAACGCGTTTTTTTTCACGATTTCGACAAACCGTGACCAGGTTCATTTTCGTAAGAGCGATCAAGCAAGCCGTCGAGTGATCGGTCGCCCGGACTATTATGTGTGCATGTGGCGGAAAAAAATTAATGAATTTCTCCGCGCGGCGCCAAAAATCGTCATGGAACCATTGTTCGCCATTAGAGGGCTAATTAAATGTGTCCTCCGCGTATTCGAAACGAGGCTAATGCCGGCCACACACGTCGACGCAATACAGTTGAAAAATAAAGTCGAGTTGTTTAGAAAAAAATCTCTTTGGGTTTAAATTTTTTATATACAGGGTTGATGGAATGTCTGGAAACGGAGTCGTCACAAAAAAAACAATTGAAGATACATTCAATTTTGGTATGTATAATTCGATGTCTACTGATGTAATACAAGCAGCAGTTAGCATTAAAAGTAAGTCGAACATAAACTGAGTTTTCAAGGTACGAAGATCTGTTTTATTTTTATGTTTCACACTATTTATGTGACGGCTACAATCTCGTTAGTCCCAACACAGCAGTTTTTCCTTACATATTCGAAATCACGATAAATTTATTCGTTTTGTTACCGACGCCGACGACATTAACACCTCGAACGCACTAATTATAATGCTAGAGTCTGCCAGACGGTCGGACGAAACGACTAAAGACAAACTGTGCTCTCAGCTCAGCTCTATGCCGCTGTATTGAGGCACAATCGGCTAACCTTATTCATTACAATTTTGCCGTTCAAGAAAAATTCAACGATACCTATAAGGTTCAATGTAGTTACACATGTACCTACAGGGTGTTGATTTATCATTCTACAGCTTATATTTCTTTAAATAGGTAGGTATTAGTATGGGACATGAGAAAAACTGTATAGAAACAAAAGTTTCCTTACTTGACCTTCGCTACGATTTGCCTTTTCCAAAACACAATCCAACGGTAATGATAAATCAAATAAAAATAATAAAGAAAACATGGAATCTGCCTAAAACTTCATAACGATTTTACGAGACTTTTTGTCCCAGTTAGAATCCCATAAATGCCTTACAAATTTCAGTTTTTAAAATGTATTTTTATGTATTTCGGGCCTACCGAGACTGCTTCTGTGTTCCATATTTAAGTCCGGATCACCCTGTATGTCAGCGAAATTGTTCTTCTGCGTGCACGTTTTCGACGGCAGGTAACTTTCTAATTTTTTATTGTAATGCATCAAACGGTTGCTAATCAAAAACAATCGGGTACACTGGATTAGGTGGGAATTTACCGAGTATTCTGCTTCGATTGTTATCGAATCGCCAGCGTCGGCTCGTGAAGGAGTGTTTAAGGTTTAGATGTTTTAAATATGGGTGCTTACAATGTGTAGAGTAAGGAAATAGTGTGAAACATGAAAATAAAAAAAAGGTGTGACCTTCATAACTTAGTTTATGTTCGACCTAATTTTAAAGCTAAGGGCCTGTGATGTATCTAGGTATCTCTGAGTGTACTCGATAAATAACCATTTCGTGAGTTCTGGAACAAATACTGCCGAAGCTGCAGCTATTAAGGAGAGCCATACCAAATTTCAAGATGCGTCCGTTGAAACAGTTTTGAAAATTATTCATAGTAACTATAAGGATTTGGATAACGCCATAAAAAAATTATAGAATAGTGCGTTGTCATTAGCGGAGTCAGTAAAGTAAATTCCCTGCTACGAGCTATAGGTGACTCAACAAATGGGCCAATTAAAAATAAGTTCGAAAGTGTATATATACGAGGTGTGTAAATTAAGTAATGTGACTGGCAACGTAGCGCCCGATCTAGCAACACTGCGAAGACGGAATTTGCGGTATAGGTTAACATGTAATGCACCTTCAGTACAAGTTTGAACTTGTTAGAGCCATTTGTTCGATCTTTGTCACTGTTTTCGTAAACTGTTTTTTTCTAGTGCGTTTTAAAAATGAGTGACATTAATTTTGAGCAACGGTGCGCTATCAGGTTTTGCTTCAGACTTGGACACAGCGCAACTGATACTGTTGCAAAACTTCAACACACCTACGAAGACAGTGTTTTTTCAAGAGCCCATGTTTTTCAGTGGTTTAAGGCATTCTGAGAAGAAAGAGAGTCGACTTGGAGATGAACCACGCAGCGGTTCCTTCATCTTCACGACTTGAAGGCCTACATCTTCAAAAACCGATGAAAAGGGCGAAAGAATATGGGATCTTGTGTATTCAGATCGTCGGTTGACGACAAGAATGATCGGGGAAGAGTTAAATTTGAATCACACTACTGTTCATCAGATTTTGACTAAGGAATTGGGGATGAGGAAAATCTACCCAATGGTTCCAAAAAATATTTCGCAGGAACAAAAGGACATCAAGAGAGAAAGGTGTCTTGACTTTTGGAATCGATTGAAAATGATCCCCATTTTATGGAACATGTCATTACTGATGATGAGACTTGGGTGTTTGAGAACGAACCCGGAAACCAAGTGCCAAAACATACAATGGCACACTTCAAGCTCTCCAAGAACCAAAAAAAAGCAAGAATGAACAAGTCGAAGATCAAATGCACGCTGCTTTGCTTTTTTGATAGCCAGGGAATTGTCCACAAAGAGTTTGTGCCTCCATGCCAAACAGTAAATCAATAGTTTTACAGTGACATACTAAATTCGCTGTTCATTGTTCTCAATTCAATACGTAAATTTTATACACTAGTAACAAAAATTAAAGGATATTAAAAAAATTCCAAATTTTTGGGTCATTTTCAACAAGGGATAACTCGGAGAAAAATGGTCCTACAGAAAATAAAAAAAAAAGGAAATTGTAGCCTCCTTTGTCTAGTTTTCAGATCTGGACTGGTATTCTTTAAACGGTTATTTAATTTTGAAATAGAATTAGCTTTCTTTGTATAAAAAATTGCGAATATATCGTCAACATACTTCAACCAAACCCTGGGGTAACTCGCCTGGGGAATTTTCCCTTGGATTCCCATTCTTTGCTCACAGAAAAACTAGCAACGAACGGTGACGATGAGTTTCCCATTGCCGTCCCTTCATTTGTTGAAAAATGTGACCGGCGATGTGAATTCTTCCAATTGCCCCCGCGCAAGCGGATCGTGGGCCGCCACTGGAGATTCCGCGGCTCCCGCTTCCTCCTTAGATAAGCGGAACGTTGCGTGACGTCATTTGTTGATAAGGCACGCCGGAGAGTGGCAATCGCGGAGGCCAGGCACCGGAAGAGAACGCGGAAAGAGAACGGAACAGTGTACGAAACTTTCACCGCTCAGGCGGCTGCGATATGCGCGGATTGCTAGATTTTGTCGAAATTCGATTGTTTACGATGAGGTTTCTATGCGGTGTACAGTCAGCAAAGGAAGTCGCGCGAGAAAGCGACACAAGTTGACAGTGATATATTGATTGAGTGAGAAGATATCATAACTCAGAAAATATTAAAATCTTTTCGAAGTTCTTGGACTCGGAAAGCTCTTGGAATCTTCAGAGTATCCATCTCACTAACTTTGCCATTATGGGAAAAAAATCCCAGATATGAAACATTTTAGAGTTGAATCGAAAAATTCAAAACTCTATTATATCATTAAGCACCACAGTTTTCGGAAATCAAGAAATTTTATTAAAACGCGGCAAGTTCTAGAGGATATTGGTTTGTTAATTTTTTGTAAGGGTTATACAGTGAGGTCCATAAGTAAGGGATAAATTCATTATCTACGTAATTTACAATTTATGAGTAAAATTCTGAAACACGTAAATTTTTAATTCTAGAATGACATTTTTTGAGCATAATTTTGTACCTCCCCCCTCCAACCCCCTTGGAGTGACAGCTACCCCTTTAAAATTTTTAAATGGAACGAGGGTGCGTGTGATAGCTCATTTGAAAGGGTTCTTAATTATCTATTCAGCAATATAAGGTTTTTTGAATTTTGTATATTTTTCATCAAGCGAATTAAATTTGATAATTTCAAAATTATGATTATTATGAAATGTATACCATCATGTGCCTATGTACCTAATATCTGTCAAATCTGACGTTTTTAGTTAATTTTGTGCCAACATTCAACTTAAATGTATCGGTTTCCCTGATACGCTGCCCAAAATACCCAACAAAAAGAAAGAAGTAAAAAGGGTTTCTTTTTACATATCAGAAAAAATTATACATTTCAATTCCTTTATTTGCTACATCTGTGAAAACTTATTATTCTACTATGTTATTTATCGCTGATCGTCAATTTGATCATTATTTTAACAATGAGTCTTTCGGATACCCAAAGAATTGAAATTTTGATATTATTAGGATGTGGTTATAAAACAAGAACGCAGAAGCAGGTATGCGAAATATTCAATACTAAGTATCCTGACCGCCGCATTTCCCAGTCTACGGTTAGTGGAATAGAAAACAAATTTCGTGAATTTGGAAATGTCACAGATATTTCTAAATCTGGTAGGAAACGCATTTTAGACGATGAACAGAAATTGGATATATTGTTAGATATTCAAGATAATCCACATAAACCTACAAGACAAGTTGCCGCCGATAATGATGTTAGTAAAACGAATAGAAGTAGTCTATATTGCGTCTTCTAAAAAACGAAAAATACCGCCCATATAAAATTCATTTGGTTCAAGAACTTAACGACGATGACCCTGATCGCCGATTGGAATTTTGCGAAATCATGGCAAATAGATGCCAAGATAATTCTTTATTTATAAAAAACATTATTTTTTCTGATGAAGCAACATTCGTCTTAAATGGAACAGTCAACAAACAGAACTGTAGATACTGGAGTACAGAAAATCCACATTGGATGATGGAGGCCAATACTCAATATCCTGAGAAGGTGAACGTTTGGGCTGGAATTATAAATTCTCAAATTATCGGACCATATTTCTTTGATGGCACATTAACTGGCGCGCGTTACTTGGATTTCTCGTAAAATTTCTTAGTTCCAGAGTTAAGAATGCTTTTCCCAGATGATGACAACCCCAATGAAATTGCTAGAAAAATTTGGTTTCAGCAGGACGGAGCTACACCACATTTTTCATTGGAAGTAAGAGCCTATCTGAATCAAGGTTTTCCCAATAGATGGATCGGTAGACGCGTTGAAATTGAGTGGCCTGCTCGTTCTCCCGATTTGACCCCGCTTGACTATTTTTTATGGGGTTACTTAAAATCGAAAGTCTACTTCAACAGACCAAATAACGTGGAAGATTTAAAAGACAGAATAAGGCAAGAAATTAATCAAATCACCCCGGAAACAATACAAAATGTTTTAGAAGAATTTCAGCAACGCCTCCATTATTGTCAAGAAGCAACGGGCGCCCAGTTTGAACATTTGATTTAAACTGTTCTTCTGTTCTGTTTCATGTTCTTTTCTTTACTTAGTAACATTAAAAATGTAATATTTTCAATAAAAAAATTATAGAAATTAAAAAAAATCTTATGTTGCTGGATGGAGAATTAAAAACCCTTTCAAATGAGCTATCACACGCACCCTCGTTCCATTTAATTTTTTTTAAAGGGGTAACTGTCACTCCAAGGGGGTTGGAGGGGGAGGTATAAATTTATGCTCAAAAAATGTCATTCTAGAATTACAAATTGACGTGCTTCAGGATTTTACTCATAAAGTGTAAATTACGTAGATAATGAATTTATCCTTTACTTATGGACCTCACTGTATATGTATGGAATTTTTTAATTTACATAATGGTTTTGGATCAACCTTAAACATTTTTCATGTGTGTATGATTTTTTTTCCAAAATGTTAGTCAGAGAGATACTCTGAAAATTTCCCCTTTAATATGAGCTCAAGAACTTTGAGATATTTAATAATTTCGCAGCTGTTCACGGTTTTTTGAAAATATATAATTTTACCTTTTTAGCGATATTTTTTCCACATAATCCACATACGTATCACCTTCAACTTGGGCTTATTAGATGCAGAATTTCACAAGCTGTAATCCTACCAGAAAGAAATCAAACAAAAAAATCTGTAGTAGAAAAATTATCTGAATGTAAGCAACCTTCAAAAAGTGGGTTTATTATGATGACTTTCATCGCTGACTGTATATTTTTTTTGTTACGATTCCTGTTCGAAAACGCAGTTTTTTTTATTTTCCTTTCTTACAACGCGCTGTGGCAAAAACGTTCTTGCTGTATGGTGAGCATAGACTAACAAAAAACGACACTACTGAGTGAAAAAAAAAACCGCTACTACTCATTGTTTTTTTCTACTTTACTATGAAGTATAAACAATCTCTGTTTCGCTTTGGTGAATCCACTAGACGCGCCAGTTGATGCGCCTCGTAACCACCGATGTACGGTAAAAATAAACGAGAACATACGCCAGACAATTTTGATCGGCATAGTGAAATGATAGTCAGGGTACGCTGCTCCTTCGCATTCAAGGCAATTTGGCTTGTTTGTCAGCAACTTTTGTTTTGTTGGAAGCCATTTTATGTTCGTTTAGATTATTGTACGTTAGGGTAACTGGTTTTCCTTTCGTTTTATTGACAACAGATTTGATTACTTATACTATGTTGATACATACCTATGTATATGTATTTGTTGTACTTCTGTATTTCGAGGATTTCAGGGGATGGTTTCGGAAAATCTCATCATTAGAAGAAATTTGGTGTACAGACTTTGGCCTCTTGGGTAAACCAGGCATGTTAGTTCCATTTCTAGCACTAATTTTTCGATATATTTTAGGATTGAGCTGGTATGCGAATTTGTTCAGGTAAAATTGTATTTTATCGTCAAACTATGATTCATATGTTTCAAACGATTCCAGATTCGAAATCTGCGATCCAAAAAACCCCTGGAAGAGAAATATTGTTTTGCTACAATGCGTAGAATAGTTTTAATAATTTTTCGAAGAAAATGAGTATCGAAAATTCCTGCTTTTTTCTTATGGTCTGTCAAAAAAATACTGGGGCTAGGTTTTTGACTTTCTCGTGGTACTTTTCGCAATCTACGACCTAAAAAATGTATGTTCAACAATTTTGGCCAATAGGCGAAGCCCTAAAATTTTTTTAACAATTGTGGAACTAGTTATAAAGTTTTTTCGATACCTTTCGACAAAAAATTCACTTTTTGGTCGAACTTCGAATTTTGGAGTCAAACCCTGGAGACAGGGTAAACTGTGCATGCTGATTCCATTTCTGGCATTGTTTTTGCGATATCTTTCACGATTGAGGTGGTATGCGATTTTTTTCACATAATGTATTTAATTGCCAAACTATCATTCGTAGGTCTCAAACCATTTCAGATTCGAAATCTACGACCCAAAAAACCCCTTGAAAATAAATCTTGTCTTTGTAAGAAGCGTATAATTTTTTAAATAATTCTAATAGGAAAATGACTATCCAAATTTGAAGCTTTTTTCTTGTGGTCTGTCAAAAAAATACTGGGGGTGGGTTTTCGACTTTCTCGTGGTAATTTTCGTAATCTACGATCTCGAAAATGTCTGTTCAACAATTTTGGCCAATAGGGAAAGCCCATAACAAATTTTAACAATTGTGGAACTAGTTATAAAGTTTTTCGACCTTACACCTTTCAAAAAAAAATACACTTTTTTCGTCGAAGTTCGAATTTTGGAGTCAAAGCCTGGAGACAGGGTAAATCAGGCATGCTGATTCCATTTCTGGCAATAATTTTGCGATATCTTTCACGATTGAGCTGGTATGCGACTTTTTTCACATAACATTGTATTTAATTGCCAAACTATTATTGGTAGGTCTCAAACGATTTCAGATTCGAAATCTACGACCCAAAAACCCCCTTAGAGGAAATCTTGTCTTTGTACAAAGCGTATAATTTTTTTAAATAATTCTTGGAAGAAGATCACTATCGAAATTTGAAGGTTTTTTTTTGTGGTTTGTCAAAAAAATACTGGGGGTGGGTTTTCGACTTTCTCGTGGTAATTTTCGTAATCTACGACCTTGAAAATGTCTGTTCAACAATTTTGGCCAATAGGGAAAGCCCATAACAAATTTTAACAATTGTGGAACTAGTTATAAAGTTTTTTCGACCTTCAAAAAAAAATACACTTTTTGGTCGAAGTTCGAATTTTGGAGTCAAAGCCTGGAGGCAGGGTAAATCAGGCATGCTGATTCCATTTCTGGCAATAATTTTGCGATATCTTTCACGATTGAGCTGGTATGCGACTTTTTTCACATAACATTATATTTAATTGCCAAACTATTATTGGTAGGTCTCAAACGATTTCAGATTCGAAATCTACGACCCAAAAACCCCCTTAGTGGAAATCTTGTCTTTGTACAAAGCGTATAATTTTTTAAATAATTCTTGGAGGAAAATGACTATCGAAATTTGAAGCTTTTTTCTTGTGGTCTGTCCAAAAAATACTGGGGGTGGGTTTTCGACTTTCTCGTGGTAATTTTCGTAATCTATGACCTCGAAAATGTCTGTTCAACAATTTTGGCCAATAGGGAAAGCCCATAACAAATTTTAACAATTGTGGAACTAGTTATAAAGTTTTTCGATCTTATACCTTTCAAAAAAAATACACTTTTTGGTCGAAGTTCGAATTTTGGAGTAAAAGCCTGGAGACAGGGTAAACCAGGCATGCTGATTCCATTTCTAGCAATAATTTTGCGATATCTTTCACGATTGAGCTGGTATGCGACTTTTTTCTTATAACATTGTATTTAATTGCCAAACTAGTATTGGTAGGTCTCAAACGATTTCAGATTCGTAATCTACGACCCAAAAAACCCCTTAGAGGAAATCTTGTCTTTGTACGAAGCGTATAATTTTTTAAATAATTCTTGGAGGAAAATGACTATCGAAATTTGAAGCTTTTTTCTTGTGGTCTGTCCAAAAAATACTGGGGGTGGATTTTCGACTTTCTCGTGGTAATTTTCGCAATCTACGACCTTAAAAATGTGCGTTTAACAATTTTGGCCAATAGGTGTAGAACTAGTTATAAAGTTTTTCGACCTTTCGACAAAAAATACAGTTTTTGGTCTAACTTCGAATTTTGAAGTCAAAGCCTGAGTACAGAGTAAACTGGGCATGCTGATTCCATTTCCGGCATTGATTTTGCGATATATTTCACGATTGAGCTGGTATGCGATTTTTTTCACATAAAATTGTATTTTATCGCCAAACTATCATTTGTAGGACTCAAATGATTTCAGATTCGAAATCTACGACCCAAAAAACTTCTTGAAAAAAATATTCTCTTGGTACGAAGGGTAGGATTTTTTTGTGATTTTTTTTTTATTAAAATAATTGTCGATTTTCCCCTACTGTCTGTCAGACAAATGCTAGGGATTTCTAAGGCGACAAAATAATAAATTAGTTAGTACTCGTGAACCTAAGACGTACAAAAAAAGTTTTCTGGACCTATAGACAATCCTGGATTTTTTTCAGTCAAAATTTGAAACGAGGTTTAATCCGAGCAGATGTAGCCCTTGCTTAGGAAATCTGCTGTACCTGCATGAGCTAAGAAGTCCGAAAGAACTCTGGGGAAGGAATGCAGGGGATGTTCAGGAATTCAGGAATTCAAGCAATGTTTTTGAGAAACCTCATCTTTAGAGGAAGCCTCATCATGCTGTACAAAATTGGGTCTGGTTGTATCAGTCGCCTATGTCGATTTTTTAAAACTCTCAAGCTACAGAGATTCAGTGAGTCCACGTAGCGATACCGTGTCAATTCGATCAATTCAGATTTGCTCCATTTTCTGTATTATTTATGATGCACTTCGATGTTCGTAACTCACTCCGACAAGTCTAAACCGCGAGCCGCCGGCTCCGGCCGCACCCTGTAAAACGCACAGATAATTCACCTACAAACATCGCGTGTGCCTCGACGACCATTACCCGTGGGTCGGCGACGCGCTACGTCCGTCTCTGTCGCTCGCGCGCGCGCTCCCCCTCGCTCCGTCCCTGTCCTTTCCGGAGCTTTCCCCGTTTAATGACGCCATTTATAATTCGATCCTAATTAGAGGCTGTAGAGCTCGCCTCTCCGCAATTATCGCGGACGGAGCGACAGACGTCGACGTGATTTAATTCGGAGCAGGAGCACTTCATTTTTCGAAGTTAGATCGATTTACCAGAGCACAGAAAAAAAGTTTTCAGAAACTCACACCTAATCTTGGACTTTTTTTATTCGACATATTTATTCGTGACAAAGGTTACAATTAGAGGCGGAAGTTTCGGTGGTCGATTACAACCATCTTCAGGGCTGCAAGAAACATTTTATTTTAAAATTTACACAAGGTGTGTAAATTAGGTTATGAGACCGATTTTTTATTTTTTTTATTCGAATAGAATTACAGTATTGTCTCCTTCAAAATAACTTCCTTGGTAAGCCACAGAGCTTTTTTGTTTGGTCTCACACGCATGACCTTTCTTTCGAAGTTTTTCAAGCACCTCTGTATAAAAGTGTTGATTTACTATTTGGCCTAGAGGCACAACCTCTCTGTGGACAATTCCCTGACTATCAAAAAAGCAAATCAGCATGCATTTGATCTTTAACGTGCTCTTTCTTGATTTTTTGGGTCTTGAAGAGCTTGAAGTGTGTCATTCCATGCTTTGGCGCTTGGTTTCCGGGTCGTACTCAAACACCCAAGTCTCATCACTAGTAATGACACGTTCCATAAAATGGGGATCATTTTCAATCGATTCCAAAACGTCAAGACACCGTTCTCTTCTGATGTCCTTTTGTTCCTGCGAAAGGTTTTTTGGAACCATTTTACGCAGATTTTTCTCATCCCCAATTCGTTAGCGCTGTGTCAAAGTCTGAAGCAAAACCTGATAGCACACCGTTGCTCAAAATTATTGTTACTCATTTTTAAAACGCACTAGAAAAAAAAACGGTTTACGAAAACAGTCACAAAGAACAAATAAATTAATCTACATCATTTTAATTGTAAACAGCTAAAGGATATTATAATTGAAACTCCGAGTAACAGTCTTCGAGATAATATAAGTCTATTGTTTTCAACTCTCACTCTGTTTCTGATATGATACTTTATCATAAACGTTTTTTGTCGTTGTGCACACACCAGTTGAGGGAGTTCTTCGCAAAATCAAAGGACATTTGAATCGGCCAACCCTACTTTGAGGTCTGGTTTTGTTGAACACACGTTATATTAAAGGTTTCTGCCCACTACCAGTATCCTGTTTTCACTCCTGACTTCATACCGAACTTCGAATTATTTACAACATTAATATTAGCGCACAGAGATTAATAACTTGCACAGTTTGTGGACATCAAAGACGATATTTGTGTCCAGGCATCGACTATAAATAAATCCTCAACTCAACTTCAAAGTGAGGCCGTTTCCAAGCCGGACACAAGTGCGAAATTATTGCAAGGGCCTGACAAAAAATAAATAAATCAAAATGTTCAAAATATTCACCATGCAGTTCCTAATAATAAAAAGTTTACTAATAATAAAAAATTCTTCTCTCAGATCACTGAACATGTCCGGTGTAATATTAGAACAAACATATCTAATTAAATAAATTAATGAAATTATATATGTTAAACTATCTACAAACTCTACGCAGTGACTTCCTAAAGTGTATAAAAAGTGGGCCATCTATTGGTTTCTTTTTAAACTTTTATTTCTACATTGCCGACACTGACGCGCTTGACATTTGACATATATGTGGTGTCTAAGCGCTGAAAGAAATGGATCGTTTTACGCTTGAACAACGTTGGAAAATATCGAAGAATTATTTCCAAAGTGAATGCTGTATTGCAGAAATAGTGAGAAAATTGAGAACAATTTTATTTTTGGTCGAAATGAAGCTCCGTCAGCGCCTGGTGTAAGAAAGTTCGTGAAACTGGCATGCTTATGGATAACAGAAGTCATCCACGTGCTCGTCCGGTGCGCACAGCTGAAAGAATTGCTGCTGTTGCCCAAGGTGTGCGTGAAAACCCAAGAACATCTCGTCACAGAGCACAACAACTTAATGTTAGTCGCACTTCTCTAAGGAGAATATTGCATAAAGACCTTGGATTGTTTGCTTACAAGTTGCAACTTACTCAAGAGGTAAAGGAAAATGACCATCCACTTCGTTATCGCTTCTCCGTGTGGGCTCTAAATGAGTTTGAAAATGAGTTGAGAAATCATTTTTTCGGACGAAGCTCATTTTCATCTTGGAGGACACATTAATAAACAGAACTGTAGGATTTGGGGTTCTGAAAATCCACACGTAGTCATAGAGAAGCCAATGCATCCTGCAAGAGTGACTGTTTGGTGTGGGTTTCGGAGTGGTGGCATCATTGGTTTGTACTTCTTTCAAAATGAAGATGGTAATAGCGTTACAGTAAATGGAATGCGTTAGAGAGACATGTTAACTGATTTTTTGTGGCCGCGATTGGACGATTTGGACTTGGACTAGCTTTTATTCCAGCAGGATAGAGCAACGTGTCACACAAGCCGTGAAACAATCGATCTTTTGCACACTCAATTCGGTAATCGTGTTATCAACCGTTTTGGAGACATTAATTGGCCATCGCGCAGTTGCGATTTAACACCGTCGGACTATTTTTTATGGGGACATGTTAAGGACCGTTGTTACTCCAACGATCCACAAACAATCGAAGCACTGAAGGAAAACATCGATAGAGTTATTCGTGCAATAGTGCCACAAATAATCGAAAATGTAGAGCAAAATTGGGTGAAAAGAATGAACTACTGCCAAGTCAGCCGCGGCGGCCATTTAACTGAAATTGTTTTTCATAAATAATGAGAAGGCATACTTTCTTGAATAAAGCAACAATAATTTAAAAATATTCAACGATGTAGTTTTAATAGCAATCTTAAAAATAAACCAACTGATGACCAACCCTATACATGTATTATATTCGTACGCCTATGTCCTGCGGCACATTGCGGCCATCTCTAATTGGAAACGCAGACAGGTCCCCTACGAGCGCTACGCCGCTGCTTTTAACAGCTCACAGACGACTCGAATGCCGGACCTCGGCTCTCCAGCAATTATTACAGTATAAATAAGTATAAATTATTGTAATGCTTTTATGGAAATATTTCGGCGTCGGATCCGAGTAGAGGCAAGGCCGCCTGGATTTTGACAAAGGTCAATACTATTAATATAATACGACATACGGTGTATTTTAGGCGATTATGAGCACTCGAAACATGATATCTCTTTGTATCCTGGAATATTTACTCGATGGCGGCTAGTGAGTGAGGACTTTGGTCCGATAGGGGCCCCCATATACGGAAAAACGGTTCGAGAGATTTATTTCGTAGAATATAGAGGCGTCTGACGAAAAAATTATATTAAAAATAATCTGGAATTTAAAAATATGTACGAGGTGCGTAAATTAAGTAATGAGACTGTCTTTTTAATTTTTTTATTCGAATATAATTACAATTCAGTATTG
Organism: Aromia moschata; assembly: GCA_029963805.1. NCBI lineage: Eukaryota > Metazoa > Arthropoda > Insecta > Coleoptera > Cerambycidae > Aromia > Aromia moschata. The sequence goes on from JAPWTK010000031.1 coordinate 881,198, forward strand.
TCTCCCTCAAAATAACTTTCTTGGGAAGCAGCACAGCGCTGGCGACGGTTCTTCCATTTTTACAGCAGTGCTGGAACTCATATACTGGAATAGCCTTCAACTGGTCGGTTGCAGCTGTTTGAATATTTTCTATGGTTCCAAAATGACGTCTCTTGAGGTGATTTTTCAATCTCGGGAAGTGAAAAAAGTCACAAGGACTCAAGTCAGGCGTATAAGGCGGCTGAGGAGCCAGATGAATGTTTTTATTAGCTAAAAACTCGTTTACTGAAATGGCTGTGTGACAAGGCGCATTGTCGTGATTCAACTTCCAGTTGTTCTTGATGTTTAGTCTCACACGCATGACCCTTTTTTCGAAGTTTTTCAAGAACCTCTCTGTAAAAGTGTTGATTTACTGTTTGACCTTTCGCTGCGTGGTTCATCTTCAGTCGACTCTCTTCCTTCTGAGAATGCCTTAAACCACCGAAAAACCTGGGCTCTTGAAAAAACACTGTCTCCGTAGGCGTGTTGAAGTTTTGCAAAAGCATCCTTTGCGCTGTGTCCAAGTCTGAAGCAAAACCTGATAGAACACCGTTGCTCAAAATTAATGTCACTCGCTTTTAAAACGCACTAGAAAAATATGGTTTACGAAAACAGTCACAAAGAACAAACAAATGAATCTAACAGGTTCAAACTTGTACTGAAGGTGTATTACATGTTAACCTACCGCCCTTCCAAGTCCCGTCTCCGCAGCGTTGCTAGATCGGGCGCTACGTTGTCAGTCTCATTACTTAATTTACACACCCTGTAAATAGTACGAATAAAAAATGTAATGGGTTTGTTCCTTGTACGGTGGAAATTTTCTAAATTCTAATAATTTAAAAATCAATCCACCTCAAAAATTCGTTGTCAAAAACAAACAAATACATGTATTTAGTGTTTCTTCGGAGCTTATAAATAAAACCATAACAGTCATAAACCATAACAGAACAAAATTTAAATATGATTTGTCTAAAACCCGCAACACCCAGTACTAGTTAAGCAATGTATCTGAAATGTTCTCATAAGACGTATTTCAATAACTATGAAAAAATAACAAAGAATGATTGAAGTTTCAACAAGAAATCTCAGCGTCATCTTTGCATTTTTTGAGATCGGTTTTTGCTGGACAAATAAACTCTTGCCAGTTCCGCTTTTCATCTCTATAGTAAACATTATTTACTATACTTAGAATTAGACTAATTCTAAATTAACGTTAACTGAGGGATTTTGAACTTGGCCAGATTGTTGGTAAGAGGGAGATCGGATTTTCCCTTAGGGAAATTGCTAACCGCGTGTTCAAGAAATTGCTAATTCATATTCTGAGTCGTCACGTGATATGAGGAAGGTGTCCATTAGGGTTGCCGAGGATCGGAACATCCTAGGAACACTACAGATCGTGAAGAACATCATCTGAGAATATTGGAGGTAAGAGATTTTCCGCAACACAAGCTGTGGGAAATTTTTGGAGGGAAACCTTAGAACGAAGAGTGTCTCTTTCCTCCTACATCTTATATACATGTTATTTCGAGGTACAGCTGATGAGAAAATCTCAAATAAACCGCTTAACTAACACTGCGTGCTGCGGTTCTTATTCGAATTAGCATATTTTAAAGCAACAAGTGTAAGTTTCTCAAAAAAAAAAATGGTACTTTAGTTTCAACAATTTGTCGTCGACTTGGACCTATTGCCAGAGCGCGTCTACGTCTTCCGTCCTCTTCTCTCCGTCTCTCTCGCTCTCACGTGTGGCGCGCTCCCGTCGCCTCCGCGTTTTATTGATCGTCAGCCCGCCTACGCAAGACCCCCTAGTTGATGATCATTACTCTGCGCCTTTATAGACCTTTCTCGACACCGGCGGTCTCGTCGTACTCCGTCTCTCGTCCCGAGGTTTTTCCGCGGACCCGGTGAGTACAAGAACACACCCAGAGGCCTGTAACACGGCTAAGATATCAGGAGAAGGTAATTACAGGCATATGAAGGAGATTTGCCATGTGGTGCGAAGGTTTTGATCGTTTGGAAAGACTAACGCGTAACATTTTAAAGGACATATACAATTTAAATGAGGAAGAGATTGATAGACACCAACCAAAACCAATTTTCAGTTAAACTGTATGGTATGAACAATCGAACTGTTTATAAAACTTCTCTACATCAGAAACTGGTCTTAAATTTACTGAGAAAGGATGTGGGTAAGTAAATTTGAAGTCAGCAAGCTGTGGGTAGCGGGCAAAAACCTTTGGCCGTAGAACAATCTGAACAGAAGCGTGGAAAAACCTGCTGAAATAAAATTTACCGCGTGACAACACCAAGAGGATGCCCAAAGGCTTGGTGAATCGCCAAAGTCTCAAATAACAGACTGGCAAACTGGTTGACAAGGTAATTAGAAGTGTAGATTTTTAATAGGAGCTTGGAAGGTTTGTAAGTAAGTCAGTTTCAAGTCAGCAAGCTGTTGGTATTGACCAAAAACTTTGGCAGTAGAACAATCTACTCAGAAGCCTAGAAGAACCTGTTGAAGTAGAATTTCCTGGGTGAGAACCCTCAAAAGCTTGGTGAATCGCTGAGGTATCAAGCAATAGATTGGCAAACTGGTTGAGAAAATAATTAAAAGTGTAAATCTTTAATAGAAGCTTAGAAGAAGTTGAAGAGATTGGTCGAGGAAGAAGATTGGTGGTATCAGATGAAGCTTTGGTCATTTTGAGAGATCTGCATGCCATATTTCAAGAAAAGATAACATTGAAATGAAAACACTAACAAGCACCATCTTAAAACCCAAATTTTGCCGACAATCTTCATACCTTTCCTTCACGTTATAGCTGCCTTAAATTTACTGAGTAAATGCGGGAGTGAGTAAATTGAAAGTAATCAGGTTGTTGGTGTCGACCAGAAACTTTGGACAAAGAAGAATCTGCATAGAAGGATAGAAGAAACTATTGAAGAAGAACTTGTTTGGTGACAACTGTAAGAAAACAACCAGAGTCTGAGTGAACCATCTGGGGTCTCAAGTGTAGATTTTTAATGGAAGTTTGAGATAGTTTTATGATGATGGCTTGAGAAGCTTGGTCGAGGAAGAAGATCGGTGCTATCAGACGAAGGTTATAGATGAAATTCAAATGACGAGAAGACTGATGGAAAGTTTGCGAAAATAGGAACCATTTTGATAATCAGTTGAACTTAGACAGAATTAATGAATAAATACATTTTCTCAACGTTGTAACCTTTATTTACTAAGCAAAAATGTAAGCGGATTTTAAGTTGATGGGTTAAGTTCAAAAAACTGCCAGGAAATAACAATTGTTGCTTAACCATACCGTTGAACCACCAATAACATATCTATAAACGCTCAGCGTCATAATACAGACCAAATGGTGACAAAAAAAATTAAAAAGATTTTTTTATCAGTACTCATTCTCTCCATAGAAATTAATTTAGAAGTTGACACTTTTTTTATACCTTCTTTCTTGTCATCAGAAGGTCTTGTCAGATTTGCAAGATAAAAAGTCGTAATATTCATTATATAATCAAAATTCTTATTACGAAATACGACGTTTTAAGGCTACTACAGTTATTGGCAAGGCAGCATTGTTTTATGATAAATACTGATACCAAAAATCTAAGTAAATGAAAGGCATCTTGCAAAATAAAAATGTTTATGGGGCATTTTACTAAAACTAAGTGAGGTCAAAAAAAATTATGTTTGAAGCACATCACAATCGATAGTACTTGCTAAAAAACTAACTTCGCTAAAATTTTAGATTTTTTGAGCCACAAGGAGAGGGATGGTGAGGGTGAGGAAATACAAATTTTCGTTTCGACTAAAAATTCAATCTATCTCAATAAAAAAATGAAAAAAATTAAAAAGAAGGTTGCAATGGTTTTCGATGTTTTTTGCGTAGAATACGATATAAAATTACTGGTACGATACAAAATTACATACGATTTAGAATTATTGGGGGTAGTTTTCACCCTTATTTTGGGGATTGAAAGTTCGAAAAGTATGAAAGTATTTTTTTTAATTTATGTTTTATTTCTTTTTTTTTGTGCTTAATAGTAATTTTTAATTCATAATGGGCGTCGACCAAGAACTGGCCCAAAAAACGGCTCAAAGGTGAAAAAACGTGGTTTTAGCGTATTTTCTCATCCTGTGAGATAGTAAATGGCAAGTGAATAATATTTTCCAAGGTTTTTGGGGTCGCTGATTACGAATCTAACGTCAGATTTTCAAAAAACAAAATGGCAGATCCAGTATGGTAGTCAACTTTTAAAAAAGGAAGGAATTAAAAATATAAATTAAAAAAAATCGTCATATTTTTCTAAATTTCGATTTTAGACTTTCAATCCTCAAAATAAGGGTGAAAGCTACCCCCAATAATTTTGAAAATATTTTTATCGTATTCTACGCAAAAAAAAACATATCGAAAACCATTGCAACCTTCTTTTTAATTTTCTTCATTTTTTTATTGAGAAAGATTGAAATTTTAGAGTCGAAACGAAAATTTGTATCTTCTCACCCTCACCATCCCTCTCCTTGTGGCTCAAAAAATATGAAATCTTTTTAAGCAAGCAGTATCGATTGTGATATGTTTCAAACAGAAATTTTTTTTGACCTCAGCGTAAAATGTAATTTTTCTACGACCTATTGACCTCCATAATCAGCTACGGTTCTTTCAAAAAACTCCTCTGTACACGTTCCTGTCGATTAGCGAAGGCAGATGTCGATAATACCGACGACAGCTTCTAAGGAATATAATAATGAGTGTAATGGGTGAATTGGAGCAAAATGCAGGTCGCGGAATGGAGCGCGTCTGGAGCGGCGGGGAGCGGGAAGAAGGGGGGCACAATAGCCGCCCAAAGTTTGCTCTAATTGACTATAACCATTTGTATATCGCATTAAACTTCGCTGATGGGGGTGCCGCCCCAGCTACTCGTAAAGCCGAACATCGTTTCATCATTCTCTCTGATGATGTTCACGATTATGACATAGTTTCGCGTGCGTTACAGTCTTTGATCGAGGAAGTAAAAGGGTAATGTAGAAAATAGTAATAGTAATCCAACATGGTGAACCTTAAACTTATATTACTCATAAAAAAATCCTGGAGTGGGTACTGGAACCTTCGGCGTAGAAACAGTTAGAAAACAAATTAATTCCAACATTGTTAAAAATAAAAGTAATACCAAAAATATCAAGAAAGACAAAAACATTGTCAAACAATTACGAGAGAAGGATTGTTTTTATTTAAAAGCTGACAAGGGAAATAAGGTTGTTATCTTAGACAAAAATGATTATTTTGAAAGAGTCGACAATTTAATTAATAGTGGTCCGTACAATAAATTGTCAAAAAATCCTTTGCTATGCAAAAATGACAACGGAAGTTAAAAAAATCTTTAAAAGAATGTAACAACCGTATTACTCCTTCACTGAGACAAAAATTACAATTGTCAAATCCAGTAATACCTAAATTGTATTGTTTACCAAAAAATACATAAACCAGGAAAATCTGTAAGACCAATTGTGTCAGCGATAGGATCCCCAACTTATAATTTGTCAAAATGGTTAACGAACGAGTTCGAAAATTTGCCGATTGCACAAACAAGTTTTTCAGTTAAAAATTCTAGTGAGTTAATTGACAATATCAAAAATATCCAATTGCAAGAAGGTGAAATTTTGGTCTCGTTTGATGCATGCTCATTGTTTCCAAGTGTTCCAATCCCGAAAACTTTGGACAACCTCAGGGAGTTACTCGAATTAAATGGTTTAGACGATAAAATTATTAAGGAATACATTCGGCTTACTAGTATTTGTATGAATCAAAATTGTTTTCAGTATAATGGTGAATATTTTCAACAACATGAGGGAACGGCAATGGGCAACTCCTTGTCACCTTTCATTGCAAATCTTTTTATGCGTAAATTTGAGACAGAAGTAAAAGATAAATTCGAGTATTTCCCTAGAGTTTGGTTCAGGTATGTGGACGATATCTTCGCGGTATTTGATACAAAAGCAATTAGTTTAGATAATTTTGTTGCCAAATTAAATAACCGTTTCCCTACCATAAAATTTACATATGAAGTGGAACACAATGAACAGCTACCATTTTTAGATGTATTAGTTATTAGAAATAGTGAAAATAAGTTCGAGTTTGATGTATATAGGAATGTCTAGAATGATATATATGAAAGCCTGTTCTCTTCATTTTGCTGAGGAGGATTACTTTCATCGATGTAAGTTTTAGTATTTTTAAGGTTAATGTAAATATATTTATAATTATTATTGTCTGTTTCAGCTAAGGATTCAAAAAAGCGGAAGATACTGAAAAAAACTGCAGTACCTTCAAATTCATGAATTCATGAGTGGCCTGCATTCAGAACATGTTCACCCTTATATACACACTTTGAAATTATCCACAGTGCTATCTAAATATTCCATATATTTCAAGATATCCAGTCTAATGTCTGCCATTCTACTTAAAAATATTAAAAAAAATATTAAACAATTTTGTAAAAAAACACATGTATACCTTGAAGTATCCATTCAAATTTTTCAGAATAAACCGATCCGACATAAAAAAATATTATAAAATAAAAATGTATTTTCCATAGGTATCTTCTATCAATCTAAAAATCAAAAGAATACCACTACAATTATGCCAACAACTTGTAAACAGTAAACCTTGATCACAAAAGATATTTTTAGGCAGTAAATAATCAAATACTACACATAAATAATGAATTAAAGCGGTAACTTGAGTATAAAACATATTAAAAGCAATGTAAAAACAAACGGCTAATGGCCCAATAATTAGTTCGCAATTTTTCCGCACTGGCGGACTTAACCCGGGTTTCGGCCGAAAACGCCACTCCCGGTACATCGTTCTTTAGCGCCTCATAACTAATGCTATTTGCGACAGAAAAAATTGACAGGGACATATTTTTAAAGTTTAAGTGGATTTTGCAAATGGTCAATTTTTGTAAAATTTAAAAAACTGCTTAAAAAATTCTGAAAAATTCCAGTGCATTCTTTGAATGATTGATGATTTTGGGAACTTTTTATTCTTGACAATTTATGGTAAAAATTCATTGTTTTCGAGAAATAAATATCTAAATATTAGATTAGTATCGAAATTTAGAATTTTTTTCTCGAGAACAATGCATTTTTACAATACATTGTCAAGTATAAAAAATTCTTAAAATCAGTCAACGAATGCACTTTGTCATATTTTTAAGCATTTTTTTTTTAAATTTTGCAAAAATTGACTATTTGCAAAATCCAAAAAAGTTGCTCAAAAAAATTTGAAAAAATTCCAGTGCATTCTTTGAGTGATTTTAAGAACTTTTAATTCTTGACAATATTTTGTGAAAGTGCATCATTTGCCAATAAAAAATTCTTGAATTTTTAGACAAAAACTTTGCAGTTCAGGCGCCATTTTGAACGCATAAGGCAAAAAATCGATCTTTAAACCACGTACACTTAAATTTCAAACGTTTATTCCACCGGTTAGTGAGGTTCCAGGTCCATTGCAGACCGGAAACCCCTTGAAAATTTTATCAAAAGAAAATGTGCAAAAAAAATCGTGTTTTTTTAAACTGCTTTTTTTTCATAATCAATAATTTTTTGGAGGAATTTCATGGACACCATCGGAAAGGGCACGTCTTAAACTTCAAAAATATGTCCCTGTCAAATTTTTTCTGTCGCAAATAGTATTAGTTATGAGGCGGTGAAGAGCGATGTACCGGGAGTGGCGTTTTCGGCGGAAACAGGTTCAATTTTGACGCCTATACTGTAATACTGTAAAACCTTCAAAAAAGTAAGTGTGTGATGACACGACTTTCGTTGCTGACTTTATATCAATGGAAACGGTGGTACGAAAAAATATTTTAACCCTCCATTCACGACATAAAGTCGTTTGTTTTTATTTTTTTGGGGTCCTTGGTGCCGCCACCGACGGCGGAACAGCTCCCCGGCCCGTCAAGTCGCGCTGCTCGCAACTACTCGCACACTTGGATCCACGGATGACGTAAACGTGACTCGAATTGAATAATAATCAAGTGGTATTAGGAAAAGCGTACGGCCGGGACGCAACCAGTGCAATGCATTATGTAAAAAGAGATATCCAGTCGCGAGTGCGCCCGACGACTTGTAGAGTAAGACGCGCCTGGCGGTGAGCATGCAAAAACGCGACCACCGGCAAACGGTAGACGGACGAGTTTTTTGTTTGCTTTTTTTCCTTCTCTGGGAGTGTTATGTCGAGCAGCGGCGTCCTGACACGAGGCAGATCGGTTGCGGACGGGGTTTTTCCTTATAATTTGCCACCCCTTTTCCTTATAATTTTTAATAAGAGTATTTCTAGACATTAAAAAAAGAAGATACACATAAAAGTAAAATAACAAAACACACACACACGCACACGCACACGCACACACACGCACACCCACACACACACGCACACCCACACACACACACACACACACACACACACACACACACACACACACACACACACACACACACACACCACAAAAGACTATCGAGAAATCAAAAAAAAAAAATGTTTACTTATATATAATTTTTTCAATGGAACACCCAATATATTGTCACATTTTTTAAATCAACTGTGATGTTTGTAGTTAATTGAGAACGCAGCACTTAATACTTAGGTAGTAAATAACAAACGTTACCTTTTGATTGTCGTTGATATCCCAGCGTGGTGTCCTTTTCGTTCTCGTAACTCATTCAAGGGCGTAGCTAGGGGAGGGCGATCGCCCCCCCCCCCCAAATGGTCAAGTAAAACCCAAAATAGTCGGGGGATTGCGCTTGCCGTTGCCTCCAATGACCTTTTTTTTTGCTTTTTTCTTTAATCTGCATTGGACCGCCCCCTTCCCCTTTAAAGAAAAATACTGGCTACGCCCTTGTATTTTAGAGATTATTATCCTATTAGAGCAAATCTTCCACATGTCTCAAAGTTATATATGAAAAAACAACCATTTGACGCCATAGAACCATCTAAAACAAGCATATCATCATAGCAAAATGATTATAAAAAATGTGTTCGACACATTTACATACCTAAAAATTATCCTTTACGTGATTCTAAAGCCCTGCCTCAATAAGATGATTATTAAATGTTAACGTGAGCCATTTTTTTTCAAGCACCATTCCACCAGACGTTTCTTAGATGTCTATTTTCAATTTGGTAAACTGTATCAAGCATTCATAAACCTGTGTATTTATTTTCTCAGATTTCACCCTCTTTAAATTCCACTTTACACGTTATCCTTTTTTGAAATTTTCCATATAAATATTTTCCAGTTTTTATACTTTTTCCTAAAAAAACGTAAAAAGGCTTCACACAAGTTATAAAGTAAAATTAAAGTTACCGTTCTCTAAGTACGTTTACCTATGTAGATATGTACATATTTACAACATTTTAACACCTAACAAATTATCGTGAAGATTGAGAAATTCAGAAAAAAAGGGGGTAAGAAACAGAGTGCCACCGTTTCTAAAACAACATATTAACCCACTACTTAATATACAGGGTGGCACACTATTAATGGGCCACAGCGAAACTACAGATTCTGTGTAAAAATATTACGATTTAATCAAACTCACCTTAGTCTAAAAGATACAGGGTGTCAAAGTTATAATTTTATTTTCGGTTTCCGTGACTAACTCCTTTAGAAAACAATTTTTTTTCACAAAATTGGGTTATTGAGGGTTCTTTGAGAAGACGATTTTAAGTCGTCAATCACTTTGACGTAAACTGTAGAGGGCCCTCTGCATCATTCTGAACACATAAAAAATGGTGTTTTCTGCGTTTTAAAATATTCATGTTTTTGTTGAATATATCTATTTTTCCATTATTTATTGACAGAAAAGATATACCCTTTAAATAGGTATCACTTAGATTGATCGTTTCAGAGAAATTTACGTTTAGTGTTCAATGCAACAACTTAATTTTTTCTTTGATTTACACAAAAATTTAAAAAATAAAAAAGAATTTGAAGGCTCTCGAAGTTGGCGGAACACACTATGGACGGCCAATTGAACGCCAAAAGTGATATTCCAACTCCTCACCCCCCCCTGAAAAGGACCCCGCACAAAACAAGTCAAATGGACTGAAAATTTAGTATGTTGTACTTCATGACATCCTGATCAAAAGTCCTAATGAACAGAACGCCTGAAAATCAATACTTTTTGATATGCGGAGTTGCAAAGGACTGAAATACTGCAGCACCTGCAAAAGGCATGCTTGGGTGTATTATATCGTACAAGGAGTTGTTTAACACTATTATTTTACAACATTGATATTTATGAAGACATTTTCACTCGAGAATGACCTTGAAATATGACTTAAAGGCGAAAATCAAGGTCATCATGCTAATGCCGACGGTAGCATGATTACAGCAGCTGATGTTTGGATGATTTAGGTGAACTCTATGATATTGGATTATTGGGGTTAAGAATACACCAGTTTTTTTCGTTTTGATTTTGGATGACCTTGAAATTACCCATAGTTAACCTTTAGGGATTAAGTAAATACCGAATTTGGATTCAGCGACCCCAAAAACATATACATCTACTTTCTCGGATTTATATAATCGTCTTATCTTCGCTTGACCTCCTTTGTCATATTTCAAGGTCATTCTCGAGTGAATTTAATGATCGAGTGAAAATGTCTTCATAAATATCAGTGTTGTAAAATAATAGTGTTAAACAACTCCGTGTACGGTATAATACACTCAAGCATGCCTTTTGCAGGTGCTGCAGTATTTCAGTCCTTTGCAACTCCGCATATCAAAAAGTATTGATTTTCAGGCGTTCTGTCCATTAGGACTTTTGATCAGGATGTCATGAAGTACAACATACTAAATTTTCAGTCCATTTGACTGTACCCCCTCACACAAGTCGATTCACACAAGTGCGAAAGAAGGTTCCGCCTAGCCAACAAGCCTTATTTCCTGTCGATAAATGATAAAAAACTCACACCATTTTCTATGTATTCAGAATGCCGCAAAGAGCACCCTCTACGACTTGAATCGAAATGATTGATAATACAAACTAAAATTCCTCGCCTCAAAAAAACCCGAATCACCAATTTTTGTAAAAATAAATTGTTCTTTAACGTTAAAAAGTTATTTACGGAAATTGAAAATAAAATTATAACTTTGACACCCTGTATAACTTTTAGACTAAGGTGAGTTTGATTAAATCGTAATATGTTTACCTCAATAATCTGTAATTTCAGCGTGGCTCCTTAATAATGTGGAACGCCCTGTATATAAATCTAAATTCGATTTTTAAAATGTAAGGTAAACGTATAACTCAGAAGGCAACTTCAAGCGTGAAACAAATTATATCACTTACCGTGGGATAGTTCATTATAACATTTATAACTCAAAATGAACCATAAGCCACAAATTACACTCAAATTATCACAAATAATATTTTCTGTTTCGTTGCCGCAATTCGTAAAAAGAAAATGGATAGAATAAAAGTTCCTACCTTGAAAATGCTACTCCTGCTCGTTCGGGACCTACCTGCAATACAAAAAATATATCATATAAAGGGTGCTTCAGATCCTGTGATTCACATCCTGTCCTGAGTTTATCAAAAATTAAATTTTAAATGACTGATGTTGTAAAACATTGATTTGCTGCATAAATAAAAACGTTTTTTTTTTTTAATTTTTTACACTTTGCCTCCTATTTTATTATTAGCAGTATTTTTGTTTAACAGGTTTTGTAACACAATAGAGGTCAATTTTTTAGGAAAATCTCACTTTTTTCAGAATTCTAAATAGAATACTCACAAAAATTCTCAAAAAAAAAAATAACTACCTTTATCTGCTATCCCCGTTGCCTTGTCGTCAACGGCCTCGTCTTCGTGTGGATGTCGCATGAAAATGCTCCATCCTCTTCGCAAACCAGCTAATGCCTCACAGGATTACCTATTGCCTTTCTGTGGGCAGCAGCCCGCGGAAATCGTTTATGCAATAGGGCCTTAACACTCGTAATATCTCAGCAATTCCGAGAAATTGCAGCTATATTGACGAGATACTCGTCCCTGTGAGTAGTCCCTCGACAACACTTCGCTGGAATGCCCCACCTGTGTTCCTGAAATTGAAATGTCTCATTTAGTTTTTTATAAGAATGGTTTATTCAGATTTTCAGTCAATTTCCGTTGTTACTAAACGAAAAAAGGAGAAAAATATAACCCTCATGCAAGTACTGTAATAAAAAAACTATACAACTGGTGTACACAGTGCCGTGCCTAAGGGGGGAGTTTCCAGATCCCCCCCCCCACTGTCTTTATTAAAAATTAAAAAAAAAAAACAGTAGTAGCTTTTGTTGTACCCCCGCCCTCATCATGCGATAAATTCGTATAGTCAACTCCCCCAGCCAAAATTTATGGGCACGCCACTGGCAATACACATTTAATTTATTTCATTTTTACCTTTGTAACACATCCGTATTGATCATCCGTTTGCTGTGTTCCTCCATAATGAACTGCAAAATGCTGAATGGGTCCAAAAACCGCAGACTTGCCGTTGTGTTGTCCAAAAATGCACGGGGCTAGGTGTGCAGTTTGCCGCAGGGTTTTATTTCTGAAATTAAGTCGTTATGCATAAGAATGACTTCAAAGTTTAACAAAGATTAATGAAGATCAATTGAGGAGCAAGCGTTCAAAATGTATTAAATCCTGATAACCTGTTTTGGAGAAAATCGACAAAAACCCCTAGTGAGCAGCGCCTGGGACAGAGGAGCATTGTTACTGGGGTGTTCGCTTCATTTTAGCAAGTTGACAGTATACCCAAAATTCGTAAAGTTTGATCCAAAGGTATGGCAAAAAATTTCAAAATATATTTTGGATTTAATGCGTTTTGATTGATTGGCTCTTGGATTTAAAACGGTTTGTTCGAGTCAACTTAGGATTTACACGCTTTGTAAAAATGAAATATTTATTTTCATGAAACAATGTTATAAACAATGCAAACAAATCGAAAACTAAAAACTGAAGCAAAGTAACTGGAAATATTAACCTAAGCATAAGTCAATTTAGAATTTAGAACAATTGATACTTTAGATGCAGATCCTGTGCTCAACTCATTTTCGCTTAAAAATGGATTTAATACGTTTTGAACGCTTGCTCCTCAATTATAAAATTAAAATTTAATTTTGTTATTCAAGTGCATTTTTTTTCTGGATATTTTCATAACGGGTCTTTTTATACCGGGTGTCCCACAACTACCTAGACAAGCATTATCTCGAAAATGGTTTCGCATAGAAATAAATATTAAATACCTAGAAAAGTTCTACTGGGTATTTAAACAAAATGGATGCATTCATGTTATAATCAAATACATATGGTGCTTCAAAAATGCCGCAAGTAATCCAACTTTAATTACTTCCACATCTACGTAGTGGAGTGGAAATATAGTATTCATGAAACATTTTCCATATAGAACAGTCTGGTGTAAAAATATACCTACAGGACGTTCCATTTGAAAAAAAATAGTTGAATAATCTGTGCTAATTTTTAAGCACCCAGTAGTTTTGATTATAAAATACTTAGTTTTATGCATTTTATAAAATATAATAAATTTTCAATTTAACATTTCTTTCTTTATCAAACCATTTTCGAGATACTGCCTGACTAAGTAATATTTTCTGGGCACCATACCAAAGCCTAAAATGTTTAAAAACTAAAGGGTGGGGATGAGTTGAAAATGGAAAGAAAGAGTGAGGTTTTTAAAAACCTAATGAGTTAGGCTGTTCAGCTTGAAAGTGTGTTTGAAAAAAGTTAAGGTCTGGAAAATATATTTGGGTAGTAGGTACCCATTTCTTTGGACGCAAACCATAAGGTGATCTACTCTTTTTTTAAGATTCGTAGTTCTAGTGCTTCCAGCGTTCATTTTTTGTTACATTTTCCCAACTTCAAATATAAATATAACCTTATATTTTTCAGTCGTTATTTAACTTTCAGTTCTCTAAATGTTTGTCCATATTTTCCTTTAAGATATAAATAATTTAAACAAAATTGAATATTGAAAAAACAAAGATTTGCGAATCTTGTTGCTCTAACACTCATTATTTACATATTGATAAAAAATAACTAAAAGCTAGACACCTTGGACAAAAGATAGGGTGTTCCTTTGAAGGAAAAGGTTATTTTGTTTGATGTTGGTAAAATGTAACATACTAAATTGAACACCTGGTATAGCACTATCGATTTTTTTAGTTGTAATGAGTTATACATAAGCACTACTTTTCTTGCGCCGTGCCAAAAATAAAATAAATACCTACTACCCAAAGAAAAATATATAACGGACGCCCAGAATTATATGAACAACCTGTATGGCAAAAATTTAAAAACCCTGACAAAAAATAGAGGAGACAACCTCACATTTTACCATTTTTTATGAAACGATTCTCTACGGCAAATACGAATTAAAAACTCGCCCTGTATAGTAATAATAATGTGATATTACTTGTATTCATAGATCTACTGTGTGTTCTAATTAAGACGGTTTTAAAATAATTCCCCCCAATAAAAACTTTAAATTGGAATTCTTTTTAGAGATAATTTTTGTTTTTCTGAAAGGTTTTAAATTCAAATTCTATTGTTTATTTTTCTGAAGAAGAAATTGGAGCGAATCATATTTTTTAAATACATTTTAGTATCTACATCGTGATTATAAAAACAGGGCTTTTTAATATGTACAAAAATTAAGTGATGCTACGGAAAGTTTGAGCGCCACTGCTTCGGGTTGTACTTTGTAATACCGTACATTGTTTTACAAAAAATTCGATTTCTAAAATGCACCCTGCATGACAATTAACCAGGACAATGCAAAATAATATCTCTCTGGGTTTAACTACTGTTTAATTTCTTTAATTCTTCGTGTTTATTATGTTCCTTTTATTATAAACACTTTTTCCAAAATTTATATACTTGTTATTGTAGAACAATTTTAAAAATTCAAAGTTTTAGGTCCCCTTATTTTTAAGTCAAATATTTATTTTGATTACCCAATATAATTTTTTAATGGCCGTATACCTCAAAACCGAGGAAAACAAAATAACATTAAATTTTCAACAAAATAATTTTAAATTTAGAAAAAAAATGTTCTTTAAACAAAATAACCTTAAAACATACCTACATATGTACAATGTTTTCAAGCTTGACCGTAGATCTGTCTTGTATTCACAGGTTAATTATTTTACAGTAAATTAGTTATTTTTTATTATATATAGTTTATTAGTAACTTATTTTACAGTAGAATTTTTGTTGGTAAATTTTGATTAAAAATATTTTTTTCAACACGATTTCAACGGACATTAATATAAATAATAACATGTAAAAACCTGTGGTTAATCTTAAAAGGACACTGTTTTTAAACTAAACACTAAAAACCTGTTTATTAAAATTAAATTATAAATTCTCAATCATTGTAGTGATGTTTTTTTTTTTTGAAGAGTATTCCGTAGTTCTTAGGTATACCTATCTAGCCATTTTTAAGTCACATTTTTTTGCAGAGAGTTTATCATACTCGTATGACCTATGTATAGGTTACGCGTAGATGAAAAACACTATTGTCCTTTATAAAAAAAATGTACCATCAATTTAAATGACAAATTTAAGCCTTAAATACACCAAACTGTTCATTTATATACTTAAATTGTACAAGAAACTCATAGAAAATTCAAACTTAACTTAACATAGAAAACTCATTGAATTAAACATTGAATTAAACAGATATTAATATGTATGTTACATACATAGTTAGGTATGATACATATTTAGGTATTAGGTTCTAAGGTACCTAATACCTAAATAAGTAAATTCACAAATTATTATTTAGTTATTTATTACTTGTTTTGTGAAATAAGCGAGTTAAAATTAGGTATGTTTCTATGTCCTACGTGCCTGCACATGCCAGTTAAAAAACTACGTAACAAGAAAAACTTACCTCCTCATGCCACCTGTTAACTGCATCTTAGGTATAAGTATGTATGTATGTATATCGATGTCACCAAGAGTCTCCATTCTCCATTAGAACAAAATTTTTCCACCCAAATGTTGACCTTAAAAATAAACAGAAAGAAATTCAACAAATCGTCAATAACATTCGCATTAAAAACAATTATTAAAGCGCAGACATCTTGTGACGACGTATTTTTCAAAGCTTACTCGAAAACTTCGTGCCATATCTCAACAATGCAACGAAGCGAGAAATCTATGCAAATATACGTAAAAATATCGACTCATTTGGGAAGTAAATCCCAACAAAATAGTTTTCAGAACACTTACAAGAACATTTTGATGATCAGCTATCATCGGCCATCGCAATTTTCGCAAATATTTTCGGCAATGAAGCGTTTAATTATGCAGCAAATAACGTAGGTACACCACTCACATTGTCTTAGGCGATACTGGTCACACGTCCCTTCCCGTTTGCCCACGAAACTTTTTGCGAACAGTTGAATAACGCTGCCTTTAATTGGTGCATTTTTATTGTTGAGGTAGGAGGATGGGGTTACCAAGAAGTGCGACTAGACTAGATTTCGGGAAACCGCTTGTTCGTGGATGCTGCGATTTTAGAGAGTTGAAAATTTATAGTTCCTAAATAATTTTTAATGCATACCTATATGAAATTCATCAGTCTTTTAAATAATAAATAATTGTTTTTAATGTTTTTATTTATTTTGTTTTTGTACGAATAAATTTTCGTCCAATATTCTAATATTTTAAAATAACCCTATTGAGTTATAATTCATGCTTGAGATTTGTGTATGAAACTAATCTAAATTAATATTTCTGCTCCAGTATGCATACCTACAGTATACAGACATTTCAAAATATTTAACTTTGATTTGGGTAAAATAATCGGAATACAAAATAGTTTCAAGGTACCTAAAGAATAATGAGTAGGTAGATATGTATGTATTTTACTATACCTACCCATAGAAGATCGTGTCAAAAATGTAAATGAAATGCTTTATAGTGACCTTAAGACTATATATATATATTTTTTATAGGAGGTTTCAAAAAATTACAAAATGAAGAATTTATTTTTTCAGTGTGTCAGTTTTATTTCCTATCATTGTTTTTAAAATAACGTGTAGGTACTTCCAACTGTTCATTCCAATTCTTTATTGGAACAATGAAGAATAAATGGAGAGGTATACATTGTTTTCTTTCTTTTTTTTAAACTGATTATTAACTATATATGTAGGTACAGAGAGCTTTACAGTGGGTGGCTTACTAAACGTTTTGAGAAAACTGTAAATAATACGGGGCTGAAAATTTGTATGTGGAGGTTTTCGGGGGTACCCTACATATCTAAAATATTTCTGGCACTTCCGATTATACAGGATGTGAACACTAACCTCGTTATTTTAAATATGCATGCTATATTGTTTATGCCATATTTGGTTTATTTCTACTCGTTAAATTAAAGTAACTTTAATAACAATTGTCTATCTCTAAAACGAACGGTTTTCGAAACGAGAATACCAATTAAAAAAATTATTAAATCTTATAACTTTCGTTGTGGTAAAATACTATGATTAATTATTTTATCATGTGAGCATGGAACTTTGAGCTTAGTGCCAAGTATACTAGCTATACGAGAAAATGTAGATACGGGGTGCTCAAAATAGAACAGTCGCTTATTTTAAATATATTGTTATATACAGGGTGAGTCAGAAAGAATGGGACAAGACTAAACTGGAGATACTAGACACCTAGGTCGTCTTAACCTATCGGTTTTTAAGTTATTTGCATTTTAAGGTAGTTTTTTCAGTTTTATTTTTCTAAAGGCTTGTGTCGACATTTGTCAAATTTACATATTATTAAATTATTTTGATTGAGCTCAACATGCCTTATTCCAATGTCGCTGGTTTAAGAGATACAGTGTGTTCAAAGTTTCAATTTTATGCTGAAATTTCTCAATAACTGAGAAAGTTTTGATAGTATAAATCTGAAAATTGGTAGTTTTATGTTTTTGGTGTGAGAATTACGAATTTTAGGTTTATTTTGACGTTGCTCCTAGAGGGCGCTAGTTTCGCCGTATTAATTTAGTAAATTAAAACATATTTTTTTATCTGTTATCAGCAAAAGCGTAGCCAGCAGGGGGGGCGATCGCCCACCCCCCTAAATGGTCAATAAAAACCAAAATAGTCGGGGGATTGCGCTTGCCGTTGCCTCTAATGACCTTTTTTCTTTTGTTTTTTGTTTAATCTTCATTGGACCGCCTCCCCCCCCCCAAAGAAAAATACTGGCTACGCCCTTGATCTCATTGCAACACAACACAACATGGATGAGTATCTAGAGTATATTTAGAGTTATAGTATCCCGTGCACTGTATTATTCACATTCACTCAAGTTTATAGATTAGTATTTATGTAGTTTAGGAGTTTAGTAATTATTTATTAGAAGTAACTCACACACGCGCCGAAGTAATGTCGAATATTCGTTTATATAGAATACATATTTACATCGAATTTGGTTATTATATGAAACGTATTATTTTAAGTATTTTTATATACACCATCAACGATCGACTTATCCCGTTTCGGCCGAAAACGCCACTCCCAGTACATCGCTCTTCAGCGTTTCATAACCAATACTATTTGCGACAGAAAAATTTGACAGTTACATGTTTTTGGAGTTTAAGACGTGCCCTTTCCGATGGTGACCTTGAAATTCCTCCAAAAAATTATTAATTACGAAAAAAAAGGAGTTAAAAATAACACGATTTTTTTGCACATTTTTTTTTTAAATCAAATTTTCATGGGGTTTCCGAGCTGCAATCGACCTGGAACCTCACTAACCGCGTGGAATACATGTTTGAACTTTAAGTATACGTGGTTTAAAGATCGATTTTTTCCCTTATGCGTTCAAAATGGGGCCTGAACTGCAAAATTTTTGCGTAAAAATTCAAGAATTTTTTATTGGAAAATGATGCACTTTTATAAAAAATAATCAAGAATAAAAAAGTTCTTAAAATCACTCAAATAATGCACTGGAATTTTCTCAAAATTTATTGAGCAACTTTTTGGATTTTGCAAATAGTCAATTTTTGCAAAATTTAAAAAATTGCTTAAAAAAATTCTGAAAATACAGTGCATTCTGTGAATGGTTTGAAGAACTCTTTATTCTTGACAATTTTTGTAAAAGTGCCATTTATCACATCATTTTCCAATAAAAAATTGTTGAATTTTTACGCTTGGATGTCAGTTTATTGAGACTGGAGACTGAATCACAAAAGTAAAAATAAGAATGTTAAATTTCGTGCCAAAAATAGAGGTTTTACAGCACGTCAATATCATAAAATGTAATAAAACATAATGATACAAGACGTAAGATAAAGGATTTTTATTAAAAGTTTTTATTTAACTTTTTTATGCCTGGTTCTTGCAATACGTTTTTCTTCTGTTTCTACCAGGACAGTCAAAATATGCGAATTATTGAAAACTACTATCCTTACTATGGTTTTCGTAAAAATTACTGTTCACGGAATTTTAATAAAGCAGCAAGTTCTAGAGGGATATCGATCTTATATTTTTTAAAGTTATGTGTGGGGTACAGGGCTTTTTTTGAATTTTTATGTCTTTGGTTCAAATTTAGACATTTTTCGTCTAGAATTTGTTTTCCAAAATGCCTCAGGTAGTCAGATATAGAAGATCTCCCTTTAATATGAGTCCTAGAATATTGAAAATATTTATATTTACATATTTTATATTTAATTCCATTCAAAAGGAACAGAATTAAATTAGAAGATATAGGTATGTAAATATATGAAAAAACCGATCCAAAAAATTCGAAGCCTGATTTTCAACTTTAATGTTCTGAATCTTACGTAGATTGTCCTCAACTGAGCTGAACTGAAAGTTTTCATATCTTTTTCAATGTCATCATATACGAAAACCAATATTGTTCTGTTTCTGAAACTTTTTTTAGTACACATGATTGTGAAAATTAATGGATCCAATGTGAATTGTAAATTGTGGAACAAATTTTCGCCGCCGTTCTTAGTTTATCGCAATTATTCTCTGCAGCGAACTGCTCCTGAAAAAATTAAAGAACTTTTTCAGCTGCATTTGGCTGCACTCATATGTGGTAAAAAAAAAACTATACACCTCATTCTTAATATTTGTGTAAAAATTAACGTGAATACATGCGAATTTCGTAAGTATTTCATTAAAAAAAATATATATAGAAAATTAATTTTCACAAACCCTCTTGAATTAAATATTTTAAAATTTCAGAAAAATATATCTTTCGAATATTTTATTTTTATATGTTATGTGGATACAGTTGTCACAAATGGAATCTCATATTACGCTTTTAAACGTTAGAGAAACCGAAAAAAATCAGGCCATATTTTGAAGCCCTTGCTTTAAAATAATCAATTTCAAAAGTAAAATCGTAGGTTTCAGTTCCTTTCATTTTCATAATATCAATTCAACAAAATGAACATCTATCAATATTACGAACAATTTTTTTTTTCAGCGTATACAATTTTATTCAATAACGGTCCAACGCTTCAAATACATTCGTTCTCGTGCAAGATACCATCATTTATCTCCCCTTTCATTATCCTCGATTACTCGCCCTCTTCCCTTTCGTCTCTCCCTCCGCTTTCGTGTCGTTTTCGCCTTTCGGATCTGACGCGTCGCGCCAAGCCATCGAATTCGGTGAATTGTCCGGATTCTGGTCCTCGACAGACAGACGGCGGGCTAGCGGGGCGGGGGACGCGTCCTCTGGGGCTTTATTGAGCCCCGGCCAGACGTCCATTACGATTTCTTTATGGTTTATGGCCTCCCCCGATCCACAGCAGCTCTAATGCTGACGCTAGACGGACAGCGCTGTGCATAGATCGGCAGGGATTTTTGTAAGATTTAAGATACTTATCCTGTTTTGGAGAGTATTTATTTTTGATGTTTTGACGCTTTTTTTTGTACAAAAAATTATTTTGTTGTGACGATATTTAGGATAACGTTCATTTTTTTCCATTGATTGAAGTCTTAACATAAACTGAAATGGCTGCAACTTTGTTTAAATGCTCAAACAAGACAGTCTCTACTAAGGTATATTTTTTAAAAATAAGAGGTGTGTAAATTAATTAATGAGCCTGCCAACGTAGCGCTCGATCTAGCAACACTGCAGAGACGGGACTTGGAAGGACGGTAAGTTAACATGTAATGCATCTTCAGTACAAATTTGAACTTAGAGTCATTTGTTTGTTCTTCGTGACTGTTTTGGTCTTCTAGTGCGTTTGCGAAAATGAGTGACATCAATTTTGAGCACTGGTATGCTATCAGGTTTTGCTTCAGATTTGGATACAGCGCTTGGATACATACCCAGGTTTTTCGGTGCTTTAAGGCATTCTCAGAAGGAAGATAGTCGACTGCAGATGAAGCACGCAGCGGAAGGCCTTCATCTTCAATAACCGATGAAAATGTCGATAGAATACGGGATCTTGTGCGTTCAGATCGTCGGTTAACGACAAGAATGCTCGGGAGAGAGTTAAATTTGAATCACTCCACTGTTCATCAAGTTTTGACTAACGAATTGGGGATGAGAAAAATCTGCGCAAAAATGGTTACAAAAAACCTTTCGCGGGAACAATAGGACATCGGGAGAGAGAGGTGTCTTGACCTTTTAGAATCGATTGAAAATGATCCCCATTTTATGGAACATGTCATTACTGCTGATGAGACCTGAGTGTTTGAGTACGACCCGGAAACGAAGCGGCAAATCATCTAATGGCACACTTGAAGCTCTCCAAGACCCAAAAAAGCAAGAATGAGCAAGTCGAAGATCAAATGCATGCCGATTTGCTTTTTTAATAGCCAGGGAATTGTCCACGAAGAGTTTGTGCCTCCAGGCCAAACAGTAAATCAACACTTTTACAGAGAGGTTATTGAAAAACTTCGAAAAAGGGTCATGCGTGTGAGACCAAACATCAAGAACAAATGGATATTGCAGCACGACAATGCGCCTTGTCACACAGCCATTCCAGTAAACGAGTTGTTTGTCAGTAAAAACATTCCTGTGGCTCCTCAGCCTCCTTATTCGTCTGACTTGAGTCCTTGTGACTTTTTTCTCTTCCCGAGATTGAAAAATCACCTCAAGGGACGTCATTTTGGGACCATAGTAAACATTCAAACGGCTATAACCGACAGTTCCAGCACTGCTATGAGGAATGGAAGAACCGTCGCCGTCTGGCTTCCCAAGGAAGGAAGGAGACATACTGAATTGTAATTCTCTTCGATTAAAACAATCGGTCTCATTACTTAATTAACACACCTCGTATAAGAGCCTGCTTTCTGTTATACTGTTTTTTTTATCAATTGCGTGCATTATTTCAAGGTTTCCTTCTCCCCTTTTTCTGAGTATGCTGCCTATTCGTTTCGAATTTGTGTCTCCAATTTGAATAAAAACAGTCGTCTTACCGACTGGTTCAAACGATCCAAATGAACATCAGCCTCTGCAAAAACTCATTCTACTACAGTATCTAAAATAAACTACGTTCGAAAGACATTCTTGTCTTTATCTTTACTTTAACTGCTTGAAAACAATGACAGTTTAAGTTCCTATGCGTGACGATCTTCCTCTCCTTCGTCGGCCAGCGTTGGTTAGTTGTTTTATTAGCTCATTAATATTTCCGTGGTTTCTTATTTGGCGCGTTCGGTGCCTAATCCTGCCTGGCTTTTCTGCACAGTCGATTAATAACACGCTATCTATCTCGCGGCACCGACTCCTCGACGACGTCCAAAGCCCACTTGTCGGAGCACGAATCGTCGACAACCAGTAGAACCTGTATTGGTCGGACGATCGATAGGAATACCGGCCTGCCATCGAGTGCCGCGTCAATTAAATATGGATATGTGGTCCTGTATAAAACTAAAATTTGTTACTGGTAAAAACAAAAATAATCGTTTAAAATTTATAATACCTACGCACTGGTTTGAAACAATACATATTTGTGGTAAACGAGTCGCTTACTATATCCCTAAGTTGGACCGGTCGTTCCCTAACTTGGATCGGCAGAAAAATGATAGGAAAACGTTAGAAAACATTTTAAATGCTTGAGAAACGTTATGTCTAAGCTAGAAAAAGATATATGTAAACCTTAAACTTGTCAAATGTAGAGACAGGATAAGGTTTTTAAATTTTTGCGCAGGAGGATTTACATTTGGACATTTCAAAATACTTTTTAGCGTCATTACGTGTTTGTAAAAAAATATGCTTAAATGCGGTTCAATGTAGGGAGTTAGCTGCCTAATTTGTACCAAGGGATCCCTAAGTTGGATCAACGAACCCCTAACTTGGATCAATGAATTCCTAACTTGGACCACCTGAAAAAATTATATGCAAACCTTAAAATTTTCATAGGTTAGAAAGAAGAATAAGCGTTCTTAGATTTTTACTCAGAAGGATTTACATTTGAATATTTGACAAAAGTAGTATCAAAAATTCGCAATTCTTACAATGGTTCAATGTAGGAAATTACGCGCCTAATTTAGACCAGTGGCGCCCAAAATTGGATCAGTGAATCCCTAACTTGGGTCAATGGATTCCTAACTTGGACCAGCTGAATAGGAAAATACGTAAATCTTAAAATTTTCGTACGTAGAAACACGATTAAGCGTTTTTATATTTTACACAGTAAGCAGAGTATTTCCATGCTCTTTGGAATCAGTATGCTTTTTTTCCAGAAAATACTGCAGGAATTACAAGTGGTTCAATGCAGGAAGCCAGTTGCCTAATTTGGACCAGTTGATCCTAAACTTGAACTACTGGATCCCTAATTTAAACCAGTAGACCCCCTAACTTGGATCAATTAAAATATGATGAGAGTTCTGAAAAGTTAGCAACAATAGAGAATTTCTGTCTTCACATAGTACACTGCATCACAGTTTCTCAGTATTTATTCTCCTCTTGAATCAATGGATTCCTAACTTGAACCAAACACATTGAATCCTTACAAGTGCCACTATGTAGGAAATCAGTTGCCTAATTTGGACCAATTGATCCTTAACTTGGACTACTGGATCCCTTATTTAAACCAGTAGACCCCCTAACTTGGATCAATTAAAATATGATGAGAGTTCTGAAAAGTTAGCAACAATAGAGAATTTCTGTCTTCACATAGTACACTGAATCACAGTTTCTCAGTATTTATTCTCCTCTTGAATCAATGGATTCCTAACTTGAACCAAAATCCTTACAAGTGCCACGATGTAGGAATTCAATCGTTAAAACACATTGTATCCTTACAAGTGCTACGATGTAGGAAATCAGTTGCTTAATTTGGACCAATCGATCCTAAACTTGGACTACTGGATCCCTAATTTAGACCAGTGGACTCCTAACATGAATCAGCTAAAAAATAATGACATTTCTGAAAAGTTAGCAACAATAAATATTCTCAGTTTCCTTCTTCACAGAGCACACTGCCTTCCTGCAGGTTTCTCAGCATTTGTTCTCCTCTCGCGTTCCGTTTCAAGCTGCACTGTTTGTAACTAATTATCGCCGTTAGTTGCCCTAATTATCACGTACTTAAGGTGATCTTGCAGTCATCGGCATGCACGCCACCGCGTCTAGCCGTAAATATTTGGGCTCTGTTTTAGAGCCTCCTTCTGTTTGACTTGTTAATATTTGACTTGCCCGACGACGGCGGTGTTGTGTAAATGATAAGCCAGACTCGTATTTATTAATAGCCTACCGTTAGATGAGAGGAAACAAGTGAGAGAACAATCAAGTAGTGTCGAAATTGAGTCTATATTGATAAATGACTGGATTGATAGCGATTACAGTCCTGTGTATTTATAAAAAAAAATGGACAAGTCAAACAGTTCTATGAAAGGGTTCGTTTTCTGCGTAAGGCCGTAGTGCTTCTTTAGATTCATTATAGGTTTCAAAGATGCTCAAATTAAGCTTGAATTTAAATGTTTGAACCAATTGCTGGGCTGATGATGACTTATCGGTTGTAAAAAACAATCTAAGATAAACCTATTGATCCAAAAAATCGCCGAAAAAATAATCTCTGTTTTCTTTTAGAGATTAAACATTTTATACCGTGAGCAGCGAAAGTATTCTTATACGAGGTGTGTAATTTAAGTAATGAGACTGGCAACGTAGCGCCCGATCTAGCAACACTGCGGAGACGCGACATGGAAGGGCGGTAGGTTAACACGTAATGCACCTTCAGTACAAGTTTGAAGATTGAAGTGATTGATTGTTTGTTCTTTGTGACTGTTTTCGTAAACCGATTTTTTCTAGTGCGTTCTAAAAATGAGTAATGAATAATTTTGAGCAACGGTGTGCTATCAGGTTTTGTTTCAGACTTGGACACAGCGCAATGGATACTTTTGTAAAACTTCAACACGCCTACGGAGAGTGTTTTTTCAAGAGCCCAGGTTTTTCGGTGGTTTAAGGCATTCTCAGAAGGAAGAGAGTCTATTGAAGATGAACCACGCAGCGGAAGGCTTTCATCTTCAAGAACCGATGAAAATGTCGGTAGAATACGGGATCTTGTGCGTTCAGATCGTTGGTTGACTACAAGAATGATCAGGGAAGAGTTAAATTTAAATCACACCACTGTTCATCAGATTTTGACTAACGAATTGGGGATGAGAAAAATCTGCGCAAAAATGGTTCCAAAAAACCTTTCGCAGGAACAAAAGGACATCAGGAGAGAAAGGTGTCTTGACTTTTTTGGAATCGATTGAAAATGATCCCCATTTTATGGAACGTGTCATCACTGGTGATGAGACTTGGGTGTTTGAGTACGACCCGGAAACCAAGCGCTAAAGCATGGAATGGCACACTTCAAGCTCTCCAAGACCCAAAAAAGAAAAAAATGAGCAAGTCGAAGATCAAATGCATGCTGATTTGCTTTTTTGATAGTCCACAAATAGTTTGTGCCTCCAGGCCAAACAGTAAATCAACAGTTTTACAGAGAGGTTCTTGAAAAACTTCGAAAAAGGGTCATACGTGTGAGACCAAACATCAAGAACAACTGGATGTTGCATCACGACAATGCGCCTTGTCAGCCATTTCAGTTTGACAGAGTTTTTAGCCAGTAAAAACATTCCCGTGGCTCCTCAGCCTCCTTATTCGCCTGACTTGAGTCCTCGTGACTTTTTTCTCTTCCCGAGATTGAAAAATCGCCTCAAGGGACGTTATTTTGGGACTATAGAAAACATTCAAACGGCTGTAACCGACCAGCTAGAGGCTATTTCAGGTTATGAGTTCCAGCACTGCTGTGAGGAATGGAAGAAGCGTCTCCAGCGCTATGTGGCTTCCCAAGGAAGTTATTTTGAAGGAGACAATATTGAATTGTAGTTCTATTCGAATAAAAAAAATTCAAAAAATCAGTCTCCTTACTTAATTTACACAATGAGCCAGTTAAAAATCTTCGGAGTATCTATGTGACAAATTTTGGAAAAAAAAATCCTAGGAAACAAATACATTTTTCTGCGTGTAACCGCAGGGCGAGGCGCGGCGACGATCAGAAATGCACCGGGTGTTCGCCGCGGCTTCGGCAATTACATAAAATTCGAAGAGAATGATGAACGTATTATTGAGGTGAAACTTATTACGCCCCGTGAAGTTTATCGCGTATTGTTCTGCGCGTTATTGTTAGGTAATGGCCGATGGTTGATCTGCCGCGAGAGTTTCCCGAAACGTCGCTTAAATCACGCGTTTATTGATGGCTTTTACGGGTTTCAATCGGTCGTTTGTGTCGTATTAGCGTGTCATCCCGTCGCAGAGGGTCCTACATTTAAAAAAATGCAAGGCTCTACTTTAGAGACATGTACCTACAGTCAGCAGCAGAAGTATTCAATTGTACATCCACGATTTTTCAGGTTGGTTAAATTGTTATAATTTTTGTACTACGTACTCTATTTCCATTCTAAATTGAAAATAGGTAGAAAAAAGCAAGGTTGTCAGATGTATTTTCTAAAATTGCTAAGCTCACTATACAAGTATACTTCATACTTCAGTAAACTGTTAGTTCATGACGTTCTTAGAAAGCTAGTTTGGAATTATTAAAAAAAAATACATAGATATAAATTTATTAGTTAGCATTAAAATAAAGCGTTTAAAATTGCTGGAAAAGATAATTATAAATTCAAACAACTTTATGTATATTACTATAATTAAGAAAATTTTGAAAAGCCGGCACCGGCGGCTCAGGCGGCTGGCCGCACAGAGTAAAACCACTGGCGGTAACACCGGTCAACGAGATTATTAGACTACTTTGCATTTAATACATTGCTAATACTTCTTCGGTCCAATGTGCCATAAAATTTTTACGACGTCGTTAAAATGATTTACGACTCTAGGCACTCAACTTGTTGAAGACGCCAGTGACGTGTATTTCAGCTAGGTTTATTCAGCTAGGACAATTTTTTGAGATTGTCTGGCTAAATGAGCATTATTTACAGCAAATTATATTACAAATATTAAGAGTTTTGTATGCAGGCTAATTTTATTATATATTGATTTGAATGAAAAAAATTATTTCACAATTTTCGAATTTATAAAAGATATATGCACGCCCATGGAATCATAAAGTTGCACCGCCTTTTTTTGTTCCCCAGGCGTATTTATCATTTTCAATTAAAATTAGAAGGACTATAATTGATTTTCTGCGTCTAATAAGCCTAAATTGAAGGTTGAAAATGAGATTTTGATTTTCAAAAAACCATGAGTATCTGAAAATATTAAATTTAATACTTTTCGAACTCATAGTTGAGGGACATTTTCAAAGGATCTGTTTTGTAAATTAGCCATTTTGGGAAATTTTCTTCCTAGACATGGAGGATTTCTTAAATTGAACCAAAAATATTGAAAACTCAAAAAGGCCCTATACGCCGCACATAATTACAAAAATTAACGGATTAATAGCCCTCTAGAACTTCCTGTGTTTTATTAAAATTTCCGCATGAACAATAGTAGAAGGGTCTAGGAAATATTTTTCCAAAACCGCTCAGTTAGTCAGATATATAATCTGAGAACTTTTCTTTAATCAGTCTAAGAACTGTGAAATCGATTTAATACCTGGAGCTTTGATTCTTTGTATTTATTTATTGATAAATAACTTATTTTTTTAACTTTATATCGAGCCATCCATAAAAAAAAACGTCATCAAAGTTGGCCTAGTAAAAAAAGACGTATTTCTATTCTATCTGAAATTTATAACTTCTTATCTGAAATTCATTTTATAATTTTTATATAATTTATTTATAAGGTGCATAAATATGCAAGTACAAAAAAAGAGCAGGTAAATTTGGTCGTAAAAGTTGGTACAGATGTTTTTTTAATGACAGGAAAAAAATAGTAAAAAAAAAACACACGGAATTTATATAGACATATTAAAAAAATTAAGATTTACTCACGAATACCATTCGGTTAGAAATACTGCAGTGTAGTTTTTTTGTACATAAATATCAATTATTATAAATGTTACAAATTTTGCAACAAGTACTTGCATTCAATGTTACAGTGTTTGTAACACTCTTGGTAGAAATATGCTTTCTAGGTGACTTTAAAAGGTTATTGTTTTTTGCTTTTTGTGAAATAGAATTAACCGTATAAACATTCAAATTTAGGGCTGCTGATACAAGCTAAAACAATAAAATGGACTGCAGTTTCAATTACAATTTAATTTTTTATTTAAATTACCTTTCTAACAGCTGTTAAGGGTAACAATGGAGCATTATTGTCTAGTTATTTTTCAAAATAGCCTATCAAAGATGCTACTAACTCTTGGCAGCAGCTGTTTAACTGATGGCATTTCGCAAACGGAAGTTGACAGGTATTTAACACTTTGTTCTGAAAATAACAGTCGTTCAATGCAAGATATGAAGGAACGCAAAGTTTGAAGCTCAAAAAAAGACACAAACCACTATTACAGCCAACGTAAGGCTGTAATAAGGTTATAGTTTTTATATAATTGAGTGGTGGGTAGCACTGCACTCATTTAAGGGGTTATACCTACTACCCAGCAATTTTTTTCCATTTTTTTTTAATAATTTTTTTTAACAATTTGCTTAGATAAAGTCCAATATTGTCAGATCCGGGCTTCTCGGCGGCCATAAAATGGGACCATCCTTCAGCATCATCAAGTTTATATGTTAAAAAAATTTTGTAGCAAATCCAAATATGTATTACGATTTAAATTTTCTTTGAAAAAAATATGGACCAATAATGCCATTTGTATATGAAACCGCACACCACACATTAACTTTTTTGAAATATTGTCTTCGACAAGAAATAGTAAAGTGGGGATTTGTTTCACTCCAATACCGGCAATGCTGACAGGAAACGACGCCGTTTGTTGAAAAAGTAGATGATTCATCTGAGAACAAAATTCGCTTATGAAATCCTGCGTCATTTAAAACTCTGTTGCCCATCTCCAAACAAAAATCCAAACGTTTGGCTTCATCACCCTCCTCTAAGGTGTGCCTGAATTTTGGTTTAAATGGTAAAATCCGGTTCTGCTTGAAAATTCTCTGTAAATGCGATATACTTATTTCAGTTTCAATTGCCCTTCTTCTAAGTGATAATCTTGGAGCTTCTTTCACGGAATGGAGGGTAAGAACTGAAGCAGCATCATCGTCATTCAACCATTTTTTTTTTTATTTTTTAATGTCTAAAACAGAGCCTATTTCTAAGAACTCGGTCACTAACTTCTTCGCTCCGACATTAGAAGTGCTAACTTCCGAGTATTTTTCGTTAAATTTATTAATAACAACACGATAGCACTCTTCCCCAGTTTCGTAGCATTGAATCAAATAAATTCTTTGTTCTAGAGTCAACATTATAGCATATAAATAGTAGCAAAATGACGAAGATTTGAAGTTATACTGACTTATTAGTTGTCAGCAGTTGTCAGTGATATCTTGCAATGAAATCCGCCTACAAAAATTTTTTTAGAGAATTATAAAAAAATCTGAAGAAGTCCAAATTATGAAGAAAAATGGTATTATCTCGAGAACCGTTTGAGTTGTATAAAAAGTAATTTGCGTTTTGGGGGTTTGAAATCAAGCAGGGCAAATCATCAAGAGTGACTCTTTCTGAGAAATCAAAAACACAAAATGTTTTCCTCTTTTAAACTCGATCGGGGGACATACTGTATATGTGTGTGTTAAGTGTAGAATATTTAAATGTTTTTAAATTTGTAATATGTAATGATTTATTCAGCGTAACTGTATTGTCCGTATTTGTCCTTTTCCATTTTTTAACACTGCTCGACGCTGTTATAAGCATTTTTTTGAGCAAATAAATGCAAACTCTAACTAACTAACCCCTTAATAGTGTCACCGGTTTTTATTTCGCATACATGTACATGTAGACTTCCTAGCATTTCGCGAATGTTTAAACACGCGACTATCGCGGGCCGTATCGTATCGTAGGACGCCGTAGTTTGTTGGTCGCCATGGAGACGGTGCTTCGCCCCCGAGACGGTCCTCGCGTGTCGAGGCGACCCCGCCACCCCTCGCCGCCACCCCCCCCCGGGGGTAATTGCCGTTTACGTGGCTTCGCACGCGAAACAGACGCAGCCGGAGACGGAGAATCTCGTCTGGAATCGAGTTTTCCGAAAAGGGGGTAGTTTCCCTATTCTTTTTTAAATCTGTTGGAGATATCAAACATCAAAGCAACTTGTTTATGTATTTCATATGATATTTATGATGTTTATGGGGCATTTCACGCCAACTAAGCGAGGTCAAAGAAACAATTCTGTTTGAAACATATCACAATCGATAGTACTTGCTAAGAAACTAACTTCCCTAAAAATTTAGATTTTTTGAGCCACAAAGAGAGGTATGGTGAGGGTGAGAAAATACAAATTTTCATTTCGACTCTAAAATTTCAATCAAGACAATGAAAAAAATTAAAAAGAAGGTTGCAATGGTTTTCGATGTGTTTTTTTTTGCGTAGAATACGATAAAAATATTTTCAAAATTATTGGGGGTAGTTTTCACCCTTATTTTGAGGATTGAAAATTTAAAATCGAAATTTCGAAAAGTATGACACGATTTTTTTTTTTAATTTTTTTTTATTTCTTTCTTTTTTTTGTACTTTCGATTAATTTTTAATTCATAATGGGCGTCGACCAGGAACTGGCCCAAAAAACGGCCCAACGGTGAAAAAACGTGGTTTTAGCGTATTTTCTCACCTGTGAAATAGTAAATGGCAAGTGAATAATATATTCCAAGGTTTTTGGGGTCGCTGATTACCAATCTAACGTCAGACCATTATTCTACGCAAAAAAAAACACATCGAAAACCATTGCAACCTTCTTTTTAATTTTTTCATTTTCTTACCGAGAAAGATTGAAATTTTAGAGTCGAAACGAAAATTTGTATTTTCTCACCCTCACCATCCCTCTCCTTGTGGCTCAAAAAATCTAAAATTTTGGGAAGGAAATTAGTTTCTTAGCAAGTACTATCGATTGCGATATGTTTCAAACAGATTTTTTTTTGACCTCACTTGGTAGGGATGAAATTCCCCTTATATAATTTACACCAGAGCCAAGTTACTAGCGGAAAACGCTGACCAAAAGAATTGTAAACACAAGCCCTCTCGTTCGTTGCTCTCGTTGTATATACCAAACCTTTGTAAAGTGAACTACAAAATAATAATAATAAACTGCGTGACTCTTGTGTGTATAATGATTTAAACCCAATCGCATAGTTTAAGTTAGTCAGGAATAAAGACTAGTTGGACAAAAAATATATTACAAAAAAAAATAAACTATTTCAAAAACACGCTTTTTTAAAAAACGTAGGTACTAAATTTTATAGTCATATGCACTGTAAAGGATATAACGAGCAGTTTTTCTTTGTAGTGCCAGTCAGGTTTTCGTATTTGGAACGAAATTAATTATAAAGGCCATTTGTACCTACTTGGTGATTCTCCATAAATATCCAGGATAAAGACTTTGACTCGACTTGAAGTTCGGTTAGAAAGTGTATTTTTTCTTGAAAGGTATATGCTCAAAAAACTGCGGTAAAATTCTACTTTTAGTTCCACTACTATTAATATTTTTTTCAGGCCTTCCCAACTTTTCAAATTTGATGGACGTACATTATTGAGGTCGTAGACTTCAAAAGTGACCACGAGAAAGTCGAAAAGTGACTCCCAGTATTTTTTGTAGCAGGTGGCAAAAAAGACGTCGATGTCGATAACCATTTTCATCAGTGATTCATAAAAAAAATTCTACGATTCTTACCGAGGCATACATTTTTTTCGGAGGGTTTTTGGGTCGTATAATCCGAATCTGAAGTTGTTTGAAACCTACGAGTCACAGTTTTTCGAGAAAACACAATGTTTTATGAGAAATATCGCATACCAGCCCAAGCCTAAGAGATATCACGAAACCAATGTCAGAAATGGGATCAGCATGCCCAATTTACCCCGGATGAAGACTTTGATTTCACAATTCGAAATTCGGTCGAAAAGTGTATTTTTTCTTGAAAGGTATATGCTCAAAAAACTACGGTAAAATTATACTTTTAGTTCCACTACTATTCATATTTTTTTTTAGGCCTTCCCAACTTACCAGAATTGATGGAGGTACATTTTTGAGGTCGTAGACTTCAAAAATGACGCCGAGAAAAGTCGAAAACGACTCCCAGTTTTTTGTAGCAGGTGGCAAAAAAAGTGTCGTTTCGTAACCATTTCATAAAAATTCGCAAAAATTCTTTCAAAAAAATTTTTTTCGGGGGTTTTCGGGTCGTAGAGTCGATCTGAAGTTGTCTAGGACCTACGATTTGGGAAAAAATTTGTATAAGTAATATCGGACCAGCTCATCCTAGAATATCGCAAAACAAATGCCATAAATGGATCAGAGCCATTACCAGAGCTGACTCAAATTTGAGTTCGTTTGTTTTTTCTTAAAATATACTCAAAAAACTACGGAATTCTTTTTTAGTTCCACTACTATTAATATTTTTTTCAACCTTCCCAACTTTTCAAAATTATGGACGTACTTATTGGGTCTAGACTTCAAAATGACCACGAGAAAGTCGAAAAGCGACTCCCAGTATTTTTTGTAGCAGGTGGCAAAAAAAGTCGTCGATTTCGATAACCATTTTCATAAAAAATTCGCAAAAAAATTCTTATCAAGACAGAAATTTTTTTCGGGATTTTTCGGGTCGTAGAGTCCGAATCTGAAGTTGTCTAGGACCTACGATTATCAGTTTTTTGAGAAAACACAACTTTGTATAAGTAATATCGCTACCGCTCACCGAAGATATCGCAAAACAAATGCCATAAATGGAATCAGAATGCCCAATTACCCAGTAAATGATCCAAAATTGAAGTTCGGTTGGAAAGTGTTTTTTTCTTGAAAGGATATACTCAAAAAACTACGGTAAAATTCTATTTTTAGTTCCACTACTATTAATATTTTTTTCAAGCCTTCCCAACTTTTCAAAATTGATGGACGTACATTTTGAGGTCGTAACTTCAAGCAAAGTCTTTTTTTTAGCAGGTCAAAAAAAACGTCTTTCGTACCATTTTCATCTTACTTCACAAAAAATTTCTACGATTTTTACCAAGCTGAATTTTTCGGGGTTTTTGGGTCGAATCCGTATCTGAAGTTGTTTAGGACCTACGAGTCACAGTTTTTTGAGAAAACACAACTTTGTATAAGAAATATCGCGTACCAGCTCAATCCTAGAAGATTCGCAAAACCAATGCCAGAAATGGAATCAGAATGTCCAATTTACCCAGGATGAAGACTTTGACTCCAAAATTTGAAGTTCGGTTGGAAAGTGTGTTTTTTCTTGAAAGGTCAGAAAATCATGAAAACTACTCAAACTCAAAAAACTACGGTATAATTCTATTTTTAGTTCCACTACTATTAATATTTTTTTCAAGCCTTCCCAACTTTTCAAAATTGATGGACGTACATGATTGAGGGCGTAGACTTCAAAAATGACCACGAGAAAGTCGAAAAGTGACTCCCAGTATTTTTTTTAGCAGGTAGCAAAAAAAAAAAGACGACAATTTCGATAACCATTTTCATCAATAATTCATAAAAAAATTTCAACGGTTCTTACCAAGCTATAAATTTTTTTCGGGGGGTTTTTGGGGTCGTAGAATCCGAATCTGAAGTTGTTTTAGACTTATGAATCACAGTTTTTCGACAAAACACAATTTTATATGAGAAATATCGCCTACCAGCCCAATCCTAAGATATATCGCGAAACCAATGCAAGAAATGGAATCAGAATGCCCAATTTATCCAGGATGAAGACTTCGACTCCAACATTCGAAATTCGGTTGAAAAGTGTATTTTTTCTTGGTATATGCTCAAAAAACTACGGTAAAATTCTACTTTTCCGTTGTTTGACATCTAAGAATCATACTTTCGGAGTTATTAAGGATTTTTCGAAACCATCGCTATTTTACCTTTTTGTCGAAATCTCTGTACACAATCGACATATATCGCCTTCCAGTTGGGCTCATCAGACACATAATTTCACAATCTATAATCCTATTACAAGCAAAAAAAAAATGAATAGCATAATAGATACAAAAACGATCAGAATTTAAGCAACCTTCAAAACTCAACTTTCGTCACCGACTGTACATTTTACCGAGCGAATTCGTGTCGCAAAACAAAAGAAAGCGTACGACTGTCGTCGTAGACGGCCTGATAGAACAACGCTAATTCAAATCGTTGCGCCACAAGTTACTAATTAAATTATTCCGCGGTCGACAATACTTTTTTTATCATCAGTATCACGCGGTCTGCGCGTGGCAAGAAACCCAGTGTGCTGGCGAGTCGTTCTCTCTGCATTCCTCCGATAAAGTTCTGGGCGATTATTCGTAGAAATTAGCAGCGACCTTTTTTCACGCACAAATATCCGTCAATAAGGCGACTACTACTAATTACGACGCTAATGATATGTGGATATTCATCAATCATCGGCTTGGAATTCCGTAACAGTGTCATAATTAGTAATTACAATTACTTTCATTATAATGACTGTCGCAGTTTTACAAAGTAGATAAAAAAATTGAACGATTTGTACGACGTACGTGTTGAAAGATAAAAAAACGTCCTCGAAGTACGAAGTCAAGTCATAAATTTTTATTATCACAAAAATTACTGTCATTGTCATTGCTGGGGTTCGGAAAGTTGCTGCATTTAACGCTCCTGCGCTCCCGCAATGAGGCCGGCCGAGGATCGGCCAGTGGCGTAGTATGCATGGACGAGAAACACGCGTAGGGCGAAAGTATGCGGTTCTTCCGTTCGTCATAGCAGGAACTGGAACTCCTCATAGCTAGGAACTCATGGACTGGAATAGCCTTCGCGTGCAAGCTGTGAATGTTTTCATGGTCCCAAAAGACGTACCTTGAGGTATTTTTCATCTCGGGAAGAGATCAAAAGACTCATAGTCAGGTAAGGGCTGAAGAACGTGATTTACTGGAAAAAGGCTTCTAAAATGCTGTTACAAGGCGCATTGTCGGATGCAACATCCAGTTGTTCTTGATGTTTGGTCCCACACGCGACCCTTTAAGTGTTTCAAGACCCTCTGAAAAGTGTTGATTTACTTTGGCGCACTCTCTTTGTGGACAATTCCCTGGCAAAAAAGCAATCAGAATGCATTTCAATGCTCAGCTTGAAAGGCATTCCATGTTTGGAGGTCGGGTCGTACTCAAACACCCAAGTCTCAGCACCAGTATGACATGTTATAAACTGGCTAAAAAGTCGTTTACTGAAATGTTGCCTGCGAGGTTTTTGGGGAAATTTTACTCCCCAATTTGTTAGTCACAATCTGATGAACAGTGGTATGATTCGAATTTAACTCTTCCCCAATCATTCTTGTCGTCAACCGACGATCTGAACGCACAAGATTCCGTATTCTATCGACATTTTCATCGGTTCTTGAAGATGAAGGCCTTCCGCTGCGTGGTTCATCTTCGATCGACTCTCTTCCTTCTGAGAATGCCTTAAACCGACCAAAAACCTGGGCTCTTGAAAAAACACTGTCTCGGCGTGTGAAGTTTTGCAAAAGTATCCGTTGCGCTGTGTCCAAGTCTGAAGCAAAACCTGTTAGCACACCGTTGCTCAAAATTAATGTCACTCATTTTTAAAACGCACTAGAAAAAAAAACGGTTTACGAAAACAGTCACACAGGACAAACAAATGACTCTAACAAGTTCAAACTTGCACTGAATGTGTACTATCATGTTGATCTACCGCCCTTCCAAGTCCCGTCTCCGCAGCGTTGCTAGATCGGGCGCTACGTTGCCAGGCTCATTATTTAATTTACACACCTCGTATATCGCTTGTTGTAGGCGCCAACGTTGGGTTCTGGACTTCTACAAGTGCCTGTAATTTACTTTTACCTTCGCTAAAGCGATCAGCATCTAAATTAGATCGGACCCTCGACCTCTTACCAGGAAAAACGCTATCTTAATCTTCCATTTCAAATTTTGGGATTAACTCACAACACCGTAGCTATAGGTACACGTCCTGCTTTGCTCTCAACACGAGTGCCGCGATAGCAATCAAATAACTGTAAGTGACAACTCGACTACCGAGATCATATCGTTCTATAATAAATTACCCGAGTGACTAGATTACGTCCGACGCGATATCCATGATGGCATAGGCTTAAAAATAGACAAAAATTGATGCACCGAAACTGGATCAGCGACAGAATTAACTGGCACTCTCGATAATCAAAAGTAGGAGGGCAAGGAGTGTTGGGAAAACAGTACGCAGCTCGATGGCGTTTCGCCAATCAAACTGGCAGCGTCGGGAGCTTGCACCCGATGGCTCTAGAGTTGCCCAGGATGAAAATTCTTTTAGGTTTTCTTTCCGTCATCAAAGTTGGCCGAGCAAAGAAAGACGTATTTCTATTCTCGATAACTTATTGAACTTTCAACGCCATCATCTTTTTGCATCAGCAACGTTAGTTAAGCACAATTTTGCTCTGAGTTTTTTGTAGTCTATTATATAGTCTATTTATAGGTATTTCCATTAGTTGAAGTATCCGTCAGCATATGTTCAACCAACAGTATATCCATATAGTCCCAGTAAACGAATTATATATAATATTGGATAATTTTCGATCTATTTCCCGGTGCATTTGCCTCTTTGGTCAAACATTTTATAAAATGTTTAGCTTCTGTGTTACAATTTTAATGAACTCATTGTTCACTACAGTTTTACTTCACTCGTAGATGAATTGATAGATCAATGCGCTAGTTGGAACATCCAAATTATTAATTTCGAATCCTTTGTGAAGTTATTTTGTGTCAAAATCGAGTCAATGTCGTTTCCGGTTCCCTAAAAAAATCTCGCTACTCACTATAAAAACGTCAGAGGGCAGGAAACAATTAGGTAGCTACCTACGTCTCCATTTTATCTTCACCGCCCTTCTGGACCCGTATAAGCCTCCAGGGAAATTCCGTGGAAATGGAAAGAGAATCGGAAAGGTGGCAGATTGAATGTTAACCGCAGACTTACGACTTGACGCTGCGATAAGGGTCTAGTGGATTCAATTTGAAGGTGTAACTTTCTCTGGACCAACTGGGATCTGTTCGTACGTCTTCGTTTTTGTTTAATGTCATCTATATTTTTTTATATAAAACAAGGGATGGTCTAAATGAACTTCTGGTCTATATAACAGAAGATGAATAGAACTGTATAGAACTTGATGATGATACGTCTCTAATATGTTGGAGAACAAATCTAGTAGATTGTTACTACTGTTAGTTGTTATATAGAGAAGGAATATAATCAGAGGTATTACTTTTGAAGGAAAGATTCAACTTTCAAGTTGTACTTTAGGCGTTGAACTAATTATTTCAAAAGAGTAAATATAGTGCGAGTAAATATAATGCTCTGATAAGCTTCAGTTGTCTGATTTCTATATCGTCTCCCAGTTGTCAGAACCAGTATTCTCTTCAATATTTTTTTTATATCTGTTGCACCATCCATATGAAATTATTGGAAGAAATGTTCTGTATAGGAAATCCATCGATAATTAATATACTTCGAGGTCTCAGTGAGGATATGCTCACTAATTTTTAAGTCTTCAAGGAGAATGATAATAACCTTTAGTAAATTCATCCTCTCGTCTTTATATGGATTCTAGAGACGTTGTTTAAAATCTTTCATTGTGTTTATCTCAAAGCCACACCTCGTCCATTATCCGGTAGAGTTCCAATGCATTACGCCCCAAATAAAATTATAGAAACAATTTCTAGGACACCTCGTCTCCTAAGTCAAAGCTTTAAACCTTTTTCTTTAGTATGATCTATAGAGTCCTCTTTTTGTGGTCTTTATCGAATTAAAACTCTATGAGAGTAGGTACATAAGAATAGCAGTAGTTTCCAGTGCCCAAACTGCCCAAGAATTCTAAGCGTACAACTTTTTATAAAACATCACGCAAAATTTCACCCCAACACATTTTTTTCTCACAATAATGGAATCACGAACCTGGTATTTCTATAGGATGCATCAGGAACCAAACTTCTTGACCGTCAAAACTTAAATCAGGATCCAAGCTTCCTGGACATAAGTATAGCAGTAGTTTCCAGTGTCTCAAACTGTGCAATTTTTTTCCAAGACTTGCGCAACATTTCGCCCCAACACATTTTTTTCTTAAGAGTACAGGATTCAAGAACCTGATTTTTCTACAGGATTTGCGTCAGGAACCACACTTCCCGATCGTCAAAACTGAACTCAGGAAGCTTCCCTGGACATAAGAATAGCAGTAGTTTACAGTGTCTCAAACTGTGCAGCCCAGGAATTCTAGGTATATAAGTGTGCAATTTTACTAAGACCTGCGCAACATTTTGCCCCAACACATTTTTTCTTAGAGTACAGGATTCAGGAACCTGATATTTCTCAAGGATTTGCGTCAGGAATCAAACTTCCCAACCGTCAAAACTGAACTCAGGAACCAAGCTTCCTGCATGGACATAAGAATAGCAGTGGTTTCCAGTGTCTCAAACTGTGCAGCCCCAGAATTCTATGTAAGTATGCAACTAAGACTTCCGCAACATTCTGCTCCAACACGTAGGTAGATATGGTTTGTACGCCGAATAACGGATTCGTGAACCTGACAGAGGTTCAGCACTTCTGTTGGATCTGCGTCAGCAACCAAGCTTCCTGTTAGTTGTGAGAAGACGCGTCTAAAGCCCTCAAAAAATCTTAGGCGCGTTTAAAAAAATATCCCTACAGTTGACATCAATCACACACGTAGGTATTTCGCTTCAACACTCTCCTTCTGTTGTCTTCCCGCACTTTTATTAAAATGGACCCGATGCCATTATGGTGTGGTTATAACTTTACCACCGTCAACCGACTTTTACGGCGTCAATAAATTTTACGAGCGATCTCGCCGAAACCGCAACCCCCGCCCCCTCCACCCTCTCGCCACGAGGACGCGGCGCTGCGTCCCCCCCGCGCCCCGCCGCCTCCCGGCGATTCCGATTTCCCAAAAATAAATCCAGAACACAAAATCCGCACGCAACGGAGGCATAACAAAATGGAATGTGGGCTCCCCTTGCCGCGGCTCGGGCGCGCTCGGCCTCCGTCGGGCCCTTCCGCGTGACGTCACGCGGCGTACCGCCGCCGTATTGGCCGGGGGCGGGGCCAGCGCCAGGCGGGTCGAAGACTGTCCGACTGCGGCAGGCTCCTCTAGTACACCTAAATTTCTTAGAGCGCGAACACGCCGCCGACTCGATCGCGAATTCCGCCCCAGAACGGGGGCTTTTTTGGAAAAGCGAAAGTGGTAGTGCACGCGCGTACCCACCCTGGACACGCCGTGAAAATCTCGTCGAGTTCCGAGCGCGGCAACCGTCCGAAAAGCGGCGACGAATCCGGGAATATTTTAACATACAATTTATATCTCTGTATGTAGGCGATGCGACGTTGCCGGCTCCGCGCCAGCCACGCGTTGCCGCTTGCGGCGTAGATCCTCGACGTGCCGCGGAACGACGACGGCCTGTGACAGTTGAATGCGCGCAACTCGGAGGTAACTTGATTTTTTTATGTCGACGTACACTGTTTCGGAGCTCCGCTTTCCGCTGCACGGTCCGCATTTATGCATGGCCCACATTCTTTGCCCGTCGATGTAACGCGTTTCGCGTGCCGTTGCCCGAATTGTAGCCGTCGCGCTCCCGCTCTGGTTTTTAGGCCGTTCGACGGGTGCAAGGTAAGTACACGACGTAGCTCTAGGTAATTCGAGGGGCTCGTTCGCGTAGGAACGCGCGACTACCTCGAAATCGCCCGGTACAGAGTCGCTGCGATTGTCTCGACTGAGATCAAGAGTGCCGGTGCGTAAAGGACGAGCCGAAACACTCGATAACGAGACGGAGCACACTCTAGATTAGTATCGACGAATTGGGCGAGACAAAGGAACGATCCGATCCGACTTAATTATTCGCGATTAGAAAAAAAATAACACGTTATTTGCCGCATTAAATCCTGGTTCGGTACGTGATGACGTACCGGCCGATAAATAAACATTTGCGGCGCAAGAAACTCGGGCTCCGAGTCCTTTTATTTACCATACATCATGTCGTGCTAGCGGCCGCGTGCTTTCCGTCTTCTTTTTTTAAAACCGTCCGTAATGGCACAGCGCTTCTCGCTCTGATTATACGAGCGTCTCTGTCCGCTTTGTTGTTTTATCGGCGTCTCTCTCGATCACCGGGAGCCCAACGGAGTCGTCCTTCCCTTTGCAGCGGTTATTGGTAACTATGGCCGTCTCTCTCGCGCCCGCGCCTCTCCTCCTCCGTCTCCGTCTGCCTAGATTTCCGCAGCACATACCGAGTACTTTCTATGATGTTCGCCCGCCGCGCGTTCGGTTTCTCTGTCTCTCTCGCGCGCGCTGCTAGTCGAAGGGGTGCAAACTTAAAAAATATTACCAGGGGAATCGAGGGGTTGCGACTGGGGTTGCGAGGGACCGGCGCGCCCTAGTAATTAGTCGCAGCGGCTCCGAAATTATAAATAAATAACGATATATATTTACGTTTTCGGGCCGCGCGCGTCGGGAAATTTATCTTGTATATTTTCGTGGAGCCATCTAGACGGCTTAGGTATCTCGTTGACGTACGCGTCTGGATGTTTACCTCCACCGATATTGTCACACGGGCGAGCTTTCTTTCAAGGAACAGAAGGGCAAGGTGGTTGACAGACGCCACCAGAAAAACAAACAACCTAGAAGATTACGTCACTAGTTTTATAATTGAAGCACATCCAAACTTGTCGCAATTACTTAAAAATGGACAGTTATCATCTCGGAAGGTGACCTTTCTTTCGGAGAACAAAACGGCGAGGGGGAGGACAGACGCCAGTAGAAAAACAAACCGCCACGTCTCAGAATATTAGTGATAACAAGTTATCACAATGACAATAGAAGCTTAAAATGGGCTTGGCTTAAAAAGACCACAAGCATGGTCAACTGCATAGCTAACTCTTGGACTTTATTGATAAATTCTAAAAAATACTTAAATATTTCGACGTACAATGAGACACTTGTGACATACCAGTTCATGTGTATGACATCAAAACATGACGATTATATTCTATTTTGATTGCTGCTAATACTAACAGTTATCATCAAGAAGGCTGTGAATATTGTAGGACCTCTGGTTTAACGTATGTATTATCTCAGAAGGTGACCTTGAACAAAAGAAGGGTGAAGTAGATGCAGACACCACTAGAAAAACGACCTACCACGACTCAGTTTACGTAATTGGTTTTGGAAATAATTGGAAATTTGTAGCACCTCTGCTTTAACGTATTGTCTTAGAAGGTGACCTTTCTTTAAAAAAAAAAACAGAAGGTAGATGACAGTCACCAGAGTAATCAACAGGCAGTCTATCAACAGGCATTATCAGCTGATGTGTTAATCCTTAGACTCTATAGAGAAATTTCGGAAGATTCTTAACATACTCCGATGACATTAGAGAGTATATGACAAAAAAACCATCGACTATATTCTATTTTGATTGCTACTAGTACTAACAGTTATCACCAAGAATGCTTCGAGTAGTGTAGGACCTATATCTTAACATATTAATATACGAGAAGGTCATTCCTTCATCATCACTAGAAGAACAAATCACCATGTTTGTTTTGTGTTTCACCAACGCTGTTTCATGTTTTAAAAAGACCACAGGCGTTGTACACTGCTTAACCCATGGAATCAAGAGAAATTCCTAAAATACTTCAACAAAACACGAAAGACCTAACCGAAAGTCTTAACATATTCCAACAGCAGGTTGAACTGTGAACCTCACATCCTATCACCTTCCTAATGTTGCCAAAGATCCACATAACAGTACCTGAATGGTCTGAATTATGATTTTTACAAAGATAACTAAAAAGATTTTCAAAACCTTTCTTCCACCGATAGCTTGAATGATGATGCTTGATCATTGCTGATGATACTAAATCAACGACAACTAGGTATCAAGCTACATTGGCGTCCAGCGGCACTACTTTTAACAAAAAAATCTTGTCGATTACCAATATCATAGCTATTTGTGAGCTAAACACCAGACATTAGACCCAACGGGGTATTTGTACTAAGGGCAGCGAACTTCTGCTTGTTCAACCACGTCCCTTATTTAGCCATCAACCGAATTCCGCTTCGAAACGAGCATCTAGCGAGTAGGAACGCCGGTAGCCAGGATGTGCCTCTTATCTGGAGCTGCGTGTATTGTCAGGCGGCTGATAAGATAACGATATCTCAAGGTCGCATCTGGGTAGATAGGAGCGGTAGAAGCCGCGAGGCACACTGCTACTGGCTGAGTACTTCCGATAGCCGATCAATGGATTTGGAGATTGGCGATTAGCAGTCATTGCTGAGATCGCATCGAGTCTGGTCGTTTGATGAGGCAGAAAGTACCTTGTCGCGATGTATAAGGCGGTTTGTTCAACAGTTTGTACAACTTCAAAGGCATAAGGCATTAAAATTATTATAAAACTATGTTGTTAGCTTTAAACTCTTGATGAACTATTTCTACCAATGACTTTTCCTTGAAGTAGATATTTTGTACATTAAATCAAAGACTTATGTTTTCTCTGCATTTTAAAGCCTACAATTGACAGTGCCATCTTTAATGAATAAAGTTGTCTCGTTAATATATCAAGATCTCTTGATTTCTTGAAATAATTCCCATAATTCTCATTTTGTACTATGAAAGCAACTGTGCTGAATACTCAATTTGCTTTTAAAATACATATCAATTTGTTTGTATTATCAATCATAACTTCTGCAGATTAATCAGGCTCGATGGACCAATTTCGACCATTTCAGCCGGTCAGTAAAACGTTTCCTAAATTTGTACCGGCAAACTGGAAGCATGAATCGCAAACAAGGGAGTGACAGAGCCCGAGTAAGGGCAGAAGAAAACGTTGAAATTTTGAAACAACAAATTCTGCCCCATTATACAACGTATCAAGGAATTTTGAAAAACTATTTGAAGCTCCATCCATATCGTTTGCAATCCTCGCATGAAATTCTCAGAGCGGACGAACATCTAAGACTACAGCTCTGCCAAAGGTTTATTAACCATTTTAACAATGATGATGCTGTCTTCGAAAAAGGTTTTTTACTGATGAGGCTTGGTTCCGTCTTTCGGGCTACGTTAACTCTTAGAATATGAGAGAAACTCCACTACACCTACAAAATAATTGGAGTGTAGTGGAAAAACTACCTAAGAAAGGCATTAACCAGTGTAAAATGGGGCTTGAGAGGACCACACGATGGAACTTCGATGGAAAATGAACGAATATAACATAAATCTCAAACAAAACACCAGGATAAAGAACGATGAATAATCGTGGCTTAACTAGCGTCGTCTTCCTGTCCGCGATTTTATTTCTAGCCCGAATTCCTCCGATCTTACATCCACCACCCACTTGGACCAGCGAGTAATGACTTACGACTAACAAACTTCGTCCAATAAACATCGTTAACTGGCACTAAACGCGGTACTTCGCGCCCGCTTTACGGCCAACGTCTATTTCTAGTGGCCTGAAATATAGTTGACAGATTCGAGTCGAGAGCTCGGGGTGCTCAGATATTTTCGCAGCTGTCTCGATTCACATATTTAAAATTGATGCCTTCCCATCGTCGTCGGGGGGTCTAGTTAGCCCTGATCGATAGTTTGTTGTTTTTCGTACTAAAGGTTTATTTAAAATCCCTTCGACGGGTTGCCGGTACGAATCAACTAGTGCCGTGATCGACGTAGCGCACAACGACGTAATAGAATATTTATTAATTTGGCGAAGGACAGCTCGAAAGGGCAATCAATAGAGTAATGGACGTTACGCCGTAGTTGGTCGGTGCGTTTGTCAGTAGATGATTTGAAATTACTTTCATGAATTATGCAT
Organism: Aromia moschata; assembly: GCA_029963805.1. NCBI lineage: Eukaryota > Metazoa > Arthropoda > Insecta > Coleoptera > Cerambycidae > Aromia > Aromia moschata. The sequence goes on from JAPWTK010000031.1 coordinate 925,618, forward strand.
ATCGAGTTTTGCACTTGTCAAAAGTGACAACTTTAAATTCATTCAAAGAAAATCATTCAGCGATCTTGTTAGAATGGTGTTTTATGTATTAACTCGAATCCGTTTCATAGAGCCAATTTGTAATACTTTTCAACCATTAAAGTAGTCGCACATCTCGGTTTTGTAGTAAACGGAGTTAAAACGTCAAATTCAGCTGATCCAATATTTGTGAGAGCTGGAAATTACCAGATAAGCTTCAGACATATATTACCTATGTTTTGGTAGAAGTCTCAAGGTGCATGTTGAGTATTTAGATCTGTAAAGTTAAACCTTTATTTATATCTTAAGTGTAAAGGGTGGGCCATTTATTGGTTTCTTTTTAAACTGAGTGTTATTTCTACATTGCCGACACTGACGCGCTCGGCATCTGACATATACATATGTGGTGTCTAACCTCCGCTGTAATAAATGGATCGTTTTACGCTTGAACAACGTTGGGAAATATTGAAACATTATTTCCAAAGTGAATGCTGTATTGCAAAAACAGTGAGAAAATTGAGAACAATTTTTGGTCGAAATGAAGCTCCGTCAGCGCCTGGTGTAAGAGAGTTCTTAAGGAAAGTTCGTGAACCTGCTTATGGTAACAGAAGTCATCCACGTGCTCGTCCGGTGCGCACAGCTGAAAGAATTGCTGCTGTTGCCCAAAGTGTGCGTGAAAACCCAAGAACCTCAAGTCGTCACAGAGCACAACTTAATGTCAGTCGCACTTCTCTGAGGAGAATATTGCATAAAAACTTCCTCGAGAGGTAAAGGAAAATGACCATCCACTTCGTTATCGCTTCTCTGTGTGGGCTCTAAATGAGTTTGAAAATGACGCCGATTTCAATCGAGAAATTATTTTTTTCGGACGAAGCTCATTTTCATCTTGGAGGACATGTTAATAAAGACAACTGTAGGATTTGGGGTTCCGAAAATCCACACGTAGTCATAGAGAAGCCAATGCATCCTGCAAGAGTAACTGTTTGTGGGGTTTTGGAGTGGTGGCATCATTGGTTCGTACTTCTTTCAAAATGAAGATGGTAACAGCGTTACAGTAAATGGAATGCGTTACAGAGACATGTTAACTGTTTTTTTTTGTGGCCGCGATTGGACGATTTGGACTTGGACGAGCTTTGGTTCCACAGCAGGATGGAGCAACGTGTCACACAAGCCGTGAAACAATCGATTTTTTTGCCCAAAAAATTCGGTAACCGTGTTATCAGCCGATTAATTGGCCATCGGGCACCGATTTAACACCGTTGGATTATTTTATATGGGGACATGTTAAGGACCGTTGCTACTCCAACGATCCACAAACAATTGACGCACTGAAGGAAAACATCCCAAACAGCCCTTTATAATTTTTCCATATTGAACTTTCTTATAACTTTAAAACAAATAGTTTTAATAACAATTTTAAAAAGAAAATCTGATGGCCCACCTTTAAAGTGGACCAGAATTTGCAAAAGATCCTTTAGCAATTATTATTATACAATTGTGGCTTCCAAGCTTCTTATCTTTTTCAAAACGAATACACACCCCACTGGAACAAAAATCCTTTTGTTTTGTGTAACTCAGTATGTCTGTAAAGTTAAATTTTCTTTAACTCAATAAAGCTTGATCCTGCAAATTTTGCATAACAAAATATTACAATTATCATTGTCCCCCCGGCTTTCAAAGCTTCTTATTGTTTTTCAAAAACGAATACACACACAATCTCAACTACAAATCAAAAAATAACATCCGTAGTGGTCGAAAAGCCCCAAACAAAAACATAACAACGTGGGGTATCGCTTTCCAATTCTGTTTAGCACCCTGTGACGTAAAGGTTTGTCTGGAATGTACAAGGTTTTTTCCTATTGTTAATTTGTACAAAATACATTATATACCGTTACCCGTCTACCTAAATTCGCTTTAAGAGGCACCATTTTGCTGAGAAATTCGTGTTGGTTAACAATAAAGGCATTTGTAGGTACTTTCGTTTCAGGGTTACTAATGCTATTATACTTAACAGATGCTGTAGAAAATACTAATGACGTTAGCAAACGATTATTGCTGAGTAGGAATTATGGAAATGAGTCATTTTTGGATTGTTGTTAATTTTTATTATCAAGTATTTAAATAATTCAAGCTTAGCGATTGATATGATTTTATCAGTTTGCTGTCGTCTGTTTTAAAAACGAAATGATTGATAACTTCTTTGTGAAATTGCTTTGATAAAAGGAAAAAAACTGACAAAAAACGATACGTTCTTTCATGCTTCTGACTGTTCTAAGTTGAATTTTTTAAACACTGTTATCATTTTATGTGGGTCCTGTTTTCATTAAATCATATTTATATTATTTGCTTGCTAGTATTTATCGAGAATAGTTTAACTGACCACTGTTTATGGTCGTAAACCAAATTAAAAATATCATTTAAAAGGATTGCCTTTTTTCATTTTTTAAAGTTTATCATTTTTTGTTGGTGATCAATTAAAAACATATATCAAAGAATGTATTGTAATGTATCAATCATTGATTAATTCTTTGTATTGAATTGTAAAAGATATCCGTTAAAAATGTAACCCAACATCTTGTGGTCTACGCGGTTGGCAATTTTCCTACAAGAAAATCCGGCCTCCCTTATAGGGTTTTTCTACCTTGACAATGATAAAAAATGTATTTGTAAAAAAATTGTTTTTTTTTTTCAGAGAAGGAATCAATATATCGTTTTGAAATTCTGCGTGTTTGTTTTTTCACACTTTTAAGGTTCAACAATTCTTTTTTTTTTTTTTTTTTTTTTTTTTTTTTTTCCCCCCCTTTTTTTCCCAAAACCCCCCCCCCCCCCCCCCCCCCCCCCCCCCCCCCCCCCACAAAAAAACAAAACACCCCGTTTTTTTTTTCCTTTTTTTCCCCCCCCCCCCGCCCCCCCCCCCCCCCCTTTCCCCCCCCAAACCCCCCCCCCCCCCCCCCCCTTTTTACCCCCCCCCCCCCCCCCCCCCCCCCCCCTCCCCCCCTTTTTTCCCCCCCCCTTTTTTTTTTTTTTTTTTTTTGTTTTTTTTTTTTTTTCCCCCCCCCCCCCCCCCCCCCCCCCCTCCCCCCCCGCCTTTTTTTTTGGTTTTTTTTTTTTTTTTTTTTTTTTCTTTCCTTCTCTTTTTTTTTCCCCTTTTTTTTTTTTTCTGCGTGTATTTGGAAAAAAATTTTTTGTCGGTTTTCTGATGATTACGTGAGAACCGCTCCCGCTAAAAATTTACATATACAATTCACGTAATACAAAATTATCTATCATTATGAACGGACATAATTTTGCACTCATAAATAGCCAGTTTGCCCCACTGTGCGATGCGTCAAAAATGCGCCTCACTTTATACTTTCACTGATCAATTTAAAACTTAATATCGCTCTAAAAGTATTGAAAACTTGTTTTTGATAGTATTTAATATTTTTTTCAAGGTAAAAAGACCCCTTATACCAACAATCCGGCTACGTTTGCTGTAGAAATGTAAAATCAGAACTGACAAGAAAACATACACTTTTTAACATGAAAATCGGAATACTTTTTTTTTGACTTTGACCATTTCTTTGTTATACAGCAACTTGCAGATATTTGTCACTGAAAATCGCCATCATATTGGACAGTTAAAATTAAACAACATATTCTGACACATCAGTGTTAAATTTAAGAGAAAATGTCACAGTATGTAGCGCAGTTTCGACCACCCTTATCTCCAAAACGATTCACAATTTGACCCGTGTTTTTTGGAAGTATTTCTCCTATTTTTGTCCAAGGAATCGCTGTCCGAAGTTCCTCGTCGGACACCCTGTACAGAACCACGCCTTATGCGAAATTTTCAAACAAATATCTCAATTAATACCGGGTGTTGCGGTTTGTATCCAAACCGGCGCGTCGAAAGGACAACACCAAGATTTTTTTTCAGCTCAGCAGGGCCAGAAACTCTTCGGAATCGTCGGTAAGCCTCGCGGCGCTCCCGCCCCAGTCTATTGGTCGATATCCACCCCACATTAATTGACGGGGGTGCCTCGCGCTCCGCTGCGATTAGACGATAGGCCCGAAGGGCTCCTCCCACCTTCTGCGTCGTTCTACTACCCTGCTACAAGGCCCTTACGTACCACGTGGCCCAGGCAGAGGCAAGGTCACCGGAAGGACGAGGAGCTGGCGCCGTTGGGGCGGAAGGGGACGAAATCGCGTCGCGAGAGGGGCGAGCGCTCTCGGGGGTGCAGGTATCGGTGATATTTTGACAAATTTATGTCGAGTATTTGATATATCGCAAAAAAAATATCGACATGTAGGGTGTTTTTAATTTTAGAGCCCGATGACTGCAGCAATCTTGGCTATTATCTGACGACAGTGGTTTTTTGGGTTTTTTTCTTGGCATTTCGTTAAAAATTAAGTCTTTACGGGCGTCTGACTAAAATTTTGCGTCTACGAGGTGCGTAATTTAAGCGATGAGAGTTTTTTTTTGTAATTTTATTATTCGAATAGAATTAGAATTCAAAATAACTTCCTTGGGGAGCCACACAGCATTGGAGACGGTTCTTCCATTCATCATAGCAGTGCTGGAAGAGCCACGGTTTTTCGGTGTAATATAGCCTTCAGCTGGTCGGTTACAGCCATTTGAATGTTTTCTATGATCCCAAAATGACGTCCCTTGAGGTGATTTTTCAATCTTGGGAAGAGAAAAAGGTCACAAGGACTCAAGTCAGGCGAATAAGGAGACTGAGGAGCTCTCTCTTGCTTCTGAGAATGCCTTAAACCACCGAAAAACCTGGGCTCTTGAAAAAACACTGTCTTCACAGGCATGTTGAAGTTTTCCAAAAGGTATCCGTTGTCTCCAACCAAGTCTCAAGCAAAACCTGATAGCACACCGTTGCTCAAAATTAATGTCACTCGTTTTTAAAACGCACCAGAAAAAAAATGGTTTACGAAAACAGTCACAAAGAACAAACAAATGAACTTTAGCAAGTTCAAACTTGGACAAGCTCAAACTTGGTCTTGCTAGATCGACTGCTATGTTGCCAGTCTCATTACTTAATTTACGCACCTCGTATACTTCGGTTCAGCGATAACAGAAGTTCTAGGAGCATTTTTTACAATTCGTCGGGTGCTTTCTACTAATTCGGGGGGTACTGGCCACTTCCTGATTTTCTTCCCACACTTCCCGTTTCTCGAACACTCCCACAACGTCGCCCTGCAGACTGGAGAGTATTTTAATCGAACGCCTGACTGACAATTGACACTTATAGTTATACAAAACTATAAAAAAAACTGACAGTTGTACAAAAAGTGGAATTCGTTTACTCTGGTCATAGTTCACTTCTCTTATCCCCAAAATGTATCTCGTCTTGGCTTCGGAAAGTGTGTTTGCGAGAGTTTGATAGTGTGTACAGAGAGCCGGACGATCGTGCAGGGGTCAGTAGGAAGTGGGCGTCTAGCTGGGAGGGGCCCCGGTGTGTACGGACCTGGCCAGGCATGACAAAGCCATCAACCCGCTCAATTATCCACGGCCTGTGCCACCTGGGCAGGTGGAGTGTCGCCTGCCGATCAAATCGATCTCCTACACATCACTTCCACTTATTATGAAATGTGGATATTATCCAAGAGGTTCTCTTGTTCGTAAAACACGAGGTGTGTAAATTAAGTAATGAGACTGGCAACGCAGCGCCCGATCTAGCAACACTGCGGAGACGGGACTTGGAAGGGCGATATGGTTAACATGTAATGCACCTTCGGTACAAATTTGAACTTGTTTTTTTCTTTGTGGCTGTTTTCGTAAACCGGTTTTTTCTAGTGCGTTTCAAAAATGAGTGACATTAATTTTGAGCAACGGTGTGCTATCAAGTTTTGCTGTAGACTTGGACACAGCGCAACGGATTCTTTTGCAAAACTTCAACAAACCTTCGGAGACAGTGTTTTTTCAAGAGTCTAAGTTTTTCGGTGGTTTAACGCATTCTCAGAAGGAAGAGAGTCGATTGAAGATGAACCACGCAGCGGAAGGCCTTCATCTCCAAGAACCAATGAAAATGTCGATAGAATACGGAATCACAAGATCCCATATTCTTCGCACAAGCGTTCAGATCGTCGGTTGACGACAAGAGTGATCGAGGAAGAGTTAAATTTGAATCACATCTTTGTTCATCAGATTTTGACTAACGAATTGTGGATGACAAAAATCTGTGCAAAAATGGTTCCAAAAAACATTTCGCGGGAACAAAAGGATATCAGGAAAGAAAGGTGTCTTGATCCCCATTTTATGGAACGTGTCTTACTGGTGATGAGACTTGGGAGTTTGAGTACGATCCGGAAACCAAGCGCCAAAGCATGGAATGGCACACTTCAAGCTCTCAAAAAGCAAGAATAAGCACGTCGAAGATCAAATGCATGCTGATTTGCCATTTTGATAGCCAGGAAATTGTTCACAAAGAGTTTGTGCCTCCAGGCCAAACAGGAAATCAGAACTTTCACAGAGAGGTTCTTGAAAGACTTCGAAAAAAGGTCATGCGTGTGAAAGTAAACATCAAGAACAACTGGATGTTGCATCACGACAATGCACACAGCCATTTCAGTAAACCAGTTTTTGGCCAGTAAAAATATTACTGTGGCTCCCCAGCTTCTTTATTCACCTGACTTGAGTCCTTGTGACTTTTTTCTCTTCCCGAGATTGAAAATTCGCCTCAAGGGACGTAATTTTGGGACCATAGAAAACATTCAAACGGCTGTAACCGACCAGCTGAAGGCTATTGTAGTATATGAGTTCCAGCACTGCTATGAGGAATGGAAGAACCGTCTCCAGCGCTGTGTGGCTTCCCAAGGAAGTTATTTTGAGGGAGACAATACTGAATTGTAATTCTATTCGAATAAAAAAATTAAAAAAAAAACAGTACAATTACTTAATTTACACACCTCGTACTTGCGGTACTGTTTTTAAAAAAGGCCAACTTTCTACTTTGGTGGCAAATTATACCACATAGTTTGTCACCAAGAACTTCTAGAAGTTGATAAGCTCATGTAGGGCGACATTTTCCCAATGGTATTTAAACAATATTAACGAAAAACGCTATAATAAATATGTTTTTCTGATGAAGCCCAGTTTACGTTAACTCTTATAATATTGTATGGAAATTTAGAGTTCGGTGAAACCGTAAAAATGGAACAATGTCTAAGTTTCGTTTAACAGAAATAAGCATATTTTTGTACACAGACGTGAAATAATCAGGTTGTAACTTGGTGCTAGATCTATTATACACTAGTAACAAAAATTAAAGGATATTAAAAAAATTCCAAAATTTTGAGTGATTTTCAACAAGGGATAACTCGGAAAAAAATGGTCGTACAGAAAATAAAAAAAAAAAGGAAATTGTAGCCTCAAGTGTCTAGTTTTCAGATCTGGACTTAAAAATGTTTTAGCTGGAGTGGTTCTCACGTAATCATCCAAAAACTAACAAAAAAAAATCCAAATTTTTGCTCGTTTAAAATGGTCTGTGGACTTCAAAAAATTTGTTTTCATCATGCGACCATAAAGCTCTTTTAGACAATTTAATCAGCTTTAATTTGAACTCTTAACGAGCTCCGTACGATGATTTGCCGCGGAGTTATCGTTGATCAAAGCAAAAAAAGTCCTTTTCAACTTTGACTATCAATTAATCGGGAACTAATGATCGTACAGAAAATGGAGGTAGGGTTTTGGAAACTGCAAAACATTCTCTATAAGACACAATCGGGGCGATTGATAAAAAAAAATTTGAAGCGATAATGTTGGCTGAAAAAAAGTTAAAAATTTGCGAATTTAAGGATATTTGGAAAATTTGGTATAACTTTGGATATAGTGGATGAACAAAGGATATAGTCAGTAATTTTTTAACCCCAAAGTGTCCCCAAAAAACCCTCAAAGTTGTAAAGCGTTGTGATTTTTTTTTTTTTTGGATTTTAGTTCCCGGCCAATTTTTCTGGGGTTGAAATATGAACAAAACAAAACAGCTGAACAAAAGTTTTTATGGCACCAAGGTCCAAAAATCAACTCCAAGCGAGTTACGAGCCGTCGAAAGTCGGAATTATTTGGAATCTTTCGACGACTATCAAAATCGGAAATTTTTGGAATCTAGTCAAAGATTACCCGCAAATATTATCTAAGGAATTTTTAAATGATTTTAGGAATTAGTCAAAGAATTCCAATTGTTCAACATTTAATAAAAAACAAAAAATCCTCTAAAAATTCTGAAAAAATTTGAGGGTATTCTTTGACTAATTCTAAGACATTTTTTGCTCTTAGATAATTTTTTGCTAAACTCAATTTTTGAAAAAACAAATTTTTCAAAAAAAAGTTTCTTTTTTCGATTTTTTCCAACGAGTAATGTTTTTGAGCTATAAAATATGGATTGTCGCCAAAAAAAATCATATTGAAGTTGAAAAAATGCATAAAAATTTGGACGAGCAAAAATTTGGAAAATTTTTTTGTTAGTTTTCGGATGATTACGTGAGAACCACACCCCCTAAAGAAATTTTAAGTCCAGATCTGAAAACTAGACACTTGAGGCTACAATTTCCTTTTTTTTTATTTTCTGTACGACCATTTTTCTCCGAATTATCCCTTGTTGAAAATCACCCAAAAATTTGGAATTTTTTTTAATATCCTTTAATTTTTGTTACTAGTTTATATTCTTACACCTGTTTTAAGAAATGCATGTACAAATTACACTTTGAAAAAACACGTTGCCACTTCAGTCGACGTTTTTTGATAGTCATCATTTAGTATGCATGTTTATAATGATTACAAAACTTATTTAACGCGTGTTTTTAATTTTCAGTTGATAGTTTGAAGAATGACGCAGAAACAAAGGATGGACAAGAACAAAATCTTCGTCAGCGACCTGAACCCCTACATAACCTGCAGGCTTTGCGAGGGTTACTTCATCGACGCCACTACCCTGGTGGACTGTCTGCATGTCTGTGAGTACAACGAGTTTCGTACCTTACAGCTCAAAAACACGAATATCGAATAGGGATCCGATAGGGAAATAATCACTCAGGGATCCGTTCCGCCACTTCTACTTTCAAGATAGTAAACGACGTTGGTCTCTCTAGAATGTGTTGTGTTGTACCACTTTGATGCACAAAATTGTCTTAATATATGATGATACAGTTAAAACCTGTTAAAGTATTGTTAGTTTATAGTCTTTTCAATAATAACAATATGAATAATAAGTTATATATTTGGATAATACATTTTTATTCTTGTCAATCAAAGTTTAACTGAGTTAGGAAATGGAAGAAAGCGGGGCTTAATTTTTTTAGTGCCACTGTGTAAATAGGTACCAAGTTAATAATCGTACAAGGTCAAAACAATTGCGTCAGTTCACTGCAATAACTAAATTTTCGACATATTCAATGAGCATTCCCTAGCCGCGAAAAATGCAAAACTATGCTACGCTAAAACAATCGATAAATTGGATTTAGATAATGCGTCGCAGATGGAAATTGACCTCACCATGTGGGCATGTAAATTGTCCCGCATACTTATTTCCCTTTGGGTAATGTTTTAAATAATCGGTCAATGCCGCACTGTGATTTATAAAAACTATACAGTGCGTCTCGTATTCCCCAAGCTGACGCGACGTTTCGATTTTCCAGTCTGCCGCGCTTGCATCCTCAGGCACTTCGAGAACAGCAAGACCGGTTGTCCCACGTGCAACACCGTCTGCAAGAAGAAATCTCAGGCTTATTTCCGGTATGTGGCCGTCAAGACGTTCCAACGCTCTACCTTCTGTACGGCGGTTTCTTTTGCTTTCAGGCCCGATCCCCAGGTACAGTCGCTGGTGTACAAGCTCGTACCATCCCTCTATGCGAAGGAAATGCAACGCAGGGAGGACTTCTACAGGAGCACGGGCGTGAGAGCTTCCAGCTCTTGCAGCGACGACAGCGTCATCGACAGGGAGAGGGACATGATAAACGACCAAGAGGAAATGGTTAGTATGGTCCCAGAATTGTTGGGTCCCAGAAAATTAGTTTTGAGTCTCAAATCCCTTAAACTGTCCCTCAGAAGTGTCAAAACAGTTTTGAAGCTGGTCGAAAATAGGTTGAGATAGTGTCCCAAGAATTTGAACTCAATCTTTGGATACCATTTGAAAAAAGATCCTAGATCTTTCTAGATCAGTTCCTTTTGAGACTAGATGGTTAGTATGGCTCCTTAATAATAGATTCTCCTTTAGAAATGTCAAAACAGTTTTGGTGCTGATTGAAGTGAAGTTTAGACAGCATTTAATCTCAATAGTTGGATATTTTTGTAGGAAAATTCTAGATCGATCTGGATTATTTCTTTTTAAGACTAAATTGTTACTATGGTTGGTAATGTTTTCACAAAATAATGAAGCCATATCCTTTGAACTGTCCTTCAAAAGAGTCAAACAAGTTTTGAACCAGGTTGAAATCAAATTTTGGACAGTATCCCAAAACTTCCACGCCAATCGAGTTTACTTTGTGGAGGAAACTCTCATTGTACTGATTGTACTGATGAGAAAACCCAAAAGCAAGCCTTTCACCAACGTCTCCTTCCAGATCTCATCTCACGTGGGGGACAAGACGCAGTTCCTCAGCCCCGACGACTCCATCTCCCTGTCCCTGGAGTACTACCAAGCCTATTTGGACCGCGAGGACCAAAGGCCCCCCTGTGTCGCTCATAAAGACGTTCTCCAGCACCCAGAGTTCGGACAGTGAGTCTTCCAACAGCAACGACACGACCGACTCGCTGCCCAAGACCAGTGACGGTGACCAGACTAAAAAGAGTGACAGCGGCGACCTGACCGCGGACAGCAGTGACAGTGAGTGCGCCAAGGGCAAGGAGGGGGCGCGCAAGAACAACGGGAACCTCGTCGAGGGGGACAAGGAGTCATCCGCGACCGAAAAGAACGAGACCAAAGACTGTGATAAGAGGTTCCTGCAGTGTCCTGCGGCGGTGTCGATGAAGCACCTGCAGAAGTTCGTCAGGATGAAGTTCGGACTGACAGGCGACCACAGGGTAAGTAGGATAGGCACCGATCTGGTAGTCGAGCGGGCCACCAAATGCATTATTCGTCCGTTCAGAAGATACAAACGAAAGCGATGAAAATATCGTTTGTTGTTATCGTTTCTTTAGGTGTTCTACTTGAGATCGCCGCATTATTTCTAACTGCCTCATGAATATTAATATGTTTTTCATCGCGTGTTGATAATTCGCTATTATAAGTACGTTAATTGAGTGAGCCACTTTAACGGATATAGGTGATTTATTTTCGTTTAAACGGTTGAGAAATCTTGTTACACGCGAAACGAGATATCTAACCTCAATTTTTTGCATTTGTCTTTGCCTTTCAAGCTCATAAACTAAAGAATATCCACAAATCAAACCTAATATGTTTATTTCAGGTCGATGTCATATACAAGGGAGAAGTTCTACCAGCAAATTTTAGCCTAATGGACGTCGCGTACACCTTCAAATGGAAAAGGGTAAGTCAATTACCTTTTGTATGCCCAATATTAAGCTTCTCATCATTAATAAGGAGACAGTTTTCAAAAATAATTTGTCCAGAGCAGTCCAACTTAGTAAGACGTATAAAAAATATAGAGGATTCAGATCGGATGGTCGAGGTGGCCAGTCCCTTTGTGGTGTACGTTTTAGACCGCTAATAACGATGTATCGTCAGATAACTTTCCTAGAACGATCCCCTGGGATTGGGAGGATGTCGCGATCTTCTCGTGACGTAATCACCAATTTTGGTTAGATAAGATTAAAATTGTTTGTTCACTAATGTTTTCTTTGACCCCTTGACGTTCTGACAACGTTGGTGTGGGACTATACGTCGCATTTACGAAAAAAATCTAGCGGGGTCAGATCGGGCGGTCCAGGTGGCCGCCCTGTCGTGGCGTGACGAGGACGGGGACTGTGCTAAATGACGCGTTGAGCGCCGATAACGCTATCGCGAGGTGGCCGTAAAACAGGTGTTCGATGGGAGCGCGGGACCGTGACAACAATAGTTTCCGACAATGGCGAAGATAAAGGCAGAACGCGCGTGCCGCCTTATCGGCGGAGCAGCGGCGCGCGGCCGACTACGATGCGAAATCCGTCGTCTATTTTTAGAGCGATACTGCCGGTCGGTTTATTTCCGTCGGAATAAAATAAGTAAGGCGCTCGCATTAAATTCTTTATGGGTTATTTATTTTTTCGGGATCGCGTAATGCGATTTTCGCCACGTGACGTTCGCGGAATGGCGCGTGTTTATACGCTCCAAGGCGAAACTGGAATCCGAAAGCACGGTAGCGTCCGATAATTTCATTTTTCCAATTTGACTTTCGTATACACACACATATACAGTAAGCGGCAGCCTAATGCGTACATAGGTGGATATTAAATACATATTAAATGATACATTTTTATGTCATAGTTAGGAGAATTTACTTGGACCGGGGAGGCTTGGTTGTACATAAAGCTAAATGTACAAATCAACTCAAACAGCCCTACCGACAAACCGGATGCCTTTCATACGCCTGCGCTAGCGATTGGACCGCGATTGGTTCTCACCTCACGTTTCACCAATCAACAGCATACGAGATGTGGCTATTAAATAACCCAACTGCTGTCATAACACTTTTTTTGTTACCAATTACAGTAGCAACTTTTTCGCCTTCAATGTACTCCCCTTGGCGGTCTCTGCACCGCTCCATGCGACTTTTCCATTGTTGAAGGCAGTGCTGGAAGTCCGCTTCTGTCAGCTGGTTCAGAACCTCCGTCGCTTCTCCTTTAACCGCTTCCACACTTTCGAATATTGTCCCCTTCAGTGTCACCGCGTCTAACAAGCCTGGATCAGTGTCAATGTTGTTTAGAATGTCAGCACAAATGTTCATTCTTGATTCCTTTTGCTCGAGAGTGAGGAGTTTTGACACTATTTTTGCGCAAACTTTGCGCATGTTGAACGATTCATGCAAAATTGGCGCATGAATGAATCTTTATTGATTCCTGTTATTTCAGCAAACCCTCGGATGCTTAGACGACGATCTTCGTGGATTAATTTACCAATTTTATCCAATGTTTTCGTCCGTTTTTGACATTGAGGGCCGTCCGGGGCGCGGATCGTCTTCGGTCGTTTCACGTCCCTCTTTAAACCGTTTAAACCATTCAAAAACTTGCGTGCGGGATAAACATTCATTCCCATACACTCCTAACATTGCATACGCTTCTGTAAAAGTTTTCCCAGTTTAACAAGAAACTTGAGATTAACTCGTTGCTCCAAATAAACACTTAACATTTTTTCGACGCGTCACTGGTGCGTAGACTAATTCAAACGACTGCCACAGTCAAACTGAGCGACCCACTGGCTTGTCCAGCGAGCACGGCGTGGGGAAAGTTTCACCAGACCAAAGTATCAGCATCAGGTCGGTTATTTAATAGCCACACCATCTAAATATCTCGGAGACAACAAGATCATTTTTGTCAGGCTATAAGAAAACATCATCGATAGAATTGGCCGAAATCTGTCGCGGAACATAGGCGTTCGCATCATAATATAATACATGTAATACAAGAAAGTAACTAATATTAAATATAGTCGACTAATATTAAATATACAAGTCAAAATTAATTATGATAAAATCAACTTTGAGGAGCTACAACAAAATGAAACAAAAAAATGATGACATTTCATTATCAGAGTCCACAGCCTCCCCCCCCACCTCGCCGCTACTGGATCCCGCTTTCCAATCTAGCGCGCTAAAAAAATGACAACGCTATGCAAATGAAAGAGATTGATACAACTTCCGATCCGCGGAGACGGAAGCTAAGGTGTGGTAGAAACCCGGGCTGCCCCGCCTGGCAGTTGAATGCACACTTCAAAATCGATCGCTTTCGAATAATTTGCTCGGAGAGAACTCGTTCGATAGACCGATCGAGTTCCGACTCAGTGGCGTCGCTTGGGAAGTCCAGAAGAAGGCACAATTTTACATTTTTTATTTTTTTCCCTTGGTGACGAAATTCAATCCGTTGTACTATGTTATTAAAAAGTAAGGAATATGTTTGAACTTTGAACGTTGGTATTGCCTCTCTTGACTTGTTACTATTCGAGATTAAACAATTATTAACTTATATTTTTTTTATTCGTATTCAATTTTTTTTATCTATATTACACCTGTTTCGTTTATTATTTTTATAAAATAACCGTCATTTTTTAAAAACGAAATTTAGTAAGAACCCTCCTATCTGTCCGTCATGCTCCGCTAATGGACGTGCCCGTAAATACGGCCTTTTGTATGCAAATGAGCAAACGAGGAAACTGAAAATGAGAAAATGGACATCCTGACGCACCATTGTAGTAGAGACCGTCATTATCATTTTAGAATGTTGCCTTTTGGTACCGTTACAAATCTCAGGGGGCCAGGGACAGATCTAGATGATTTCTGGGGAAATAGGGGATCAACAAAAATAAAAAAATGTAATTTTACTTCGTTTCGATTTGCCATTAGGTTTTATATTATTGTTAAAGTTGATAGTGTTTTTTTTTTTGGTGGGAAAATACTATTTTTTAACTGAACTTCACTTCAAAACTTCAAAATTGAAATTTTAAAACATATAATATAAATATAATCATAAACATACATATAATCTTAACCCGCGCTTAAAATCTTAACTGTAAATAAACAAACACATGTTCCAGCATTTTTTGAAAAGCCTAGAGAGACCAAAATGTAACTTGAATGATTTCTTAACAAGCATACAATTTTACGCTATACAAGATTACTACGATCAGTTCTTAAACTTCGTTAACTAATAACTCTCGTCGCAAAATATTTCTCATTTCCCCCTGGATACGGCTCTGTCCGTCGATTTGCATAGAGCTCTCTAACGAATAGTTTAATCTGGAATTATTTCAATGTTTTACAGCGATCGGTCGTTTCGCTCGAAGGCTATCGACGAACGCATGCCCGTGGGTGTATTGATAACAAAATACCGGACAAAATACTCGCCTATAGGGCGAGACAAAAAAAAATTCTACGGTTTTGTAGCAATAAGTGGTCTTTTAACAACTTAAAAATAATATTTATACGTATGAATGTTAAGTAAATGATGGTTTGTTGGGTACTGGCGCGTTTTATGTTTGAGAATGCATCAAATATGACTCGAAAATGACTTAAATATGACCATTTAGGTAATTATTTGCCAAATAATCTTATTTTTCTGTAGTTGTGTAGCAATATTTTGAGAGTATGGAATTTAAATTAATTTGTCGCTAATTTGTCAGAAAAATGTAGAGAGATTTGACTGAAAAATGACGCCATAAAATTGTCTAACCAATAACTATCGCCATAAAGTCACAGTTTTTAATTCCACTAGAATAAATTATGAAACATTACATTTCTAATTAAATTGTCACAAAAATGCAAGAATATGTGACTTAAAAATGACACCATTTTTTTATTTCTCCAAAAGCTACAAAACCTATTATTTTGCCAAAGATTTGTAATGTGGTAAACTCTTATAATTTACTAGTATA
Source organism: Aromia moschata (assembly GCA_029963805.1). Taxonomy (NCBI): domain Eukaryota; kingdom Metazoa; phylum Arthropoda; class Insecta; order Coleoptera; family Cerambycidae; genus Aromia; species Aromia moschata. The sequence goes on from JAPWTK010000031.1 coordinate 941,148, forward strand.
GTGGACATTTGGTGGGCAAGATGGTCTCTGTAAAAATTGCCAACGTGATTATTTTTTTGTTAAAAAAATGTTAAAAATGTTAACTTAAAACTGACTTGTCACAAAAACGTGGGAAACCGTGACTAAAAAATGACTTGCCATTAAATTTATCAAGAAAGGAGTTTTGATTGCAATTTTTTAAATACATTTCGAGTTAGACGAGTATAAATAGACAGACGGTGCCTTCGTGAGGTAGAAACAAGGCGCGAGAGCCGGACCGCCAAGAGAATGCGTGCAAAACAACAGTTATGGTGCATTGGTTTTGAGCAACTAATAATTTCCACTCTAGTTCTTTTCAAATTAATGGGTCGAACCATAGTAATGCTATATCACAGAACGTGGTAATATAAAATTTCCCGCTATGCAAATGTTGCGTTCCAGAGCTGAGGGCACCCTCTAAGGATCAGTAACGATGCCGCCTCCTTCTTTTTTTAGTATGGAAAATAGTTACAGAACCAGATTTTTTTAAGCGCGGTAAAAAATATGTACGGAGAGCGGCAAAATGTTCTGCGCAAATTTAATAAAACCGAAACAGGTCAAATTTTTATTTTTCTGTCCTTTAAATTTTCTGTTGGTACGGAATTTAGCCTTCAAATACGAGGTGTGGCTATTAAATAACCGATAACACTTTTTATTCGTTACCAATTACAGTAGCAATTTTTTTCGACTTAAAATGTACTCCCCTTGGCGATCTCTACACCGCTCCATACGACTTTTCCATTGTTGAAAGCAGTGCTGGAATTCCGTTTCTGTCAGTTGGTTCAGAACCTCCGTCGCTTTTGCTTTAACCTATTTGACTCTATTGGCCTTCATCTACCAATCTAGCGTCCAGGAAAAATGTCACTCCAGTAATCTCGAAGAGGAAGTTTACAGGATGTAAATAACATAATACAATTTTATATGAATCTAGATTTACGAAAACTGACACTACAGATAGGGAATTGCTATTCGAAAAACTGGATTTAAAATTTGACGTTTTTTTGGGAGAACTTGGTTTTATTGCTGCTCTCTGTATTTTGCAATTTATGATTTAAAAAATTGAGTCTTCAAAGAAACGTTTTATTTTTAGCTATCGTTCCTCTGTTTTTACGTGGGTCTACAGACATAAAAATCCTCGATTTCGTTAGAAAATAGCAAAAACGCCAATTACAATTCGCTCGATAGCCCGTAAAGTAAACAATTTATGAATAAGCTTAGCATATAAATTCGTTGTTTTTCTCTGCGTAGTTTGAGAATAGCGCGAAACTTCGCATAGGCCAAGTGATAATTTCTGCCGAATTAAAGTTTAATTTGCAAACGGCCCCGGGGCCCCGTATGCTAATAGGGTCCTCGTTTCTGTCGGCCTGCCGATTTGAAATTCAAACGATCCAGTATTCCACGCCGGATTCTAAAATACACACACGTAATATTCTGACATAATTTTTAACGCTAGAGATAAGGATTTAATTATTTTCTTATGTTTGTTTATCTTCGATAATAAATTAGTAACGTAATACGCGTGGGCAGGGCCGGCTCAGCCCGATCGCCGCTTCGATATAATTAAGATCGATCTTGGAAAAAAATATACAGTTAACATTCCGACATGATTTTTACGTTTAAAAATAAATTTAACTATTGACATGCCTCTATAACTAGGGAAAACATGAAAAACAACATTTCAGTGCGGATTTAAGTGCCCCCCCCCCCTCCTTCTCACTTTTTGAAGGGAGCAAGATTTTTATAAGTAATAAAGTAGCCGTCTTATCGGGTTCACAAAATATTTTTTTGTATCACGTTTTATATCAAATTTGTCGTTGTGTAGAAATAGGATATTAAAATTTAATTACTATGTCCTGTAACTATAATTATTAGATTCCGGAGGTTAATAATAGATGCGTACTTTACCAGGGCGGCTTCAGGATACCATACCATGTGATGGTGTTCAAAATTCTACTCGCCCCATAGTGATTACAGACTGCTAGTCACACATTTACTAATTGAAGTCGAACACCCTTCAAGCTATCGAATGTCGATCCATGGTTTTTTACTCATCCAGTCCCCCAACCACTACGTTAGCTGTGTTCTGTCCTTTAACATCCTTAGTTACGTCAATACATAATCGCCTAAGAGTTGTTTCTGCAGATAGACTCACTTCGACGTACTTTCCACTCTCAGCATTCTGGAGAAATTGTCTGAACTCGGGGTGATCTAATTTGGGATTAAATCTTAAATTGCCTCTGTCTGCCTCGCGCATTCACACGAGCTTTGAGTTTGTCTGTAGCAACATACTGCAAAACGTCCGTTTTTACAGTCAGTACTCTGTCACACACGGTACGACGAAGTTCACTGCCATTAAATGTCAGTTCCGCAAAATTGCTTATCCAACGCTCCACCGTAACGCGCGACGGACGCCGTCCCGACATTTTCACAAACTTATTCGACGTTCCGTGAACACGAATGATGCAACGACCAGCTCAGTTTAACTAATAATAGCAACAAGTGTAAATTATGCTCACGTTCGCTACTCAATCTTTGCCACGTGTCCTAACTTGGTAAGAATGGGACGCACAACACGACAGACGGGTTGCATTCCGGAATATAATGACGTTATTTGATTGAACTAATATGTACAGGAATTGACGAGTCTCTTATTAACTTACGGGCTCTAGTAATTATGGTAGAACATCATATAAATGGTTTAAGAGGTAATTCAGGACGTATGAAGGTCATTGAGCTAGTCCAATCTAATAAGAAACCGCCATTGGTGGCTTAAAATTATTAATTTATTATTATAAAATTATTAATTTTTGTTTTCGTCTAACTTTAGTTTGTCGAATCGAATTCATTTTTCGTCGGCCCGCCCGCCGAGGCCGGTCCTGTCCTCGTCGCCAGAATCGCGTTGCGAACGCTCTTTTGTTTACGTTATGCCGATAAAAGTAGCCGAGATAAAAGCTCAACGCGGCGTTTAACATTTAAATAGAGATCAGGAGCCGACCGGCGAAAAATCCGTGGTCTGTTTGGATTTTTTAACTAAGCGTAGGCGAGGGCGAGAAATTCGCTATTCGCGACATAGCCCTGTAAGCGTTCCGCTTGAAAATAAACAGTTTATGCTATTCCAGGCTGGCGCGTACTCGGAATATTATCGGTCCGCGTAATAGGCCCAGCGGCGACCGGCGGAAAAAATTAAATCGTGTTTAATTATAATAAAACCATCCAATATCGACTTAAAATTAAACGTGTTGGGTTTAAGGGAATTCCTAAAAAAGCCTTATGCCTACAAGATCCACGCGAAGTTGCTCCCTAGACGCTCTCGTATTGACCTGACGTCATTGATTCGATCGTGACGTCAGTGCCAAATTGTGTACATCAAAACCACAGGCAGAACGCTGGCTTTCTTACGCTGTATTTTGAAGCGACGCGGTCTGTGTCGTGTTGTGTATGTATTTTTTAATTTGGAGAAGCAACCTTTACGATTATCACTGGTCAAGGTAGAAGAGGTGTTTCAGAAGGCTGATTCCCATAATCTCCTGACAGTACGAGGTGTGGCTATTAAGTAACCGAACTGTAGCTGCTACCAGCGCGCTGCGAGCTTGTCGCGACAAGTTCGAACAGAACTGTGCCTGGTGATACTTTCCCCGCCCTGAGCTCGCCGGACAAGCCAGTGAGTCGTTCAGTGTGACTGTAGCAGTCGTTTGAATTAGTCTACGCACCAGTGACGCGTCGAAAAAAATGTTAACTGTTCAGATGGAGCAACGGGTTAATCTCAAGTTTATTGTTAAACTGGGGAAAACCTTTACGGAAGCTTATGCAATGTTAAAAGAAGTGTACGGGAATACATGTTTATCTCGCACGCAAGTTTTTGAATGGTTTAAACGGTTTAAAGAGGGAAGTGAAACGACCGAAGACGAGCCGCGCCCCGGACGGCCCTCAACGTCAAAAACGGACGAAAACATTGAAAAAAATTAATCCACGTCTAAGCATCCGAGGGCTTGCTGAAATAACAGGAATCGACGAAGAATGTGTTCGCCAGATTTTGCATGAATCGTTCAACATGCGCAAAAATAGTGCCAAAACTCCTCACTCCCGAGCAAAAGAAATCAAGAATGTACGTTTGCGCTGACATTCTAAACAACATTGACCCCGATCCAGGCTTGTTAGTCACGGTGACACTGAAGGGGACAAGATTCGAAAGCGTGGAAACGGTTAAAGTAAAAGCGACGGAGGTTCCTGAACCAGCTGACAGAAGCGGACTTCCAGCACTGCTTTCGACAATGGAAAAGTCGTATGGAGCGGTGTAGAAATCGCCAAGCGCAGTACATTGAAGGCGAAAAAATGTGGATACTGTAATTGGAAACGAATAAAAAGTGTTATGACAGCAGTTCGGTTATTTAACAGCCACACCTCGTATGGCTGAGGCGATGGTGTCTGACTTTTTAACCGCATGCAAAAACTTGAGTCAACCTCAAACAATCGAAGGCTACTCAGTAGGTTTTTATGTGCATGTTTTTATCTATTACTTATTTAGCGCATGATAATGTAAAGTGCAAGCAACTGAGCGTTAGAAATGGAGACACAATGTTTTCAATATAGTTTTTTTCACGGTCAACTTGAGAGCAAATTTATTTAATAGGTACTCTTTATTTTACCTCATAGTCTTTACAATTTACCGATTTCACAATTTTCCGACTACTCGTCGTTGTCTATTTCGTTCTCGCATTAAGTTCGTTTGATGTATTCTCGCTTTCGCGACTTTTTCTGTCACCTAGAGTTGCCCCACTCGCCCCCGCGCTCGTTTTGCGATGAATATATCGCCGGTATTTTTAGTTGACGCGTATCGAGTGCGACGCCGACGCGAGAGCGGGCAAGACGGATGGACGCCATCAAAAAGTTAGAAACGTCGTCGTTCCGGCGCGCACCAGAGGACGTCTAACAAATTGGCCGATCTTTAAAAATACGCTTCGAGTAGCCGACGAGCGTTAAACGGAGCTAAAAAATGAGCCAGGCGCTAAAGCGATCGTAGTTGGCTCTGTCGGTTGCGTTGACGACAGAAAAATTGAGCTGTGGTACTGATTAATTTGGTCTTGAATTATGCGTAGGAACCGCCCAGGGAAGATTCTCGACAGGCTCGAACTAAGCGGTAGTGCACTTTGAAGAACTCGTTACAGGGTGTTATTATTAAAATAATCTTTGCACTTGCTTAACCCTTTAACGCCCAAGTGCACTGTCAAGAGACATGAGACAAAGGCTCATATTACTGATAGAAAAAAATAAAGAAAAAAATAACTAAAACCGTGTATTCCTATGTTTTCGAGGTCGCTCTTTCGAATGGAATCGTTGAAATTTGCAAAAAAAATTGATGTAACCTTCAATTTTTAACAAAAACTATTAAAAAACGCGATTTTTTCTAGATTCTTTTTTTTTTAAATCGCAATTTCAGCTATACCCTCTTTTTTATTTTTATGTTTCACACTATTTATGTGACCTTCTACAATCGCGTTGTCTCTACACAACAGTTTTTCCTTACAGACTCTACACATCAAGGTTACGTCATCATAAAATAAATATTCGAAATCACCGATGAATTAATTCACTTTGTCAGCAAATTGTAGTTTTTTAGGCGTTTCGACGTGTGACATTTTATTATTAATGTAATGTGATACCGACGCCGACCACATAAACACCTCGAACACACTAATAATAATGCTAGAGTCTGAAGTCAATGACCCGTCCGGTGCGCGCCGCTGGACTGTGGCAAAACCGGCCAACCCTACTCTCACCATTGTTAAAACTGAGAACAAGCCATTATTTTTTAACGAGCTGAAGCCATTATCCGAAAGCTTTTTTTTTCTTCATTATTATTAGCGATAGGAGACCGTTTATAAATATTAATGCGTGTTTGATTTTGCAACTATCCCAAACTTTCTCCATGTCGGATTCATAGAAATCACCGTTAGCGAATGTTCCGCGATGTACAGGGCGAACGAGCGGATCGAATAGAAGCGATTTTTATTGTGTTTGACCTAAATCTATAGTAGAATTGTTCGCCGTCAATATACGGTCATCATACACCCACTTTTTTGAAGGTTGCATGAATTCAGATTTACATTATTATTACAATTTTGTATTACAGTATTATTATTTTTTGCATCTATTTATTATTTCAGCCAGTTGTAGTTCGGCCGCGGCGTTAGAGTATCGCTTGAGTATTCTCGTCGCAAATTAAAATGGATTCGGTGCAAAGTTTAATAGCAAAACCATTTCGCGGCTAATTTTTGTTAAACAAAGCTGAAACGAAAAGTGTTGAGAGACCTATTCCATACAATATTCTGAAGATAAAATACTGTGAAAAAATAACACGAAACTAAAACATACGAGGTATGTAAATTAAGCAATGAGACTGATTTTAAGGTCATTCGATGTACAATATTTTGACCCACTTCTCGAGGAAAGATAATTTTCAATTTTTAGTAGCGGATTCTCATCCATATTATCTTTCATTAAGTTAAATACTTATTATCTTGTGATGGAAATATCGTGTGAAATACTAGTATCTACAAAAAAATCATTGCAATCTGCGAATAATAATAATTATTAATATCAGATGGGTAAATCTTGAAAATTTAAATTTTTGAAAAAACAAAATTAGAAATCTGGAAAAATGCGAAAAATTTAAAAAATTTGAAATGGTGAAAAATTTTAATATCTTGCGTCTTTTAATATTGGGTTTATTTTCTTTACGACTACCCAATGCGTATGGCTTCAGAGAAGGCGAGTTTTCGAATGCTTTACCGGAGTCTATACAAGCAATAAAGGACTAATAGTAGTGAATACATAAACTAGAAGGGTCCCTATTGTCAACTCAACAATAAAAAAATTCAAAACCATAAACTCTTTTTGGGAGGTTTTGGCCAGATTTTTGGGAATTGGCCCCACTGTGCGTCGCCGAGACCCGTTTTTCTCGCGATTTTTTCCCGCAACACCCTGTACGTTCGTCCCGTCCTCGGTCGCCAATTAGCGTGCCGTCCGATCGAGCCGAGGTGCGTACAAATTGCTCACGTTTCGCGTCCAGCTCGTGCTGCTAACCAACCTGGCCGCCGTGTTTTTTCGCCTGGCTCGGCTTATCTCCGGTCCGGCGAAAAAAAAGTCGCCTCGACTCGAAACGCCATTGAAATGCAAATTAGATCGCTCTGACAATTATCGCATTACGTTATAGTCCAACATGACCTTATAGTCTAAGCGATCGGAGCTATTTTTAGCGAGATTTTTAGACGTACGTCGCGACTCTCTGTCGTAGAAAGCGCAGTCGGATCGCGGTAGTTGATAGTCCAATCAACGAGCGAAAGCCCCCATGTTAATTGGTCACTAATTGTTATCAGTAAACAAAAAATATGGTAGTGTAGAGAAAAAAATTCTAAGGAAGGTAGCGTTTTTTGCTACTCGAGTTTTAATGGCGAACATAACCAAAAAAATTCGCAAAAGTAAGAAAAAATGGTTTTTTGCAAATAAAAAGAAAAAGCTTCAAGCCCTACACAAGAAAGTTAAATGAGAAAGTTGTAGGTCTTAAAAATGCGCGTAGAATGAGATTTGAACAAAAAAATTCGGTTCATAAACATTTGAGAAAAATTTAAAAAAAACCGTCAAAAATCGCGTTTTCGTATTTTTGCTGTATAAATTCCAATTTTGTTTAAACAGACTTCTTGTTAACTACGAATATAGCCCAAGACAAGCGGAAAATGATCCTTTTTTTCAAAAATTCAAAAAAGTTTAATTTTTTTCGAGTTACGATAAAAAAAAAAGACGTTTTCAAAAATCGGCTTTTACAGAGGCAAAAATGATCGTACAGAAACGATCATGGGCTCAAACTTTTTTTATGAAAAAATGGAGGTACTATTTTGTTTTTTTCCTTTTTGAAATTTTTTTAAAAAGTTATTTTAGACATGAGAAAAAAAAAGGAATTTATTTGAAAAAGATTTTCTTTTTTTTTTTTTTTTTTTTTTTTAATTTTTAATATTATATTATTTTTATTTTTTTTTTTTAATTTTTTTTTTTTTGTTATTTTGTTGATGAATTCAAATCCGTGTCAAATTGACCAAATTGACACTTGACAGCTGTCAATTAGCTGTCAAACTGCCTTAACAAAGTGCAAATCTTATTTTTTTGTTATGACTTTATGCTTTTTAGGTAACTCAGTTCATGTATGATGTGAATACAATAATTCGACAATTGGCAGCTGTTGTATAATTTTTTGCTTGACAATCGAACGAACAAAAAAGTGCAAGCAGCAAAAAAACAAACCTGAAATTTAATAAGTTGGCCATTATCAGCTTTAGTGAAATTACCTAGAAACGTGCTTGTCATTGTAACAATAGTTAACAGTTATCAGTGTTAAACATTTTACTTTAGTTTTCGTGTTGCAATTCAGAGAGATGGTTTACCTAACAGAAATGCATAAGATGACGATTCTGCAGATGATTGGTTACGGAGACAGAACACGAACGCAGGCCGAAGTTGTTCGCCTATTTCAAGAAAAATATCCGGAGTTGCCGCCGATATCTCAAGGTACCGTAAGTAAAATATAGAAGCAGTTTCGGGAACGTGGACATGTACGGCAGCTAAAGAAAAATCCTCCCAATAAACTCAGTGATGATCAGAAATTGGATGTAATGCTTATGCTTGAAGAAAATCCACATACGTCGAGTCGTCAAACAGCTTCAGCATTAAATATATTAGCCATTCCTCGATTCTCCGCGTATTGACAGAAAATCAGATGCACCCATATAAATTGTACGGTGCAATAACTTTTATCGCATTTTACCCTCACGTAATTTTCTTTCATGGAGTCCATAAACACACACTCACAATGCTAATTACAGGGAAATATCGATACCGTTGAAACGTCAACGTCTACAGATGTTTCGGTGTCTGTTCCAGCGGATTTCCCTCTTCAGCCGTCGACAGTCACGATTGATGAAGACGACAATTATCACAGTCATCGCGGCATCAATGAGACGCCTATCGTCGCTCGTATATCAACCGAGATCCCGCGTACGACACGAACCCACGCCATTATCGCCTCATCCAGCCCGGCCCGAACCGTGGTAATGCCATTCGGCGTGAAATCGGAAGCTCGGCCGACAGAAGGAAATAAAAAATAACGAGAGCCCATTCTTTCCCATTGTGCCTTCTTAGTACGCATCGCCGCGTCTAACAGGTATAAAGGGCCAGGCTGCTCACAGCGCACGGATATGTAGGCCCTTCTCTCGAAATCGATAAGGAAAACGTTGAATGAGATCGTTCGGGGTGGCACGAAAAAATATGGAAAAATTGGCCGTTCGGTACTTTACGAGGTGTAAATTAAGTGATGAGACTGGCAACGTAGCGCCCGATCCAGCAACGCCGCTGAGACGGGACTTGGAAGGGCGGTAGGTTAACATGTGATGCACCTTCAGTACAAGTTTGAACTTGTTAGAGTCATCTGTTTGTTCTTTGCGACTGTTTTTATAAACCAGTTTTTTCTAGTGCGTTTTAAAAATGAGTGACATTAATTTTGAGCGACGGTGTGCTATCAGGTTTTGCTTCATACTTGGACACAGCGCAACGGGTACTTTTGCAAAACTTCAACACGCCTACGGAGACAGTGTTTATTCAATAGCCCAGGTTCTTCGGTGGTTTAAGGCATTCTCAGAAGGAAGAGAGTCGATTGAAGATGAACCACGCAGCGGAAGGCCTGCATCTTGAAGAACCGACGAAAATGTCGATAGAATGCGAAATCTTGTGCGTGCAGATCATTGCTTGACGACAAGAATGATCGGGGAAGAGTTAAATTTGAATCACACCGCTGTGCTTCAGATTTTGACTAACGATTTGGGGATGAGAAAAATCTGCGCAAAATGGTTCCAAAAAACCTTTTGCAAGAACAGAATGACATCAGGTGTCTTGACTTTTGGACTCGATTGGAAATGATCCCCATTTTATGGGACGTGTTGATGAGACTGGTGATGAGACTTGAGTGTTTGAGTACGATCCAGAAACCAAGCGCCAAAGCATGGAATGGCACACTTCAAGCTCTCCAAGACCCAAATTAGAATTAGCAAGTCGAAGATCAAATGGATGCTGATTTGATTTTTTAATAGCCAGGGAATTGTCCACAAAGAGTTTGTGCCTCCAGGCCAAACAGTAAATCAACACTTTTACAGAGAGAACATCAACATCAAGGACAACCGGATGTTGCATCACGACAATGCGCCTTGTCACACATTTCAGTAAACGAGTTTTTAGCCAGTAAAAACATTCCTGCGGCTCCTCGGCCTCCTTATTCGGCTGACTTGAGTCCTTGTGACTTTTTTCTCTTCCCGAGATTGAAAAATCACCTCGAGGGACGTCATTTTGGGACCACAGAAAACATTCAAACGACTGTAACCGACCAGCTGAAAGCTATTCCAGTATATGAGTTCCAGGAAGTTAATTTGACGGAGACAATACTGAATTGTAATTCTACTTAATTTACTTAACTTACACGCCTCGTAGTTTAAAGGGATTTCACAATTTGACCGCTGCTCAGAGTTTACAGTCGTAATTTTTCATTTTATAAAACGTAAATTTGATAAACGCCAAAAGTGTTCGTCGGGCAGACTACGAGCCCGGGCCTCGCTGTGGGCTTCCACTTGGCTTCATTGGTTTGTCGTGTCTTCTAGTTGACCTCAAATATCTCAAAATCCCGACACGATTGGTAAATCCTGAGGCCGGAACCGATCCTATTATTATACCGAGAGCTCCGCGATTTTCCGTTGGATTTTGGGCCGCCCTGTACATCGCAGTCTACAGGGGACCCGACGCTACCCGATAATGAAATTAGACGAGTGAGCAGGAGCCGCTTCGTCTAACTGTACTTCGATTGGACCGCTAAAATTCGCGCGAAAAAAAAACGACAGTCAATGTCCCACTCCGGAATCGAAACAGTAATCGATCACCGCTCGATCTAGAAAAAAAAGCCCGGCAGCGCGTAGAGTGAAAAAAAAACGGCATCGGCGATATTTTAATGGCCACGATTCGTCACCGACACCGCATCTGTTATTATAAACACTGGGTTATTGAACTAACTACTCACTATTGTGCCGCGAACAGTGCTCACTTCTAAAACTTAGGTATCTCCGGTTCACGATCACGAGGAGCCTGCTATACTCACTAAGCATCTCTCTGTCGAATTAATAGGATATGTATTTTTTTTTATATCGGCTTATTGAAGTGCTCCTAGATCTGCATAACCGACCACGATGCATTTAAATACCCAACTGTATTCTTTACAACACAATTAGTTACGTATTTTTTTTCTCAACAACTTCTCTTTTGTTCCAGCTGAAACCCATGCGCTTCTTCTACCGCATCTTCACCCCCATGAAGATCAGACCCATAAAAATCGTCAACACCACCCTGTCCACCGGCGGGAGACAGCTCCAGATCGTTCCGGTCAAACCCACTTCGGAATCCTCCAAACCGACCGAGATCGAGGAGAAGAAACCCGAAAAACCCGAGGATAAACCGAAAGAGATCGAAACGGAGCTTGAGAAAGACGGCGAGAAGGACAATGAACCGCCCAAGATCGAAGAAACCGAGGACCAGAAAAACCACAAGGAGCGTTTGTTCGCCCACCTGCAGCTGCAGAGCAAAGCTCAAGTCGACAAAGACAAGAAAGTACCTGATAAACTGCCGGTCAAGGATTGCGTCTTCGAATACGAAGAACCCGATCAGGAGGAGATCAAGAGGTTCGCTGAGAAGAGAGACAGAGAGTGGGCGCTGCAGAAAAAACTGGACGAAACGAGGAGGGAGCAGGACTACGTCGGCCATCACTTCTCCAAGAAGAGGAAAAAGAGCAAGCACTCGAAGAGCGAGTTCAACGTTCACAAGAAGAGGAAACTGCACGCCGAGATCGCCTCCAACGAGGAGGACCTCAAGCTGAAGGTCAAAATCACCAACAACGGCCACAAGCACAAGCACCACAAGAGCTCGGCGAACGAGAAAACGCAAACTTCCGAGATCAGCTCGAAGGAGAAGCTGCTCCAGATGCGGCAGGTCAGGCACAAGCACGTCTCCAGCGAGGACAAGAACGTCCAGACGGTGCCGAGCATAAGGCTGTCGAAGGATTCCGGTACATGCACGGAGAAAGCAGCAACGGAGAATCCTCCGCCGAAAGAGGACTTCCCGGAGCAGAAACAGCTCATGAAAGAAACCGTCGAGGAAACCAAGAAATTCTCCTTGAAACCCAGCGAGGAGATCGCCAAGTTAAAAATTAAAGTCTCCGAGCCCTCGACGAAAGTCTCGGAGTCCGCGGTTTTGCCCAAGCAGCAAACCGAAGACACCAGCACCAGCCCGAAAGCCGGTACATTCTTGGAGCCGAGCAGCTCCAAGCCGGGATTCTCGCTGAAGAATTCGTCGGAGAAGGACTGGACGAAGAAGGTGCCCACGGTGCACCTGGAGAGGAACGAGCAGACCGAAAAGCAGGCTCAGAAGACCTTTCTTAAGACTTTTCAATCTTATGCCGAGAAATACCACAAGAACGAAAAGATCCAGCAGAACAAAATAGAGAGCGCAAAGCAGGCGAACGTGGGCCTGGCCAAAACTCTGGATAAACCGACGCAGATCACGACGAACAACAAGACGCTGGAGAGGAAGATCGCCAACTTACAGCAGCGCTGCACTATCGAGCCGGCGCAACCCGACAAGGGAGACAAGAAGGTCTCGTTCACCGTGGACAAGCCCAAGATCCTCACGCCGCACTATCCCGCAGGTTTCACCGTGAGCAAAATAGAGCAGGGCGTGAAGAGGAAATCGGATGAGGAGATGATGCAGGACAAGAGGCCCAGCCTGGAGATCACGCTCATAAACCCGCCCACGACTACTTCCAGCACAGTGCAGGCGATCTCTAAACCCGCGGATAAGCCCAGCGTGAAGCGGCCTCCGCCGGCGACTATACCGTTGGAACGCATAAAGAAATCCGTCAACCTGAAATCCGGCATCAGCATCATCCCCAAACTGCCGGAGAGATGCGACAACATAGGCGCGCTGGATCTGTCGAAGACCAGCAAGTCTCCCGAGGGTTCCCCGAAGAGCTCCCCCAAGCTGGAGGGCACCAACGGCTTCACTGCGACCAACAGGCAACTGAACGCCCTCTCCAGGCCGACGGTCTCATCTGTGGCGGAGAAGATAAACATGTCGAACCTGCAGATGCTCTCCAAGGTGGCGACAGAACATCCCAGCCTGAACAAATCGCCGCAGACCACCTCGAATAAGCCACGGCCCGCCCAGATGCCTAGTCTGCAGAGCCTGAAGATACCTCTGCTGCAGAACCCTGGCCAGATGAAGACGCCCAATCTACAGAAACTGCCGAAACTCAACGAGATCCATAAGTTCAGGCCCAGCAACCCCATCAGGAACCTGAGGCCGAACCAGAACCAGAACATCAGGAACATACCGAACCCCAGCCTCCTCATAAGGCAGCAGAATCAGAACAGGCTGAATTCGCAGATCGCCAACGCGCACCAGAGCAGCGCCGGGGAGGCGAAGACGACGCAGAGCGTATCGACTGGCGTTCAGAAGGAGGCGACGACGACGACGGCGGCGGCGGCGACGACGGTTACTCCCGTGAAAGCGATCGCCGAGCCGAAAGTGCAGGAGAAGAAGGAGATATCTGTCTAATAATTGATGAATCTTAAATATTTGTGATAACCCTTGGAAGCAAAGCGATTTGAGAGATCGCCAGTACAAATTTTTTTAATAGTAACACGTAAGGACCTCGTGACGTTCGCGGCGCGGCGATTTGGGCGGGGGGAAGTAAGGAATTGTGATACACGTGAGTTATACGGACCGTACCTACAAATGCATATGATATTCGGTGTTCATCGCACAAAATATGTTATGGAGCACTTTTACGTTGTGAATTTGTAAAGGTAGAGTTGGATTAAGACGGCATTATTCTAAGGGGCGGATGAAGATCAGTTTTTCCAAGGAAGTTTGAATCACTGACACTTTTTTTCTCAGTTATATACCACTGAATCAGTCTGCATCACGGCTTTGTGCCTCTTTGCATAAAACAGGACCAAACAGGGACCACCCAATCTTATTTCTAAATTCAGTAGAACCTTGATTTGGACAGTAGTGTCCGATGTTAGTAGTCTTGGTGACACACAGAGTGTCCTTGAGTAAATTGCGTGTAATGGCCAGTTGTGTTTTGCTCTCCTCATTAGCCGTAACATACATATGCCATGTGTGCTACTGCCCCCACTCCTGTCTTTGGTTTGCAAGAACCTTTCCTTGTTTCTTAGTGCGGGGGCTCGGTTCTCATCGAAATAGGGAGGGTACAAAATCGTCCACAAGTGCGAATCACCCCACCAAGTGATCACTGACCTGTCCAATGAGTGGAGATCACTTCTGGCGTTGGTTACAGGTCTCACTACCTTCCCTTTGTCTCAGTTGGTTGCTAAATTCATGGCACACGCTGTATGCTCGTCTTCATTCGCCCCGGTTTGGCTTTGTTGGTAGATATATCTGTGCGTTGTTGATGTCTACAATCTCATATTCTGTTAGAGTCACCCTTATACGTATTGTTTATTGTGCTAATTATTATTATTTAATTTTTATCTAATATTAAGTTTTCAATAGATCCTTATTAGTTCCTTTTACAGGGCGTGCCCGTTATGGACGTGGCCACCCTGTATACGCATAAGACTTAATATTTGAATTTTTTTTAAATTTTATCTCGCACCCTTTCATTGTTGAAGTTATATTATTGTTTATTTTTAATCTGTACATATTCCTGTATATTTAGAACAGTAAGTATGATGTACAGTTGTTTTCATTTTTTTGGTTTTATCGTCTGTACGATGTGGAAATGTATGCTCAGAGGCTATTGTGTACTGTGTACACGCCGAAAAAAAAAGTATGTATGTATTCATTCTCATCTTGTGTAAGATTAGCAGAATAGACTGTTTTCGATAGCTGATAAGGTTTCACCACTTTATTATTATTCTTAGGGAGGAACTATAAATATGTGTAATATATCTCAATTAATTGTGTAGAATATATGTATGGATAGATCTATTACAAGTACGAGTTTTATTTACCCAATACTCAACCTAATTTTCTCGTGTTTGTTACCCTCGCTGCAAAAAAATTATGAAGTTGTCCTACCACAGGTAAGTAGATACTTTTATCATATTTTATTTTGCTTGAAATTGCCAAAGTAAGACAGAACTGTTGTAGGTATACCTACTACTATTAAATCTTTTTTGACATTTGATGTTAATAACTTTTGTGCCGAATTGGATGTTGCTCTAGAAGACCGTTTGGAACAAACGACTGTTTTCGAGGGTACTTTAAAAATAATACAACATGAAATTTTACAAGAAATGTTTAGTGTATGCTAAGAAGAAATTTTTTGAAGAAATAAAAAGAAGCCTATAGGTTTTATTTGCATCTGATAGTTGGATGTTGATTTAAAAGATCATTTGGAAAAAAGCAACTGTCTTCAAAGGTACTCCCGTTTCGGCCACTCCCGGTACATCGCTCTTCAGCGCCTCTTAACTAATACTATTTGCGACAGAGAAATTTGACAGGGACATGTGTTTAAAGTTTAAGACGTGCCCTTTCCGATGGTGTCCATGAAATTCCTCCAAAAAATTATTAATTATGAAAAAAAAGCAGTTTTAAAAAAAACGATTTTTTTTGCACATTTTTTTAAATCAAATTTTCAAGGGGTTTCCGGTGTGCCATGGACCTGGAACCTCACTAACCGGTGGAGTAAATGTTTGAACTTTAAGAATACGTGGTTTATAGACCGATTTTTCCCATTAGGCGTTCAAAATGGCGCCTGAACTGCAAAATTTTTTGCGTAAAAACTAAAGAGTATTCTATTTTAAAATGATGCACTTTTTACAAAAAGATTTCAAGAATAAAAAAGTTTTTAAAATCACCCAAAGAATGCACTGGAATTTTCAAAATTGGAAAACTTTTCACTGGAACTGGAAAATTTTTCAAAAATTTTTGAGCAATCTATGGATTTGGCAAATAGTCAATTTTTGTAAAATTTTAAAAATTGTTTAAGACAATTCTGTATTCTGCAAAAAAAGTATTGTAATTATAGCATTACAGTGCATTCTTTGGATGATTTTAAGAACTTTTTTATTCTTGACAATTTATTGTAAAAATGCATTGTTTTCGAGAAAAAAAAATCTAAATTTCTAAACTAATTTGTTTAGAAATTTTTTTCAAATTTGCGAAAAACAATGCATTTTTGCAATAATTTGTCAAGAATAAAAAAGTTCTTAAAATCATCCAAAAAAAATGCACTGGAATTTTTTCAGCAATTTTTTAAATTTTGCAATTTACTATTTCCCAAATCCAAAAAGTTGCTCAAAAAATTTTGAAAACTTTCTAGTGCATTCATTGAGGGATTTTAAGAACTTTTTATTCTTGACAATTTTTTGTAAAAGTGCATCATTTTCCAATAAAAAATTCTTGAATTTTTACGCAAACATTTTACAGTTCAGGCGCCATTTTGAACGCATAAGGGAAAAAATCGATCTTTAAACCACGTTTACTTAAAGTTCAAACATTTATCCCACCCGTTAGTGAGGTCCCAGGTCCATTGCAGACCGGAAATCCGTTGAAAATTTGATTTAAAAAAATGTGCAAAACAATCGTGTTTTTTTTAAACTGATTTTTTTCCTAATGAATAATGTTTTGTAGGAATTTCATGGACACCATCGTAAAGGGCACGTCTTAAGCTTCAAAAAATATTTCCCTCTCAAATTTTTCTGTCGCAAATAGTATTAGTTATGAGGCGCTGAAGAGCGATGTACCGGGAGTGGCGTTTTCGGCCGAAACGGGTTAAAAATAATTCAAAATGAAATTTTACAAAGCATGGTTTACTGTATGCTAAGAAGAAATTTCTGAAGAAATAAAAGAACACGACATATTTGCGTCTGATAGTTGGATGTTTCAAGATATTTGGAAGAGCAACCGTTTTCAAGGGTACTTTTAAAAATGATACAGAATGAAATTTTACAAAGCAATGTGTAGTGCATGCTAAGAAGGCCTTTCTCAAGATATAAAAAAGCCTATAGGTTTTATTTGGAATTGGCCGATTGGACGTTGCTCTAGAAGACCGTTTGGAAAAAACAACTGTTTCAAGGGTACTTGAAACTACCTAAGTTTACTACACTACTAAAAATAATACACCAATACGAGTCCAACAACTTTGAAAAGGATTTAATATTTTCGGAGTTATTCAAGGTGTTTTCAAAACGTTAGATTGAAAACAGTGGGTGTGTGATAAGTGACATATTGCTGCTAGCTGTAAATAGTTTTAAAGGCCTCAAAATTTCTAACTTTCAGACCTTGAAAATTTATTTTCGTTTTACGAAAAAGGATCTTTCAATACAAGGCACTCTATGAATAGAAACAAACAGAAACGATTACAGTAAAAAAGACAAGACAGCCACGACTATGCAAACATTATTTTCGGAAAACATTCCGAATCGGAACGAAAAAACAGACGCGTCCGGCCTCCCGAGACCACCTCTGAATTCCCCGAGTCCAAAAACCTCCCGTATATTTACAAATCGCGTCTCTCCGTCCGATTCCCAGTTGGCCATGTGAACGCTAACGCACATAGGACGTAGTTGCGTGACTGGAAAACAGGTTCTCTTTGTGCGCCGTTGCTGGGAGCGGCGAGGGGCCGCGCGCGGGGGAGGGGGAGGGCGAGAGCCACCGGCCCGCTTCACACAGCCCCACGGGGAAAATCTATAACGGTGCGGCTCTCGGCAGCCCGCGCGCCGTCGCTCGAAAACATACGCGGATCGAGGAGGCGCGTTTTTCGCCCGTCCGTCGTCTGTCATTTTTACGTCAGCGCGTCGAGAGCCGAGTGACATGCGCAAATGACAGACGGTATGATCAGTCCAGTAGGCGGGGAGCTAAAATCGTCTTTCAAGAAGCGTTCTTGAAAGATATAAGGCAGTTTTGACAGTTTCTAGAGTTACCACCTCTCCGGTTATTCGGCTACAATCTCCGGTCTCAGGTTGTACTTCCAATTTCTCCGGCCCAACCAATCTAAACGATGATTTTAAAAAATATTCACGTGTATTTTAAATTTTATTTCCAGCGTTAACCTAAGCAAGTATCTATGTCTCATTTTAGAGCATGTGTAAAATGAAATAGAGAATGAAAATCAAAGTAGCCTACTTAATTAATGTTCACCAATAACAGATGGCGTTGCTGACCAACTGTATTTTAGAAACATATCTTTATTTAGCACCAGGGCGTTCAAATCATTTTAGGGAACGTACCCATACTAGGTGATCCATTTTTTACAATTTTTTACCCCCTCCACCCCTCGGTGACCACCCGTAGTATATGCCAACCCCCCCCTAGTTTTCACGTAGTAATTCATAAATATGGTTTTAAATCATTTTTTTGCAAACAGAAAGTTAAAAAAAATAATTTGGCTTATGTGCGTCATTGTTGCCACCTGTGAGTTTAAAAAGCGCTAAACGCGTTCACTACGTGACGAAAACATAAGTCCCTCCCCCGCCCATGTGACCAAGCGTGGTATTTTGAAGACCCCCCTCCCGCCCTGAACGAGTCACGTAGTATGGGTATGTTCCCTTATTTTAGATTGCAACTGATACCTGTCACATTCTTCGATGTTTTAATACGAAAAAACTGATTATTATCTTAGGACTATTTTGTCAGTAAAGAGTATTTCTTAACTATTTCAATAGCTAACTTTAAAACGGCTTTCTCAAATGCAATAAGAAGGCTATATTAAAACTGGACGCTCTAAACTTAATCAATCTTGTTATCGTAAAGACTAACTGTACTTCTTGTTGGAAACAATAAAACTAAACTCATCCCCTCTTCTTTTATGTCCGAAACGGACATGAATGCATTTTGTTTAGTAGTGAAACAGTGGTGTAGTGTATAATTTACATTAAAACCGATTGGCATTTATAATAGGCGTATTCAAGCTAAAAAGTTTTAATTTCAAGGGCTCCTTGCTGCTATCTAGGGTACTAAGTCCTCTTGGAACGGTGTAAAAATGCGGACATGTTAAACTAAATAAAACCATTTGATCTTAACGTTTCTTAACGATCTATCGATTGACTAAATGGTTTTATTTAATTTTCGACCATTTTGCTTCCTCGAGACTGGAAGCCATGATCATCGAATAAAAAAATCTAAAAAAATCTAAAACAGGTAAAATTATTTTCCTATGAATTTGATGTTTTTTACGTTTTCAATTTTTTTTAATTGTAAAACTGTAGAAATTGTAGAAATTATGTGGCGCGTGAGTTTTTTAAGACTGCCTTGTTAACATTTATCGATAAAGTAGAGTGCGCAAGTGTTTTTCTACTTTGACAGTCAGAAATAACCAACTAATTTTTCGTTACTTATAATTACAGATAACGACGATATATACAACATATAAACATTTGTTGGCCTTTAACGCGCTGATTGTTATCTTTAAACTGCCTTTATTTGCTAAAAAATCAGTATACCTACATAGTTTTAAAAAATAAGTTTCATTTGAAGTTTATACTAACAATAAGATAAATTAGCTTTAAAGTGTATATTTATTTATTTTAACATTTTTAAGTCCACTTTGAACCTGCGTGTGTTTAAAATGTATTTAAAATGGTTTTAAAAGTGCCTCTACAGCAGTTTTAAAGTCAGTTGCTCAAGGTAATAAAGTTTTGTAAAGGTTTTTTTTTGGATTTTATTGATACCTATTGATTGATTATGCTGAAAGCGAGTTTATTACAACCTTAAAATTTATTTACAAACCAATTGGTTTTGATTGCGGTTTTATTTCATAGTCTTAAGGCATCCTTAAAACACGAAATAAAACCGTTCGGTGCTACTTGGGAACTTATTATTTACGTAGTGTATATTCTTTTTAGTACACCCATTTTGAATACCGTTGTTACAGAAAAATGTGTATTTGACATTCTAATACTTCATTTTTAAGTCATTAATAATTCAATTATCGCCGGATTCAAGTTCAGCGCACGTTTGGAGTAAACTTAACGAACACAGTATCTGTCTCTGGCAGTAAAAGTAGCTACTGCACAGGTTCCTCTACTTCAGTATAAAAAATAAAACTGTGAGACAAAACTTCAAAGGGAACCGACCAGTTATGAAACAATTGATATCTTTAAACTGTGCTAATAGTTACCACTAATAGCTGTCAAATTGATGTGGCCAGTTATTGTCGTAGGTACTACCTGGCAATTCAGATTGCGCGTTTACGTATCGAAAACAAATGAATCCAGCGATTCAACTGTCCGATTATGTAGTACGCAAAAGCACTTCAAATTTTTTTCCGCCTGTACAATTAACGCGCACGGAATGTTAATTAGCATCGAAACATGTAGCGCAGTACACATTTTCGCACACTGCTAGAATACGTCCCGACTCATGAATAAAAATGCGCTTCCTTATTGATGAGAGCCATGAGAAAACGTCGTCGATATAGGAAAGCTAAAGTGAGTAGACTTTGGAGTCATTCCATATAAAATCGTCTGAAAACAAGAAAAATCGTTGCCGACCCATTTTAGATTTTGCTGTAACTTTGGGGACCTCTTCTTTAGGGTCCCAAAGAACAAAATTTACGCAAATTTAATTTTTACAAACGCTCGTTTCCCCCTATTCGAATTTTAAAAATCGTCATTTTTATGCTTTATCAAATTTATCTCTAAAATGTTTCCTTTTTAAGATATCTACCCGCTTGAGGCGGCATTTTGAAGGGGAAAGATGGCAGTTTTAGTGTAAGTATCAAAAATTCGATCAGTAATTACCTCCGAATAATGGCAGCGTGTTAAAGTTACGTGTTTTTTTACTTATTTTTTGTGAATTTTAATCGACTCTAGCGTCTTGACTGTTTAGAGTAAGCAGCTTATGTTACTCAGGAATTAAGTATACATATCATAGACGAAATACAGCCACGAGTCGACCCGAGCAGCTCACTCCTTATAAAAAAAACTTTGCTTGAATTTTCTAAATTTTGAAAAATCGCATTATCGAGGTTATGAAAAGAACGTGTTGACTGCGTGATAAAAATATGAAACTTACAGAATCTATAGTTCTTACCTTTAACTTCAAGTGACTGCACGCTCGTTTCGTTATTTTCATGTTTAGTGAATGTACAAGTGTTTTTTTTTTTTTTGTAGCGAAAATTGACCTAATTTTTTATTTTGTAATCTTATAATTTCAATTGTACTTCATTACTTTTTGTAAATAGAGATTATATCTTACCTTTTATTCAACTTCGGGTCCTTTTATCTCTACAGTTTCTTATTCGATATGGCTTAACAAATGGATTAAATTAAATTACGAACAAAAATAATTATGAATGTGAAAGAATTTCTAAAGTTTCAATGAAGTTATGGGCATATTAAGTGTAAAATTATCTCTGTAAGTAATATTTGATGGAAATAAGGTAACCATTAACAATTTGAACTGGAACATTATTTTTTATTCAACAATTTACGTTTGGGTTTTACAATATATATATATATATTAAAAATATCAAAATTATCGGAAGCTGAATATTTCCGCGCTTTTAATTGACTTTGAGAAAGCGGAACAAAACTGTGACGCGATCTCGTGTTTTTGATTGTATTTATACCTATAAATCTTTCCAATAAAAATGTTTCAGCAGCTTCAACCTCCAGACTCGTTACAAAAAAAATATGAATACCCTACCATTGCTTGCATTGGAAGGCTAATTGTATAGAGCAGGCATCGCAGATTAGAGGTAAAACGAAAATTTCTACAAAATTTAACTACTCAAAACATTAACTTACCTAAAATATCTTGGCTCCATGTTTATCAAACTGGGCGTACCAGTAGCTCCCTCAATTTTTATTGAAATTTTAACTGCAAAACAATATTTTCTAGCGAACGTCGTAGGATTTTTTGGTAAATCGGTTTTTATAGTTTTTATAAGCGATTTTCGGCCGATTTTTTTCGAAAAAAAAAAAAAAAAAAAAATCTAATTAACGCCATTTTTTTTTTAAATCAATTTTTCGAAAAAAATCCTACGACGTTCACTAGATTTTTTGACTATATTTTAAAAAAACTTTTTGTTTTTTTGTTCCAGATTAAAAACTGTGACCTGTGAATTTCTTTGCATTGTGGGCGCTGCTGTGCCGCCATTTTGTATCGTAAAACTGAAATAAAACATGTTTTTTGTAATTCAAGACTAGTACTTTCATATGCACAAACCTCATACCTCTATCTCTTTCCTATCGTTCGTGGTACGTCTCAGAAAATCACGTGAAATGTAATGAACACAAGGTGATTGTTTTAGCATGTAGCAGCAGTCCCAAACTTGAATGTTTCTGAGGTTAATTCTATTTCACAAAAAGCAAAAAACAACGAAATTTTAAAATAACCTAGAAGGCGTTGTTAAAAGTTATTAAACAACAAACAAACTCAAAAAATCCTTCCATATGCTCGTCAAAATTATTTCTGAATACTAAATAATTTTAAACAATCTGGCATCAGTGCTCTCTAAAACTTAAACACGTGTTTGATTATGTGCATCAGTTTTTATTTTGTGTGAAGTATAGGTAAAACACAGCGAGTTTTAAAATACTTAGTTTTTGAATTTTTATTTTGTTTTTGATTCAACTTTAGAAACTTTTCATGTCTAGGAAAACAATTTCCAAAATGTCTCAGTTAGTCAGACAGATACTCTGAAGATTTCTCTTTACTGTGAGTTCAAGAACTTTGAAAAATTACTGTGAGTTATTTACGGTTTTTTTGAGAGCGTCGCACTTTTACTTTTTTACCGATATCTCTTCACATGATCGACAGCTCTCAACTTGGACTTATTAGACGCAGAACTTCACAAGCTGAAATACTATCAGAAGCAAAAAAGTCAATACTGTAGTAAAATTGTGTTCGAATATTAATTTAATCATATTTAGAGTAAGTAGTTCTCTACATTATAAAAGAAGTGCTTTTATCTCAAGACAGATTCTTAAGATTGGCTAAAACAGAAAACTTTTTGATCTTTATGTGACGCTTGTACATTTTTTTTGTCACGAAAAAATTTTGTGACGCTTTTTTTTTTTAAACCAATTCAAGCATACACGAGTCATTTAAACATATTCATCTATCTACCATGGTGTAAAAGGTAAGCAGATCTACCAGCACAACGTATCTTTTGTATGAGAACAAGTGAGGCCAAATTCCAGGGCCGGGACCCCCTCCCTACTCGAACAGGGCCGCATTCAGGACAATAAAAAAAATAGCTTTATGTAATTCATCTAAACGATACAAAACTTACATTTATTTTTAAAATACTATAATTTTGTGAATAGCTTTTAAAGTAGCCATACTTTAACTTACCAAGAATTCACAATTTTACCGCTATCCAGTAGCAACGCGATCGAGGGCACATGAACTGTAAGCCTACTACGGGATTACGAAAGTATCCGAATCAGAAGACCCGCTAGCATACAGTGTGCGTTGAATTAAATTTTTACTTACCTAAAGAAAGAAATGCTTCACATATAAGACCACGTACACAGTCAATTCTGTTTTTACAGTCCCCCCACATGTATTTACCCATAATTCTTCGTTTTATAAAAAATGATTCAGACACCGTTTTTGATAATATACACATGTATACCAAGGTTTATAAGTTGTTGGCGTAATTTTATTAGTTTCTTTTGAGTTTTAGTTTTGATAGAAATCAGACAAGAATAAATAAGGCATGCTTTTGGGTTTGATAGGAAGTAAATCCATTTCCTATCTTTTTTTTACGAAATCGTTTATAATTTTGTGATAACATTGATTCTATTCCTTGATAGAATGTCAAACATCAAACTGAGTATCTTCAATCTTTCATTGAGATTTTTTTTCTTAATTCGAAGAGTTGTCGATGATCATTTTTCCATCATGTTCTTTTGCAAAGGTTATTTCTTTTGAGGTAGGTACTGCAATTTTTTTTAATGTCTTCCACCTTTTTAATCCTTGGCTCCAACAAACAAGAAGTCTATCTTAACCTACATTAACCTTAAAATACTAAAACTTACATCGATAAAAATAGTCACCCTCGACAAAATGAAGAACACAGAGAACAGACCCTCATATATGTATTTACTAACTGGCTTTCCCGTCTTCAGTTTTAATTTTTAATAGCCAAGTCTTGCGTCTGTTTATGCGTTCCTTTTTACCAAATTTACGCACGCGGGGGGGGGGACGATAGCCTCCATCGCCCCCCCGACTACGCCCTTGAAACCAATGGACATTGTTTCAATAGACAATGGCACAGTAATTAGTCTGTCGAGCGACCACCAGGTGGCGTAACGCTCATTTTGCATTCCCTGTCCCCGAAAACTTGCACCTTCGACGAAGAGCAGCAACGATGATAATCTGTCGATCCTTTTTTTCACCCGCCGAGCTCGTTAACGCGCTTCCGGTTTCGAGAACGACGGGCCAGCGTCAGAACCTGCGTCGCTGCCAGTCACGGGGAGTGGAGCTCGGAATGATAAATCACCCGATGGCGACGAAAACTGTCTCGTTCATCGCACGGGCTGAGATTAAATCCTTTCGTCGGCGTCCGGAAGCGGTTTCGATCGACCCGTAGTTCGTCAAAATAAATTATTTCGTCCACAACTAACGTACGAAGCAAAGATTATAATGCAATTAAACGTCATCAAAGTTGGCCGAGCAAGAAAGGACGTCCTATTTCTATTGTTAATATTAAGATTATTATAATTAGAGTTACCACCTCTCCGGTTTTCGGATACAATCTCCGATCTCAGGTTGTACTTCGAATATCTCCGGCCCAACCAATCTAAACGATGATTTTAAGAATATTCACATGTAGTATTTTAAATTTTATTTCCGACATTAACCCAAGCAAGTATCTATGTCTCATTTTAGAGCATGTGTAAAATTAAATAGAGAATGAAAATCAAAGTAGCCTAATTAATTAATGTTCACAAATAACAGATGGCGTTGCTGACCAACTGTATCTTAGAAATGCGTCTTTATTTAGCGCCAGGAGGGGCACCAGGGCGTTCAAATCATTTCATTTTAAATTGCAACTGTCACCTGTCACATTCTTCGATGTTTTAATACGAAAAAGAGGATTATTACGTTGTTCCATAGTATTTTGAGTAGCATCGAAATGTCAGACATCTCCACCACCGATCAAAAAAGAATACAATTATGTTTTTACTAAGTTCAATTTTGCTTTCATTTTCACAAAGTCTCGCTTCCAGCTTCCACATAACCGCAATTTCCGTCTCTCTCGCTCACAGCCAGATCTGACGACGTTTTGTTTTTTGTATTGCTCCTTAAAACACACTCACAGCATTTAACCCCTTCACTCTTCTGATTTCTAATGTTTTTCTCCTTCTCTGTTCTAATCTTTTTTCCCTTCCCCCCTCCGCGCACCGTTAACCTTACATAACCCCCGTTTTCCTGACAAAAAAAGCACGTTCTGGAATTCCTGGCGGCACCGACACGACCCAGCGGTCGCCCTGCCAATGGTTGCCGCTCGGGGCGGAGCCGTGGGCGTGGCCTCGCCGGCCCTCTCGCAATCCGCGACCAATCGCGCGCTCTATCCTCGACGGAGGGGCGACTCTGGCGCCTGAACCGCGGACCCATGCTGTCCGGATATTCGCTCACCTCTCGCCGTCTGCGCTCCTGGTGGCGGGGTTTATGACCTTGCGTTTGCGTTAGCGCTAATCCGGCACGTCGTTGCTGTTGCTAGGCGATATCGCGCGCGGCAGCCTTGGCCCCGTTTCGGGCGCTTTTTGAGGTTGACAGCGGAGGATCCGAGAAACGCCCCCGTCGGATTTGCGACTGGGTTCAGAGCGGTTTTAGTCGCAGAAAGGATTGTTAGAAGGAGCTGATTTAATATTATTCGATATGTACGTCTAGAATCTAGAAACAAACAGTGCGTGTCACAAACGTAGTACCTAGGTACCTACCTACATTTTTTGGCCTACATATCTGTCCTAAAGACCATCGCGCTTAATACAAATTAGGGTCGTAACCAGAAGTTGCTTTGTGCAACTCTTACGACATAATCAGAGGTACCCTACTTAATTCCTTTTAAGGGGTTATACTACTCAGCAGTGGCGGTGCGTGAAATTTCAGTTAGCCATATCTTGAAAATGACGCATGGGACCCACTTCACTTTTTAGGTGATGACTATACACCTCTTGCAGAAAGGATTTATAGTGAAAAAATCGTCAGCAAAGTTTGCGAAAAAAATTTCAAAAACACTGGAGCACTCCCTGGGTTCTCAGTAACGCTCTGTGGGATATTTGCAGTATATATTTTTTTTTCATAATCTAGAAACAAATATAAGGAGACGTTTTTCGATTTGTTGCAAAATATTTTTGTTTTAAAAAGTTATGGCCATTTTAATTTTGGGAAACAAAATATTCCTATAAAATTAAAATTAAAATGGCCATAACTTTTTGAAAAAAAAATATTTTGCAACAAATCGAAAAACGTCTCCTTATATTTGTTTCTAGATTATGAAAAAAAATATACTGCAAATATCCCACAGAGCGTTACTGAAAACCCAGGGAGTGCTCCAGTGTTTTTGAAAATTTTTTCGCAAACTTTGCTGACGGTTTTTCCACTATAAATCCTTTCTGTTAGAGGTGTATAGTCATCACCTAAAAAGTGAAGTGGGTCCCATGCGTCGTTTTCAAGATATGGCTAACTGAAATATCACGCACCGCCACTGCTACTCAGCAGTGTTTTTCCCCGTTTTTTAATTTTTTTTCTAATATATAAACTAAGGACGATATTCAAAAAGAATTTTTGGGGGAAGCTTTTGAAAAATTTGTACAGCTTATTTATATATGTCTTCGCGGTCCAGAACGTTCGAAAAAGCCACTCTGCTGTATTAATTATTATAGTTTTATTAGTGGTTTTCGTCGGTACAAATTAGTTATACTTTCTCTAAATATACAGGGTGAGTCAGAACGAATGGGAAAGAAATTCAATGGGAATAGGTAGTGGGAATGGGATTCAAAGTTTAAATTAAAACATTTTTTTTATCTGTTGTCATGCGTAAAACAAGAGAGTCTAAAAGAACGCTCAATTCTACAGAGAAAAGGTACTCTTGTAAAACGTCTAAATCTATCCTTTTTTAAGTTATTTGCATTTAAAAGGTTCAATGTAGGTATTTTGTTGATTTTTTTTTCAGACGCTGATATTGCTATATTTTTTCTAAGTAGGCTTTTGTCAACATTTGTCAAATTTACATATCATTAAATTATTTTGATTGAGTTCAACATGCCTTGTCGCCTCAACCAATGTCGCTGGTTTAAGAGATACAGCGTGGTCAAAGTTTAAATCAACAAAAATACATTGAGCCTTTTAAAAGCAAATAACTTAAAAACCGATAGATTTAGACGACCTAAAGAAGTACCTTTTCTCTGTAGAATTGAGCAACAGATAAAAAAATATGTTTTAATTTACCAAAATGATACTGTGAAACTAGCGCCCTCTAGGAGCAACATTAAAATAAGCCTAAAATTCGTAATTCTCACACACAAAAAAAAACATTAAGCTACCAATTTTCAGATTTATATATTATCAAAACTTTCTCAGTTATTGAGAAATTTCAGAATAAAATTGAAACTTTGAACACGCTATATCTCTTAAACCGGCGACATTGGTATAAGGCGCGTTAAGCTCAATCATAATATTTTGGTGTCTAGTATCTTCAGTTTAGTATTTCCCAGTTTAGTAGTCCCATTCTTTCTGACTCACCCTGTATATGATGGGTATACTTACCTAAACATATCAGCACTTCATATGATATCCGACAGTTTGATGTCCGCATCAGTCAGTTTACGCTTTTATATTCTTTTTTAGTTTCATTTAAATTGGATTTACCTACCCGTGATTTACTTTTTACTTGTAACATCATTTTCAACAATATATTTCAACGTTTATCAAGTATTGCGTTGAGGTAAACGCGATTGCCAAGTACCTAGGCTGTGACTCGGTTGCTAGGGACGTAGGTTGCCGTCACTAGGGACTTGTTTATTAGAAGCCCAGAAGAGCTAAAACTCGTGTTTTATCTACGCTTTTAAAGAAAAAACGATTTTACGTTTAAAATCAGTGATGTAGGTTATGAGAAAATGGCGTCGACCGTCGAAATTATCCGTAAGTGCAGTCTGTAGAATTTATTTTTTAATTGATGTTTGTCAAATTGGTGACCAGACTGAATATCAAAATAATATCATTCCAGGATGAAAATAAACTTATATAATAGAGATAGATATGTAGGTAAACATATCTATAGGTATCTACATAAAATATATTCACAGGTGGGTAGATTTAAGTACCTACTTATTTGAGAAAATACAGGCAATTAATTTTTTTATATCTTTGAAAATGTGTGTCGTCATTATTTCACACCTGAACAGTTTCGCATCAAAATTTTGCTATAGAAATGTTACATACAGGGTGCTTCGCGATGACGGGCCTATTAAACATTCTGGGACAACTGCATTGGGCGCAAAAACTAAGGGATATAAAAAATCCCAAATTTTGAAACTATCACGGTTTCTTTGGGGTTCTACCTTAAGGTGGAGAACTTGCAGCTAATATACCATTAATTGCAAAGTTATGCCAAGTTATGCAAATATCCCTAGTTATGCAATTTTTTTTCTCGTTTTCAATCAACAATTTCGCTTCGAAAAAATTTTTTTTAGCAAAAACCAATCAGTACAACTTGTGACGGATACTTTGCAGTTTTCGAAACCCTACTTTTTTCTACACGTTTATCTTTTGCCGAGTTGGTAATTGATTACCAAAGCCAAAATGCCTTTTTTGCTTTGAACCGCGATAACTGCATAAAATCATCGTACAGAGCTCGAAAACAGGTCAAATTAAAGAGAATTAAATTATCTAAAAGTACTTTGTGATTAAATTATCGAAAAAAATGTATTGAAGTCCGTGGAACTTTCAAAAGACGAGCAAAAATTTCGATTTTTTCTTCGATGGTTTTCTCATGATTACCCAAAAACTGCCGACTATAAAAATATTTGAGCTCAAGATTCATAAACTAGAAACAGAACTTCATTTTCCTTTTTTTCCCTCTTCTTTGCGACCATTTTTTTCCCCAAGTTCCAGCTTTTTGAAAATCACTTTACTTTACCGATTGTTTTTATGCGCCTTAATGTCTAGTGTATAAATAAATGTATGGTGAAATAAATGTATTTGATGATGCTCTAGACATCTAAAATAATGACGACTTTCTGGCACTCCCGGTTATACCGGAAATGAACACGAACTACGTAATTTCAAATGCCACATTACATTTTGTGCCATATTCAAGTAGTCTTTGAATCTTACGCTTTAATTCAATACATTTCAGTTAAAGAAATATTGCAATTAAAAATCTCAAGGTCGATTCTATATACTAAAATTAAGCCTGTCCCAATTTATAAACGCACCGCGTGTGACACGGACATCTAATATACGGAAAGAAGATAAAGAAATTTATTTATTAAAGTTAGGGGAGCAAACCACCCTCGCCGTATGAGTCACCGGCGTCGGAGGACGAGGGATGCGCCTGGCGATTCCATTTTATGGACGCCCTGGCACTCTCGTGGATATAAGACGGGTTTCTGCGACAATTCTTACACAGAAAAAATGTTGTTGAACACCTACAAATTATTCTTGTACGAAAAGAGGCTGTATTAAGTCCAAACACGTTTTCTTTTATTATAAATAATATATATAAAAAAAAACATCCAAGAGGTACACCATGTCCTTTTATATTTCGACGCCCATATACAGGGTGAACCGTAAAATATTTTATCCCCGTTATTATCTTTTGATAACAATTGATTGAAAACTTGAAAAAAACAAGGAGACATGTTTTTTTATGGAACACCCTGTATATTTTTTCGATAGATCGATATGCCACATTCTCCACTCTTTATAATAATAATATAATAGAATATATAGGGTTTGTCTTTACTCGGTTCGGCCGTTTTTGAAATATCCAATTTTAAATTGTATAAAGTTTGGGAGGAATCGAAACCTAGTTGACCGTGAAAGGCAAACTTTATACGATTCAAAATTAAATACGTCAAAAAGGACTGAACCGAATATAGACAAACTCTATGTATTTAAAAAGGGGAGAATATGGCTCCTCGTTTCTTCAATTTTTTTATAAGAAATAATAAATTATCGAACAGAAATACAGGAAATAAAAAATGACGTCTGTTACCGACCTAAACATCTTCATAATTCTAAACGAGAACATCTGAACTTCATACTCTTCATAGGTACCTACCTTGATTATTTTTTTGTTTTTCCAATAATTAAGTTTAAACCTGTTTTTTTCGAAAAAATTTTTACGTAACCATATCAAATTTTTAGTGTACGGGAAAGAGAAATGGCTGATCTCTCAGACATTGAGAGAAAATCGACGGGGAGTTTTGTAAATACAATTGTAATTAATAAATACAAGGTTAGTTAAAAAGTTAGTCATTACGCGGGACTTTTTTTGCCACGCTGTATCCTACCTACTACATATAACAACCATATGTCCTATATACAGGGTGTTCTATTTCAAACAGTTCCTCTATAATTCTGTTATTGTAAATGGAACACCCTTGAAGCTTGAAGACATTTCCAGATTTTTTATCGAGTTTTTTTTGTTATTTAAGTATTTACCTATTATTAGATTATGGTAATATTTTCTTTTAAATTTCGTTCTTACTACGTCCTGTGTTCGCTGTAGTCGGTAAATGCTGCAAATAATATTGTCAAAGCCTACTTGATTCTTTTAAATGGCTTTTGTCACGAACTATGGAGAAGAACCGATTTTTCCTCGGAAACTGATGAGATAGATATGGACAACCTTATATCAATTAAAAGGTCATTTAATTTCGCATCCAACACAAAGTTAATGTGGGTCATCCCATTTGAAAAACAAAAGTTATTGCTGTTGAAAGATTGTCAGGTAGGGGTTCCGATATTTTCGACACCGAATGACGTACGACGTTTTGCAATAATGAAATCGAAAGAGTAGTTCATGACGAATCGAACTGTTCAAACCGCAAGTCTCTAACTTTTTCGGTTTAGACGCTATTTAGAAATATTTAGGGCGCTGTCTGTCGTGATAATTTTCAAAAATAGTTGAATATCTGCAAAACGATGGGTTTTAAGTACCATGTATGGTTAATAAAGTCGACTTAAAATTTAGTGGAGTATCCAAAAATGTATAAAAATACAGGGTGTTCTATTTAAAATAACGAGGTTATGCAGTGGTTCCGTGAAATGGAGCACCCTGTATGATTAGAAATATTTTGTAAATATGCAGGGCGTAATTCTGGTCAATTTTTATTTGAAACATTTTTTTCTAAAATTCAGAACGACAGAGTTATAGCAGAAAACGTCTTACACGACACCCCCTTCATGTTCACAACAAATGTTTTCGAAATAAATACGTTCTAAATGGCTTGCCAACGTTTACAAAAACAACAGTTAGAACTACCTTTGTATATTTTAATAACAACTCGTGTTGACGTTTGCGACATTATTAATTATTATTAACTATAGTACGAAAAACAAATTGCATAGCGTATTTTTTCTAGACTATTCCTTTGGCATTTTCACTCTTTAGGTATAATAATAAGCTATGTGTTATTCCAATTATTCTAATAAAGTGCCCGTACACAAACATTAGTTATCGCAGTCGCCGTCAAACAAACGAACATCAACATGACCGAGGCGAGCCGCCATTTTTACAATAAAGCCGTTAGCGTTAGTGCCACGTGTTTTGTGGTTAGTGCTGTGGTTCCTCTCTATGACGCGTCAATATTTGTGCCTTCCAACAAAACAGGAAAGTAGGTATGTAAGTCACTCAAGAAATTAATTTTCATTAAGCTCTCGTTAAGTTTAATTTGTCAGATTAAAATTACAAATGGCCACCTTATACTACCTAAGTTTCACGTTTGCCAGTTCTCGACAGAGCCCCAGAACATTCCTATTTACGTGGTTCGTTTTGATGTTTTTAAAGAACCCAAACTGAAATTGAGATTCTATATCATTCGGTCATCTAGTGAATAGCAGCTCAAATCATTTGTCGAATGCTACGCATTAAAATTCCATGGTTATGCCAACAGAGATAGTTTTCTATACAGCAAGGGAACGTTTCACAAACCCAATCGCGACCTGCTTTACCGACATCGTGAACTAACCTCAAAGTGTAAACGTTTCTCGACGATTTGTTTAGCGTTTACAAGCCGGTAACGTTTAGTAAGATCGAAAACTGCGGAGCCAAAGGAAATAGGCGTTAAAGAGTAAGTTTTCGAGGGTACTGTTTAGGTTAATATTGCGGAGATGGACGCGGACTTGTACGACGAGTTCGGCAACTACATCGGTCCCGAGCTGGACAGCGACGACGAGGAGGAGGAGGAGCAGGAGCAGCACGACGAGGACGAGCACCACGATTACGACGTACGTACGCGCAGAAAAAAATTAAACGAGGCCTCGAAGCGTTACGCTGTCTCTGTTTCCAGTAGGATGAACAGATGGAGGACGAGCCCCAGCCCATGGCTATCGTATTGCACGAGGACAAGCAGTACTACCCCTCGGCGTTGCAAGTGTACGGTCCCGACGTGGAGACGATAGTCCAGGAGGAGGACACGCAGGCACTGGACGTGCCGCTCGTCGAGCCCGTCAAGAAGAAGAAGTTCCAGCTGAAGGAGCAGGATTTGCCGGAGACGGTATACAGCATGGAGTGAGTAATCCGAATTTATTGTTGATTCGAATGGGGAGTGAGAGAGGTTTTCGTCGTTTCTCTGTGTGTTTTAACCCTTTAACGTCAAAACTACAGTTTTTGTATAATATCCTCTCTTTAGCAACGTGGCAAATACAAGAAACGATGGAAAAAAAATAGGGAAAATGCCTTTCCGAGTATTTCTGGGGGTGCTCTTTCGAATGGCACAAAAAAAATGCATAAAAGTCGAACATTACCCCTGTTTTTGGCCATTTAAGTTGAAAAGAGCACGATTTTTGAGGTAATTTTTTTTTTGTAGCTCGATTTTTGACTGGAAACATTTTTTCTTTCGACAGAAAACTATGGGAAAAGTGCATTCGAGAGTTGTACTGAAAAGTTATGTACACTCGACATCCGCATATCCTAACTTTTCCGTTCCACAAAATTCCACATTTCCGAACTCTCTTCACCTCCGGATAATCGAACTGCTGGCACATGCGCAAAGGGTTTTTCTTGGCTCATTCGTCATTCGACAGCGAAAAGTTGTGTGGAAGTACAAGTTCGGAAATATGGCGAGAAAAAGTTCGGAAATATGGTGAGTTGGGATGTGCGGATGTCGAGTGTACTTAGAAAAAATTTATTCCAACAAGGGGTGTCCAATATCTCGGCCAAAAGGACACATTGTGTGGGGAAACTTTCATAATTTTTTTACTCAAACCTGGAGAACTTTGGGGCAAAAGTTTGGAGAACAAAAAGTGTTCATATTCATCCAAGGAGCACGCCTGATTTTTTTCAGAATTTTTGGAGTCATTTTTGGATTTTTTTGAAAAAATGGCCAAATTGAAAATGGCCAAAAATTTTGAAAAAAAATCAGGCGTGCTCTTTGGATGAATCTGAACACTTTTTGTTCTCTAAACTTTTGCAAAAAATTCAGCATGACAAAAAAATCACACATACAGTGTGACCAAAAAAGAAATTAGACATACAGCGTGGCCAAAAAAATTACAGATACAATGTGGCAAAAAAAGAGTCAGTTTATTTGCCATGTTTTTGTCGACATGCAATAATTTCGTCTTTTCGCGTTCGGTTTTTTCCCCGTTGACGTCTCCGTACAGGTCTGTGTTTCGTCGTGCTTGAAGGTTTGGTTTTATCGTAGGTTCTTGGCCGACATGATGGACAACACGTCGCTCATCAGGAACGTGGCTCTCGTGGGTCACCTGCATCACGGCAAGACCTCCTTCGTGGACTGCCTGATAAGGCAGACACATCCCGGATATCAGGACAACGAGGAGAAGAACCTCCGATATACGGACATCCTGTTCACCGAGCAGGAACGCGGGTGCTCCATTAAGTCCATCCCCGTCACGCTTCTGCTGCAGGACATCAGGAACAAGAGTTATCTGATGAATATTTTCGACACGCCAGGTGGGTTAAATTTTTTTTGGTAGACGAGTCGAAATTCATGAGGCGGTCCCCCGTTTTTCGTGGTTTTTAGGCTTTTATCTTTTCATTGTCGGCGCTTTCAGGTCACGTGAACTTCTCGGACGAGGTGACGGCCGCGATGCGGCTCTGCGACGGCGTGGTGCTCTTCGTGGACGCCGCCGAGGGCGTCATGCTGAACACGGAGCGCCTCCTGAAGCACGCCGTCCAGGAGCAGTTGCAGATCACGATATGCATCAACAAGATCGACAGGCTGATCCTGGAGCTCAAGCTGCCGCCGCAAGACGCCTACTACAAGCTGAGGCACATCGTCGAGGAGATCAACGGGCTGTTGACGTGAGTATGGTGGGATCTTCGACAATTTTTAGGGAAACCATTAAAAAATAATTGAGGCTGTTATAATCGTAAATATTACGTGTAAAATTGTGGAAATTTGCAGTGAATTTAGAGGGTATTGTGAAGGTTTTGATATAGTTCGTGGCGTTAAATAATTTGGTCCTTTGAGCCGGATTTAATTGGTCCTTTGTATTCGTGATTTTTATTTGAGGGATATGGTAAAAAAATTAAGAATTCAGTATAAGAAAAAACGTTTATTGTATAACTATGTAAGTCTCTTAAATAAGAAGGTACTTTTTATGCGGGTCTACTGAGATTTGTCTTCATTTTCAATGGGAAATTGTGGAAATTTGTTATGAATTCGGAGAAAATTGTGGGTGTTTCAATATACTTTGTGGCGATAAATAATTTGCTCCTTTGAGCCAGATTTAATTGGTCCTTCGAATCGGATTTAATTGGTCCTTCGGGCCGGATTTAATTGGTCCTTTGTATTGGTGCATTTTTTTTTTTTTGAGAAAAATGGTAAAAAAAATAAGGAATTAGTATAAGAAAAAAACGTTTATTGTTTATCTATTGAAGTCTCTGAAATTAGATGGTACTTTTTATGCGGGTCTACTGTGTTTTTCAAGTGTCCTCGCTTCCAATGCGAAATTGTGGAAATTTGACATGAATTTGGGGAAAATTGTGGGCGTTTCGATGGAGTTTGTGGCGGTAGATCGTTTGGTCCTTCGAGCCGGATTTAATTAATCTTCTGTGTCCATGATGGTTTGCTTAATATTTTTTGAGGGAATGAAAAAAACATGGTTTAAAAAACGTTTATTGTATGGAGTTTCTGACAATGAAAATTAAAAAAAGAAATACTTTTTCTATGAGCCTATTTGTAGTTTAGGCGTATCCAATATCTACATATAATTTTGTAGATTTGCGGCCAATTTAGAGGCAATTATGTGAGTTTCTATGGAGTTTGTGGCGATAGATCGTTTGGTCCCTCGAGCCGGATTTAATTAATCTTCTGTGCTCATAATCGTTTGCTCAATATTTCTTGA
This sequence comes from Aromia moschata, assembly GCA_029963805.1. Lineage (NCBI taxonomy): Eukaryota > Metazoa > Arthropoda > Insecta > Coleoptera > Cerambycidae > Aromia > Aromia moschata. Next base: position 976,773 of record JAPWTK010000031.1, read on the forward strand.
GGGAATGATAAAAACTTATAGTTTAAAAAACGTTTATTGTATGTAAATTCTGAAAATAAAAATAAAAAAAAAAATACTTTTTCTATAAGCCTCATTATAGTTTAGGCGTATCTAATATCTACATACAATTGTGTAGATTTACGATCAATTTAGTGACAGTTATGGGCGTTTCTATGGGAGAATGTGGCGATAGGTCGTTTGGTCCTTTGAGCCGGATTAAATTGGTCCTTCAAGCCGGATTTAACTGGTCCTTTGAGACGGATTTGATTGGTCTTCTGTGTTCATTGTTTGATATTTTTCTAAGAAATGTTTAAAAGAGGATTTGGTATGAGAAAAACCTGACTATTCGCCGACCCTTGCAGGTTGTACTCGGACGACGCCAACCCGCACATCGTCTCGCCAGTGCTGGGCAACGTGTGCTTCGCCAGCTCGCAGTACGGCGTCTGCTTCACGCTCAAGTCGTTCGCGAGCATCTACAACGCGTACTACGGAGACGTGAACGTCGACGAGTTCTCCAAGAGGCTGTGGGGCGACATCTACTTCAACAGCAAGACGTAAGCGGAGTTAAAAACGGCGCGAATCTTTATTATCGTACATGTTTTTCCCCAGGAGGAAGTTCACGCGGAAGGCCCCCCACAATTCGGCGCAGAGGAGCTTCGTGGAGTTCATCCTGGAGCCGCTGTACAAGGTGTTCGCGCAGGTGGTTGGCGACGTAGACACCACGCTGCCCGAGGTGCTGGAAGAGCTCGGCATCAAGCTGACCAAGAACGAGATGAAGCTGAACATCAGGCCGCTGCTGAGGCTCGTGTGCAACAAGTTCCTGGGCGACTTCAATGGTAATCTGGTGGCAACGGTAAATGATAAAAAAGGTTTGAAAATGGTTTTGTTTCAGGTTTCGTGAACATGTGCGTGGAGCACATCAAGTCGCCGCTGGACAACGCGAAGACCAAGATCGATCACATCTACACCGGCCCCAACACGAGCAAGATCTACGACGACATGATCAATTGCGATCAAGAGGGCGTCCTTACTGTGAGTTGCAACTTTATTCGTACAGTTTTTGCTTCTTTTATTACGTTTAAACTGTTTATTCGTGATATTCCGAGCGTTAGTGCGGTTGCGATGGCGATAACGGCCTCAAAGCTGTGCCTCGAGGAATACCCTGGAAGTTTTCCGCGCTTCAGTCGATGCCAAATTCTTGGCGGTTTCCCGTTTTTCTTCCTACCATATTATTCTTCTTTTCAGCTTTATTTATAGGCTTTTTCACAGTTTTTCTGCCACTTGAAATTTTCATTTCGCATTTTAATTAAATTGACGTTAATATGCAAGGTTTTCAAGGCCAGAATTGTTGTAATTGTTTGGATAATTGTAATATGCATACGTTTTTGCGGCAGTCAAGTCATTGGTGTCGTTGAGATAAAAGTGGCGGCCTCAAAACTGTGCCTCGAGGAACACCCTGAAAGTTTTCCTCGTTTCAGTCGTTGCCAAGTTCTTAGCAGTTTCCTGTTATTGTTTTTACTATATTATTCTCATTTGCAGTTTTGTTTATTGGCTTTTTCACATTTTTCTGCCACATAAAATTTCCATCGCGCATTTTAATTAAATTGACGTTAATAAGGAAGGTTTTTCAAGGCCAAAATTTGTAATTGTTTGGATAATTGTGATATGCATACATTTTCGCGACAGTCAAGTCATTGGAGTCTTTGCGGTAGAAGTGACGGCCTCAAAACTGTGCCTCGAGGAACACCCTGAAAGTTTTCCTTGTCTCAGTTCTTTCCAATTTTTTTTCGGTTTCCCGTTTTTCTTTCTACCATATGCTTTTTTTTTTTCAGTTTTATTTATTGGCTTTTTTCACTGTTTTTTTTGCCACATAAAATTTCCATTGCGAATTTTAGTTAAATTGACGTTAATAAGGAAGGTTTTTCGAGGCCAAAATTGTTGTAATTGCTTGGGTAATTGTAATAGGCAAACATTTTCGCGACAGTCAAGTCATTGGTGTCGTTGCGGTAGAAGTGACGGCCTCAAAACTGTGCCTCGAGGAACACCCTGAAAATTTTCCTAGTATCACTTGGTCCCAAATTTTTAGCGGGTTTCCGTTTTTCTCCCTACTACATCATTCTTATTTTCAGTTTTATTTGTTGGGTTATTTACAGTTTTTCTGCACCGCAATTTTTCATTAGTAAAACTGCGATGTAAACTGTGGCCCCATGACTGCACCTTGAGGCATACCAAAAACAGTATCTTCAAATTACAGATGTTTTGGCTTTTAATAAAATTAGAAACATTTATAAAATTCGACTTTATTTTTCCCTGGAATTCTATAGAAAATTTAAACTAGTTTCAAAACCCTTGGGACTGTCATAAAAACACCTTTGACGCGTTAATTCTTAAGAAGCTTTATCAGTGGCCTTGTCACTGATCCTCGAAGGATACCCGTCTCATTTCTCCCGGCATCGACAGGTACACAGCTCGAAGATGTACCCCACCGAGGACTGCACGTTCTTCCAAGTCCTGGGCAGGGTGATGAGCGGCACCTTGCACGCCGGCACCGACGTGAGGATCCTCGGCGAGAACTACACCCTGCAAGACGAGGAGGACTCCAGGGTGCTGACGGTCGGCAGGCTCTGGATATACGAGTCGAGGTAAAGATAATTTATTCGAAAAATCGATAGGACTCAGGTCAGGAGGAATTGTCGGTGTTTGCAGGTACAAAGTGGAATTGAACAGGGTGCCGGCCGGCAACTGGGTGTTGATAGAGGGCATAGACCAGTCCATAGTGAAGACGGCCACCATCACGGACCTGACGATCCACGAGGACCTGTACATCTTCAGGCCGCTCAAGTTCAACACGCAGAGCATCATCAAAATTGCCGGTAATTGCTCGAATCGGATTGAATTTTATCGTCGTGCTCACCGAGGTGTTTTTTTTTTTTTTCAAGTGGAACCAGTAAATCCCTCCGAGCTGCCCAAGATGCTCGACGGCCTGAGGAAGGTGAACAAGTCGTACCCCCTACTCACCACCAGGGTGGAGGAGAGCGGGGAGCACGTCGTGCTGGGCACCGGCGAGCTGTATCTGGACTGCGTGATGCACGACCTCAGGAAGATGTACTCCGAAATAGACATAAAAGGTATTATTCTTTTTTTTGAGAACGTGTGACATTGATGTTCAAATCATCCATTCGAAATACATCTGAAAACGGCGTCTTGGCCTTCAAGGTGTTAAATATGTGGTATACATCGGCCACTGTATCTTCCAGATTTCGCTCCCATTGACTTTTTGTAAGTTAATGCTCTTACGGTCGCCTTTATGTCACCGCGATCGTTTTCTAACTCTCGAAAACGTTGCATACGTGGTATTTTGAAAAATATCGCACGAGGAACGACCTGCAATTTCTTTTCAAAATGGGTGATTGAGAACAAAAAAACGAAACGCTCATAACGTTTATTAGAATTGGAATTATTGTCTGAACATCGTATTTTAAGACACATCTTTTGTCTTAAATAGTATATGTATATTTTTTATATCAACATGTTTTCTAAATTCGTTTCTATTAATTTGACATTGAAAACGGAACATTCGGCTCAGAACATACGTCCAGAAACGGCGTCTTGGCCTTAGAGGTGTTAAATATGGGGTATAGATCGGCCACCGTATCTTCCAGATTTCGCTTTCATCGACTCTTTTTGAATCTAACGCTCTTATGGTCATCCTCATCTCATTTTCGTCACCGTAGTGGCCGATCCCGTTGTGGCCTTCTGCGAGACGGTGGTGGAGACGTCGAGCCTCAAGTGTTTCGCGGAGACGCCCAACAAGAAGAACAAGCTGACGATGATTGCCGAGCCGCTGGAGAAGGGCCTCGCCGAGGACATCGAGAACCGAGAACGTGCAGATCGGCTGGAACAAGAAGAAGCTCGGCGAGTTCTTCCAGACCAAGTACGACTGGGATCTGCTGGCGGCCAGGAGCATCTGGGCCTTCGGGCCGGACAATACGGGTGAGAAGTCATACATATAGCATTGGTGGTGTGGTAGTTTAAGAGTGTTTTATTAGAGGATTTAGTTTTTTACCTTCCATTTACTTTGAAGGGGGCTGTTAATGATACATCGGCCGGTAGACATACCAGTTCTTACCCCTATTTATTTTTTTATAATTGTTTGCAATGCCAGATGTGTTACTTTCTCGATAAAATTGAGTAAAAAATTTGCTTTCTAAGGCCCCAACATCCTGGTGGACGACACGCTGCCCTCAGAGGTGGACAAGGCGCTGCTCAGCTCCGTCAAGGACAGCATCGTGCAGGGTTTCCAGTGGGGCACGCGCGAGGGCCCCTCTGCGAGGAGCCCATTCGCAACACCAAGTTCAAGATCCTGGACGCCGTCATCGCCGGCGAGCCGCTGCACAGGGGCGGCGGGCAGATCATCCCCACCGCACGCAGGGTCGTCTACTCGGCCTTCCTGATGGCGACGCCGCGCCTCATGGAGCCCTACTTGTTCGTCGAGGTGCAGGCGCCCGCCGACTGCGTCTCGGCGGTCTACACGGTCCTGGCGAAGAGACGGTGAGTGAATTTATATATCTTTTTATGTTCTCTAAACTTGTTTGTATTAATTTGACGTTAAAAACGGTGTCTTCGCCCCAAGGTGTTAAGTATGGGGTATAGATTGGCCACCACGCCTTCCAGATTTCGCTCCCATTGAGTTTTTGTAACTAACCCTCCTACGGTAGTCTTTATCCAACCACGATCATTTTCTAGTATTCGGAAATGTTATATACGAGATATTTCAAAAAATATCGACTTATTAACGACCTATGATATCTTTTCGAAAAGGGTGATTGCAAACAAAAGGCGAAACACTCATAACGTTTATTAGAATTGTACTTATTGTCAGATTATCGTATTTTAAGACACGTTTTGGTTTTGGTATAGTGTATTATATAATTTTTTTTTTTATATTCACATGTTCTCTACTTGTTTCTACTAATTTTACATTAAAAACGGCGTCTTTGCCATTAAGGTGTTAAATATGGGGTACGGATTGGCCACCACGTCTTCCAGATTTCGCGTTCATTGACTGATTTTTAAAAATGTTTTTCAATCTAAGCAATTATTATATATTACGGTCGTCTTAATTCAACCGCGATAATTTTCTAGCTGTCGAAAATGTTGCACACAAGGTATTGTAAAAAATATCGTAGATCCAAGGGGATTACTCGTTTTTTTTTTTTTGCAGCGGTCACGTGACCCAGGACGCACCCGTCCCCGGCTCCCCGCTGTACACGATAAAGGCCTTCATCCCCGCCATAGACAGTTTCGGCTTCGAGACCGACCTTAGGACGCACACGCAGGGCCAGGCGTTCTGTCTGTCTGTCTTCCATCACTGGCAGGTAAGTGGGACGCCACAGGGAACTATTTCGAGGCCGCTAGGTCTTGTGAACCTCCATACATGGTAATTTTGTTGTTGTTAGATCGTTCCCGGCGATCCCCTGGACAAGACGATAGTTATAAAGCCGCTGGAACCGCAGCCCGCCACCCATCTCGCCAGGGAGTTCATGATAAAGACGCGCAGGAGGAAGGGACTGAGCCAGGACGTGTCGATCAACAAGTTCTTCGACGACCCCATGTTGCTGGAGTTGGCGAGACAGGACGTCATGCTGAACTATCCGCTCTTGTAAAGATATTTATTTAAGGTAAAAATTATGACGAGTTATTAAAACGTTTTTTTTTTTTTTATTTTGGTGTTGGCTTTTTTTTTATTTTCCCGCAACCCAACGTATCGCATTGGTGGTGGTTGAAGAGCTTTTTAATATAGGATTTATATTTTACCTTCACTTACCTTGAAGGAGGCTGTTAATGGTACATTGGCCGGTGTACACACCAGATCTCACACCTATTGATTTTTTTCCAAAGACAATTATGTATCATAATTGATTGTAGTGAAGAGAAGGTCGTTATTTAGTTACATTGTTAGATAGTATCCGAAATTCAAGTGTATAACGTATTGTGAAGTATCTTTGAAAATACATTCTTGGTGTATTTTTGCGTTAATAAGGTTATCCAGTTTTTATAACCTGTAGTTAAGTCAGCAAGCTGCTCATGTTGTCCGTTAAAATAAAAAACGCCATCTTGGTCTTCAAGGTGTTAACTATGGGGTATAGATTGGCCACCGTTAATGTTCCAAATTTTGCTCCCATTCCATATTTTTTAATACTCAAGTGTTCAATAAACTTGTTTCTATTAATTTGACATTAAAAACGGCGTCTTGGACTTAAGGTGTAAGTATGGGGTATAGATTGGCCACCGCATCTTCCAGATTTCGGTCCCATTGACTCTTTCTAAGTTAACGCTGTTTTAGTCATCTTTTTATATCCGCGATCGTTTTCTAGCTGTCGAAAACGTTGCATATGTGGTATTTTGAAACATATTGCGCGACGAACGATCTGCGATATCTTTTCAAAATGGGTGATTTCAAACAAAAAGCGAAACACATAACATTTATTAGAATTGTAGTTATTGTCAGAACATTGTATTTTATGACACATTTTTTTGGTTTTCTGTGCGATACATATACATTTTTTATATTAACTTGCTTCTATTTATTTTTACATTAAAAAAGGAACATGGGGCTTTGACTATACATCCGAAAACGGCGTCTGGGTCTTAAAGGTGTTAAGTATAGGGTATAGATTGGCCACCATATGTTCCAGATTTCGCTCCAATTGACTTTTTTTAATGTAACGCTCTTACGGTCACCTTTATATCACCGCGATCGTTTTCTAGCTCTCGAAAACGTTGCAAACGTGGTATTTTGAAAATATCTCGCTACGAACGGCCTGCAATATCTTTTCAAAACGGGTGATTTCAAACAAAAAGCGAAACACTCATAACGTTTATTAGAATTGTACTTATTGTCAGAACATCGTATTTTAAGACACATTTTTTGGTTTTCGGTATAGCATATATATATTTTTCTTTATATTAACATGTTCTCTAAACTTGTTTCTATCAGTTTGACATTAAAAACGGAACACGTGGCTCAGCACACGAAACTCAGAACATGTTAATACGTACGTCCAGTTATATTTTAACAGTCTTAGAGCTAAATCGAAACAAAAACGAATATTTCAATTCAATGGGATTTTATTTCTCGTACACACCAAAAAACTAAACATTTTCTTTAAAAAAATACTAAAACGGTAAAGGCTCATAATCAATCTCATCGACAAAAAAATGAGAAACCTATCAAATCACAGGCTAGAAACGGTCCGTCTCGCGGCCTTAAAAACGATCAAGTACGGATCCGCTTTAAGGCCCGAAACTAACAGAATTTCCGATAAAAAATCAAGAGTCAAAATTTATTACAGAATAATATCAATACTTTTTTTTTTTTTAATAAATGAGACTTAACTTTTACAATCCCGGATTGATCCGGGCCTATAAATTTCCGGGGAACAAATGCGAAGGTTTCGTCTCGCTCGTGGGCTCTGGGGGAAAAATCCAGTGTGCCAAGCGACTCTTTCGAGGCGGTGCGGGCAAAAGCTTCTCCGTGTCGCCCATAGCACAATTTTTTTTTTTTTGGAAATTTTTAAGCATGTTGGGTAGGCGTAACAGCGGCGTGCGCCGAGCGTTTTCTCCAAGGGAACACGACATGAAAAATTAACATCCATCCACAGTTACAACTGTACAGAATAATTTTATTGACTAACTATGCATTTTTAATAATTATTTCGCTACGCGAAAGTATGTTTTTTTTTTTCGATTTCGGTCTGCGTGAAGGCGAGTTTATCTGCTAAGATCACGTCACAAATAAATATAATACTTTATCAAAACAATACTCTTCAACAATACTTCCCTACGGACGTAACCCTAATATCAATTCGTGTATTGTCCGTTGCGTCAGCCTGAGTTACAATCGACGGGTAATAATCGAGAGCTCGTAAAACTAAACTGAGTTAAAACTTAAGGGTAGTTTTATACGAATAAAAAAAAAACTAAAAAAAAAAAAAACGGTAATAAAACAGAGTATTCTCCCCACGAGCCAGGTGTTCACGCAGACGCTTTTCGTATAAAATATTTCTCAACAGATGGACTTGTCTTTTGACTACTTATCTACAGTTGGGTACGTTGCCAACTAGGACCGGGCAACGTTTCAAGTACATTCGACGTTGATGACGTAATCCTGCAACAAAAAAAAAAATCACAGCGTGTCGTCTTTCGTGAGCGTTTACGCGACTCACTTTTAGACTGGAACGTAATTGCCTTTGGGGGTGTACCAGATTTGGCCGGTCGCCAGGCGCCTCATGATCTCCTTGGCCAGCAGTTTTTTCTCCTTCTTGATCTTCTTCAACACACCCTTATTCTCGTGCGCCCTCCGAGACAGGTAGGGGAGCACTTCGTCCACGGGACCGTACGGGATGTACTTGTACGCCGAATACCCTGACTGACCTGGAAACGGGAGAGATAAAATCGCATTACATAAGCCCAAAACATCCCCAACAGCATTAAAAACCCTCAAGTGTTCGCAATATTTCCCCCCCTCCCCCCCCCCCTTTTTTTTCCCCCTTTTTAAACCCCCTTAAACAAACCCTCAAGTGTAGAAATAATTTTAAAGTGCCACAAGGTACCATTCTAGGGCCTCTAATACACCGCATAAAATCGTATACGCAAGTTTAAAACATTCCTCGCAACATTAAATGAACCCTCAAGTGTTGGCACAACAAATTAATTTTAGAGTACCACAAGGTACCATTCTAGGGCCTCTAATACACCGTATAAGGTCCCTTACCTAAGGGGAAAGTGATGTAGTCGCACATGGCGAACAGCTGCCCGAAGCAGATGACCTTGTCGCGCGGTTCGATGCCGAACTCTTTCATCTTCTCGATGGCGAAGCGGACGGTGTCCTCGTTGTGGGAGGCGACCATGATGGCGATCTTCTTGTCCTCGCCTTTGTCCTTGAACGCCTTGATCCGCCGCAGGCATTCCGTCAGCGTGTTGTGGTACATCTCGGTGGTGGCCTCGAAGCTGGGGTTGGTGGGATCGGGGTAGCCCATCGCCGCGGCTCTCGCCCTCTCCTGGAACGCGTGCGTCGAAAAGACGTTAAAAAAACGTCGCAAAATTATTCTAAATAGACATTGCCAAACTTCATCGACCAATACGAAGTGAGAAAGTCTTAAAGAATGCGATATCGGGAATGTCGAAGAAACGCCACAAAAAATGACATCAAAATAACGTCAAAAACATTGTGAATGTCCAAAAAGACTTGAGAAAATCACGTGAAAAAAATGAACGAAATTAGGACGTCCTTGGCTTTCCCCGAGAACATTGAAAACATTTTAAAATTAATTACATCAAAATGACTCGAACTTTTGATTAAAATACAAGTAAGTTTACTTGAATATAACATGTCTATAACAGTGCTATCAAAAATCTATAGTGCTAATATAAAATAGTATCATAAATGTCAAAAAAAAACGTCACAAAAAAGGCATGAAAATAACGTCAAAAAATAGTGATATTAGGCATAGAAATGTACGTTAAATAAGACAGAAAGGTAAAACGTGAATGTGGAAAAATTGCTATGAAAATCACGTGAAAAAATTCACGAAATTATGACGTCATTCGCTTTTTCCGGTAACATCGGAAATAGGTAAAAAAATAATAACGTTAAAATAACGTTGAACTTTTGACCGAAACAAATAGGCATATAAGTCTACAAGAAAATAACATGTTGGAATAGTATTGGAAATGTTAAAAAAAACGTCATAAAAATTACATCAAAACGACGCCCAAGAATTGTGAGGTTAACAATAAAAAAGTATGTGAAATAACGCGGCAATGTGTACATAAAATGTCTTAAAAACGGCACGAAAATCACGTGAAAAATTACGACGTCCAAATCACGTGAAAAAAATGTAGCTACCTGTTCGAGGTACGCCCCGCGCACGAGTTTGGCGCCGAAATAGAAGTTCTGCCGTTTGGCCTGCTCCAAGTCGGTGCTGACTTCGGTCAGGGCGTTCCTGAGGTAGCACTGGTACGTATTGAAAACTATCGCCTTGTCCTTGTTGTACTTCCGCATGAATTCGAGCGTTATCCGGGTGATGGCCGGCTGGAAGTAGGTCTGCTCCGCGTCCACCATGATGCGGACGTCCATCTCTTGAGCGGCCTGCCAACAGAGAGACATTTATTTTATGGGGCCTACAGCGGTTAATCAGGCCGGCGCGAATATAGCGCGAGGGAGCTCGTCAGGCCGGAACTGAATCTGCAAAATGACGCGTTTCGACTCACTTTGACGATGGTGTTCATCCTGCGTATCATGTTCCTGAACATCTCCTCCTCTTTGGTGGACAGCTGCGTGATAAGTCTTATCATACGGCCCGATTTCAGGTCCGGCACGCGGAACGTGGTGCTCAGCTCCTGGTTATCGTCGATGATGCCGGACCAGGGGAACAAGTGGAGTACGCTGTAGTAAATAAACAAATGAGTATCAGGCGCGCTAACTGCAAAATATAGGTTATTCAGTCGGTTTTCTAAAAGAAAGTCGGTCGGTTCTGCCCTAGTCAGTGTCCTGACGAGGGGGGAATCGACTCTGTGAGTAACATAAATTAAGAATGCTGCAAAATTTGCACGCTCAAATTGGCGAATTCGGCAGGAAATACAGCTGGCTTACCCCTGTTTGTCGTACGTCACTTGTTTAAGGAACTTTCTAAGCGACTCTTTGTCTTGAATCTTGGCGAATTTCGCCTCGAGATCCTCGTGTTTCAGGTGGTGAGATAGCACGTTGCCCTCGCCACCCACTATTTCCGTCATGTATTGACGCGCTCTCATAATTACTTCGGACAGTTGGAGCTGTAATTTAAGATGGAGCTCATTGAAGGATTTAGATTTTATAACCGAGCACTCACCAGTAGCTGCGGCCTGCCCAGTGCCGTGAGTTTTATAGCCGTGATTCCGGTGCCGTAGGTTGCTCCTGTAATCAAGGAAACACCGCATTCATGCTGAATCTGACGCTGTCAACCCCTCACCCAAAATAACGCCGACGACCAAAAGGCTACACGCGACTTGTCGCGAAAACAAAACAACGTCGCAACCTAACCGTTTGGCCGCCTTCGTATTCCGCTAATAGTAACAGTAACAAGCAAGTTCCCCCATATCCACATCTAATCGGCAGAAGAGAATAACAAAAAAATATATAAAGCGATAAATAAAAAAATCTCAGAAACGAACATACTTATATCTAAGAAGCCTTAGTTGTAGGAAGTCTCGAGTAATACCAAAACAAAAAAAGTTTATTCTGCAAAATACGACAAGGCTCCTGACGCGTTCGTTGTTCGGTCTTACGACCGTTGTTCCGGTCAGGCGTCTTGCAAGCCTTGTTATAGATATCGCACAAGGTATCAATAAGGGTTAGTGGAGACTGAGACGGTTTGTGGAGAACTATAGGTTAGTCCTACGATACGTTTTTCGAGGGCATACTACTAGACAAGCAGAGCAACCTCTGTGAAATGATTCTGGGTCGTTCCATATGAAATCGTCTTAATTGAAGAAGCCGACCCATTTTAGATTTTGCTGTAACTTTGAGGGACTAAAATAAAATAAAAATGTTTCAGCAGCTTCAACCTCCAGAATATCGGGAATTTGATTAGAACAAAAGTCGAACATTGCTTCTGGTGTTAATTATATTAACATCAGAAGCAATGTTCATTCATGCAAGCAATGGTATTCAATTTTTTTTTTGTATCGAGTCTGGAGGTTGAAGCTGCTGAAACATTTTTATTTGAAAGATTTATAAATATAAATACAATAAAAAATACGAGATCGTATCATGGTTTTGTTCCGCTTTCTCGAAGTCAATTAAAAGCGCGGAAATATTCAGCTTCCGATAATTTTGATATTGTTAATATATATATTGTAAAAACGTAAATTGTTGAATAAAAAATAATGTTCCAGTTCAAATTGTTAACGGTTACCTTGTTTCCATCAAATATTACTTACAGAGATAATTTTACATTTAATAAGCCCATAACTTCATTGAAACTTTAGAAATTCTTTCACATTCATAATTATTTTTGTTGGTAATTTATTTTAATTCATTTGTTAAGCCATATCGAATAAGAAACTGTAAAGATAAAAGGACCCGAAGTTGAATAAAAAGGTAAGATATAATATCTACTTACAAAAAGTAATGAAGTACAATTGAAATTATTAGATTACAAAATAAAAAAAAGAGGTCAATTTTCGCTACAAAAAAAAAAAATTGTACATTCATTAAACATGAAAATAACAAAACGAGCGTGCAGTCACTTGAAGTTAAATGTAAGAACTATAGATTCTGTAAGTTTCATATTTTTATCACGCAGTCAACACGTTCTTTTCACAACCTCAATAATGGGATTTTGCAAAATTTCGAAAATTCAAGCAAAGTTGTTTAATAAGGAGTGAGCTGCTCGGGCCGACTCGTGGCTGTATTTCGCCTATGATAAAATATGTACACTTAATTCCGGAGTAACATAATCTGCTTACTCTTAAACAGTCAAGACGTTAGAGTAGATTAAAATTCACAAAAAAATAAGTAAAAAACACGTAATTTTAACACGCTGCCGTTATTCGAAGGTAATGAATTTTTGATACTTACACTAAAACTGCCATCTTTCCCCTTTAAAATGCCGCCTCAAGCGGGTAAAAATCTTAAAAAGGAAAAATTGTAGAGCTAAATTTGATAAAGCATAAAAATGACGGTTTTTAAAAAGTTTTAATTCGAATAGGCGGAAACGAGCGTTTGTAAAAATTAAATTTGCGTAAATTTTGTTCTTTGGGACCCTAAAAAAAGTCCCTCAAAGTTACAGCAAAATGTAAAATGGGTCGGCAACGATTTTTCTTATTTTCAGACGATTTTATATGGAATGACCCTTCTGACAGAATGTAACAGAGGGCAACATATTTTTTAAGCACATTTTTTTAGTGACGTTTCTATATTGATACCTTGCGCCTATGGTAGATTTTTCTACAGCAGGGTTGTACTCTTTTCATACTTATCTGGAAGGGTATCGGAAATCTTTTCGTTTCCTGAAATTTCTCTTAACATTTTTACGAGACTTGTTATTACCAAGACTTGTGTCTGCGATTTTTTTTCCCGTCGCTAACTACTTTACCTGTCGACTTCTGATAATCTAGGGAAAGAAATAACACACACTCATGAATATAAAAATAGAGGACACAGCAAAAAAAACATAACTAGTCAAAATAACAAAACACAGCCGATAAATAAATATGCAAATAAAAAAATGTGAACAGATATTGGTGCGGTTAAAAGTTGTTTGTGTGAAATTGTGCAAAGGTTGTGACCGTTATTATGAATACACAAGTATTACGTAAAAAAAAAACCGGAAAATTCCCGCCCCATCGCATTCTATAATATACGAGGTGTGGCTATTAAATAACGGAAGTGCTGTCATAACACTTTTTATTCGTTACCAATTACAGTAGCAACTTTTTTCGTCTTCAATGTACTCCCCTTGGCGATCTCAACACCGCTCCATTCGACTTTTTCATTGTTGAAAGCAGTGCTGGAAGTCCGCTTCTGTCAGCTGGTTCAGAACCTCCGTCGCTTTTGCTTTAACCGCTTCCACACTTTCGAATCTTGTCATCACAAGTAATCGCCGTGTCTAACAAGCCTGGATCAGTGTCAGTGTTGTTTAGAATGTCAGTGCAAATGTTCATTCTTGATTCCTTTTCCTCGGGAGTGAGGAGTTTTTCAGCAAGCCCTCGAATGCTTAGACGACTATCTTCGCGGATTAATTTAACAATTTTTTTCAACGTTTTCGTCCGTTTTTGACGTTGAGGGCCGTCCGGGGCGCGGATCGTCTTCGGTCCTTTCACGTCCCTCTTTAAACCGTTTAAACCATTCAAAAACTTGTGTGCGGGATAAACATTCATTGCGGTACACTCCTTTTAATATTGCGTAAGCTTTTTTCCCCAGTTTAACAAGAAACTTGAGATTAATCCGTTGCTCCATCTGAACACTTGACATTTTTTTCGACGCGTCACTGGTGCGTAGACTAATTCAAACGACTGCTACAGTCAAACTGAGCGACCCACTGGTTTGTCCAGTGAGCTCAGGGTGGGGAAAATATCACCAGACACAGACCAGACACTAGATACAATAGAATTAGGATTTAGCCGAAAAGTAACTGACACTCACCAAAAAAAAATTGCTTTTTGTAGAGAAAGCTGAAAATATTAAATATCGTTTTTGGCAACAATTTAAAATGATTGCTACATTGTTTAAATAATTCGCAAAGGTGCGAAAATCAGTTTTTTTTTTAAATAACGAGAACCGTAAACTATACAAAAAAAATGTTTCAGATAAAAAAATGTAACTAGTAAAAAACCCTACAAAACCCATCAAAAAAGTTGCAAATCGGTTAATTTGCCCCTTATTTCAATTGTTTATAACTAATTATAAAGTAAGCCTTGTGACTTACAATTAAATTTGTGAAATTCAATTAATTTTTCGATGTACTTGATAGTCCAACTCATCAAGAAGAGAATCCATTTTGAATCGTTACTCTATGATGTTTACAAAAAAATTAAGGGCTGTTTTACGAAAGCACCTTTTTAATAAACAATTTACTTTTTGCAAAAACTTAAACATATATCGGTTTGAAATTTTCAGCGTTTTTTAAGTATACCGATACCTACATTTTCCAATACTTTTAAAATCACAAGGCTTACTTTATAATTAGTTATAAACAATTGAAATAACGAGCCATTTTGAGGGTTTTTTCAATTTTGCAGATAAACAAATGAACCGATTTGCAAATTTCTTGATGTGTTTTGTAGGGTTTTTTACTAGTTACATTTTTTATCTGAAACATTTTTTTTTGTATAGTTTACGGTTCTCTTTTTATTTCATAAAAACCTGATTTTCGCACCTTTGCGAATTATTTAAACAATGTAGTAATAATTTTAAATTGTTGCCAAAAAACGATATTTAATATTTTCAGCCTCCTCAACAAAAAGCAAATTTTTTTGGTGAAGTGTGAGTTACCTTTCGTTTAGGGATACAAATCGACTAATTCTACCCAGGGTCCATCAGTTCGGTTATTTAGTAGCCACACCTCGTAGCATTATACGAGGACAGAAATCACGCGGTGTCGGGTCTCGTACTGCCACGATATGTCAATTCGCTTATTTAGCATTGTTAGTGAGATGGATTTTCTTTTCAAGACCGACCTTATAAATACGCAAATTGGACAGAAATATAGCGACGAGTCTTTCCCAGACTTGGGTTAAATAAAAATTCCCATACCGAGAAACCGGTCCGATAAATCTTAATCTCTTACGAACACCTGATTATTATTTTTAAATCGGATGCAAGGTCAGCAACAATTATATATAAACAATTGGCAAGTCAACTAGTTGGACGTCTGATCCGGTTACGAGGTCATTTAACTGTTGGCGCTCGGAAAATCCCTCGATTTATCTCTCATTAACCACAGTAATCGGTTTCAACCAGAAAGACCCTTAAATATTCCCGTCGTCCGCGTCGCGTTCCAGATCCGCGTCCCATCGACCTCGCGCGCGCTCTTCTTTTTTTTTCGTGTGAGTAGGTAGAACGAAATAACCACACAAACCATGCAACACAAATCCGAGGAGTGACAACGGCCGTTTCATGGCCGAAACGTCGCCAACTGACCTGCGATCGCCTCGAGGCACCTGATGAAGATCTCCATGTTCCGCTCGCACGTCGCCTCGTTGAGGTAGAAGTACGTCCTGGCCGATTGTACCTTGTACCGCCTGTCGGCGAACGTCTTGTCCACGTGGTACTGCTTCATGGCGCCCTCTACTTCCGGTTCGCCGGCTTCGGGAACGGACGACCTAAAATAATAAGAAACGGACGCGATTAAACCGATTGTGCGCCGCTACCGGCCTACAGGACGTCCGGATCCGACACCCGTTGACTTTTACTCACTCGACTTCTCGCTTTTCGGCCTCCTCCTGCGATATGTCCTCTTCTACGGAATAGTCGAGTATCGGCTTCACTCCGAACGATCTCAGTCTCTCCAGCGTCGGCCTGATTTTATACTGGTCCTCGCCGGCCACGAAGTGGCCGTAGAACGTCGCCTTCATCAGCAAGACGAACAGTCTCTCTCCTAAGGTGTTTCTAGCCCATTTCATTATCTGAAACGAAATCGAGATCGATGAATTGCGCCGTCCTATAATTCCAGTGGCCACCCTATTCGCCAGATATGACACCTATCGATATTTTTTTCAAACGCTTTATTTAACCATGTATATGGCGTCGGAATGTACTACGACTCTTTTTAATGATAAAATAAAGATAATAATAACGTCTCAATTGATTAATTGCGCTGTTCTATAATTTCAGTGGTCACCCGATCCACCAGATACGACACCTATCGATATTTTTTTCAAGAAGGCTCTATTTAACCGCGTATAGGACGTTGGAATACACTACGAATAATTTTATTGATTAAATGATTTGGCATTAAATTGATTAGTCATTAAAATGCTAATTTTAATGATTTTCAGGGCCATTAATATCTGAGAATAATATGGTTCATAAAACCGCCCTATTTATAATTGCGCCGTTCTATAATTCCAATGGCCACCCGACACCCACGATTTTTTCAAAAAGGCCCCCCATTCCCCCCGCTTTTTTTCTTTTTTACCCGGGGGTGGCCGCGTGGGGGCGTCGGAAAATACTACGGATATTTTTATTGATTAAATGATTTGGCATTAAATTATTCATTAATATGCTAATTTTAATGGTTTTTCGGGCCTTTTTTTTTTTCTTGAGACATAATATGGACCATAAAAATCGCCCTATTTATTAATTGCGCTGTTCTATAATTCCAATGGCCACCCGATTCGCCAGATACGACACCTATCGATATTTTTTTCAAGAAGGCTTTATTTAACCGCGTATAGGGCGTCGGAAAATACTACGGATATTTTTATTGATTAAATGATTCCCATTAAATTGATTAGCCATTAAAATGCAAATTTTAATGATTCTCTGGTCCATTTTATTTATTAATTGCGCTGTTCTACAATTCCAATGGCCACTCGATTTGCCAGATACGACACCTATCGATATTTTTTTCTAAAAGGCTTTATTTAATGGTCTACAGGGCGTTGAAATGCCTCACGAATATTTTTATTGATCAATAAGCAGGATTTAGTAAACCAATCATTAAAATGTTAATATTAACGATTTTCTAGCCCCATTTCATTATCTGAAATAAAATAGAGATCATAAAAGCCGCCCTATGGATGAATTGCGCTGTTATATAATTCCAATGGCCACTCGATTCGCCAGATACGACGCCTATCGATATTTCAAAAAGGCCTAATTTAACCGCGTATAAGGCATTGGAATATACGACGAATATCTCTATTGATTAAACGATTTGACATTAAATTGATTAGTCATTAAAATGCTAATTTTAATTACCAATCTAATGACTATTTCAGGCGCAACAAAATACCACCCACGGTTGCCGCATTTCTCGTGTCGCTAAACAATGTGTTCCGAAAATATGCGGTGTATATATCGAATAAATAGGCTGTTTACGGTGCATAACTTTATTTATAAACTCCAATGTTAATAGTGGCGTAAATGCGATGACAAGAAAAAACCGCATACCCAAAATTAGGTTGATAAGTGCTGTCATAAGAACCGATAAAAAAATTATTAGCATTTGCGTACGGTAAAAACCAATATTCCAGTATTCCGACACACATTAGTCGTTCCAGTGGCGTGGATTACACCAAACTGGACAGGGTTCTATGACAAACATAAAAATGCTGGTTTAAAAAAAAAAATTCGAAAGGTAATATCTACAATACAATGACACATTTTATACATATATATAGTCTTTACCCCGCTGTTAATCTCTTCGGTACGCCAATGACACGCCGACGCAACGCGGCCGCCTTCCAAAAAACGGCGGTCTTACAATGTGAAATTTTCGTTCCGTCGTTCCGCGTTTTTAACAACTAATTGCACCCACTTTACGACTCAATTTATGTATTTACAAGTACCCGGCAGCCTTGGCACGGTTACGTTTAAATTTAAATACCCGTTTAAATTGCATTCGATAGACGAATAGCGTCCAGATTATAATCCAAAACTGACCTTTCTTCTTTTTTCTTCTCCGGGCACCGGCGGTGTGCCTCAAGGAACGTCCTTGGGCCTCGGGGCGAATTTAACGATTACATCCAAGGGTCTAGTGTAGTTTCTTAGACGCACAAGTAAGGATACAAGAGTCGTTTGCCCCTCTCAAATTTTGTTTTGATATTTTTTAGCATGCACGAAAGTCTGAGGGTGGCCTTGGCCCTGGACTCCTTGAGTAGTCACAACTCATAACCCATTATAACATAACTAACGTAATTAAAATACTAATGGCAATCAATACGAACAAATACACGTAAAATATTCGATGATTGCGTTGCTCTTATCAACAATTTTAGCCTTGAAAAGAAACATTTTTTTCTTGCATTGCTTTTCTAACGATACCAAACTGTTTGGTAAATAATACTGCAAGACTGCTAGACGCCAACTGCACTTGTCCCAGATAAAACGGCATGAATAAATATCTATTGTCAATAACATTTCGACGATGTTTATGGACCGTTTCAGATAAGAGGTTCTACATCGATGACTAGTGTGGTCGCATGCATTATGCAAGCCGAAAAAGATTACCGGTCATTTTTCCCGACAGACTGGTAATCGAAATAGTGGCCAAGTGGCCAAGGTCACGTGAAAAAAAACCTGAAGGTCGTCTAGTAGCAACCCATATTTATAAAGTATATAAGCATACGATAAACACATTATTGTGTATGTAAAATACGAGGTGTGTAAATTAAGTAATGAGACTGGCAACGTTGCGCCCGATCTAGCAACACTGCGGAGACGGGACTTGGAAGGGCGGTAGGTTAACATGTAATACACCTTCAGTACAAGTTTGAACTTGTTAGTGTAAGCTACCCTGGCCCCTGAGTGCCGCCAGTGTGTCAAAAAGATGCTGACACCAGCAGGACCGGGAAGCAACGCCCGACATCGGGAGAGCAAGCGATGAGGGAGACGGTGACGCTCGTCGAACGCTACCCGAGTTTACGTAGAGTAGTACTTGTACCCCTAATACTGTTTGTTTTCGAACCACTTGTAAGATAACGTAATATATGTGTCAGTGAAGCCGCCGTGTATCTTTTATTAGAGTCGTTTGTTTGTTCTTTGTGACTGTTTGCGTAAACCGGTTTTTTTCCAGTGCGTTTTAAAAACGAGTGACATTAATTTTGAGCAACGGTGTGCTATCAGGTTTCGCTGCAGACTTTTGCAAAACTTCAACACACCTACGGAGACTTGTTTTTTAAAGTTTTTTCAAGAGCGCAGGTTTTTCGATGGTTTAAGGCATTCTCAGAAGGAAGAGAGCCGATTGAAAATGAACCACGCAGCGGAAGGCCTTCATCTTCAAGAACCGATGAAAATGTCGATAGAACAAGGGATCTTATGCGTTCAGATCGTCGGTTGACGACAAGAATGATCGAAGAAAAGTTATATACTCTTATATAATAAAAGTTATAGCTCACACCACTGTTCATCAGATTTTGACTAACGAATTGGGATTTGAGAAAAACCTGCGTAAAGATAGTTCCAAAAAACCTATCGCAGGAACAAAAGGACATTAGGAGAGAAAGATGTCTTGACTTTTTGGAATGGATTGAATTTTATGGAACGTGTCATTACTGGTGATGAGACTTGGGTGTTTGAGTACGACCCGGAAACTAAGCGCCAAAGCATGGAATGGCACACTTCAAGCTCTCCAAGACCCAAAAAGCAAGCAATGAGCAAGTCGAAGATCAAATGCATGCTGATTGGCTTTTTTGATGGCCAGGGAATAGTCCACAAAGAGTTTGTGCCACCAGGCCAAACAGTAAATCAACACTTTTACAGAGATGTCCTTAAAAAATTTCGAAGAAGAGTCTTGCGTGAGACCAAACTTGAGCCCTTATAACTTTTTTCTCTTCCCGAGATTGAAAAATCACCTCAAGAGACGTCATTTTGGGACCATAGAAAACATTCAAACGGCTGTAACCGACCAGCTGAAGGCTATTCCAGTATATGAGTTCCGGCACTGCTATGACGAATGGAAGAACCGTCTCCAGCGCTGTGTGGCTTCCCAAGGAAGTCATTTTGGACACAATACTGAACTGTAATTCTATTCGAATACAATTTAAAAAAAAATCAGTCTCAACTTAATTTACACACCTCGTATAATTTTTCATAGTAGGTTTGGATGGTAATTGAGGTTAGGTAACGAAGGTATTTTTTGAATCGTCTCAACCAATTAACGAGTTCCCGATTCAATTATTTTAATGGCCACAATTTCTGTAGAACTAAAAACGCCAGGTTTATTATCGCATTGTCTCTCTAGGAATTAACTTATCAGTAACAAAATTTCAATGTGGTTTTGTTTAGTCACAACCAGCTTGTTATTCTAATTTTTTTTTCGCGTTATTCACGATTTTACCTTTTTAGCGATATCTTTTCACTCAATCGACATATCGCTTTCAACTCCGGCTTATTAGATACAAAAAAAAGGCAAAAGAAAATCTAAAAAGGCTATCAGAGGCAAAAAAAATCAATACTGTACTTAGTACCTACAAAAATTATCAGAATTTCAGCAACCTTTAAAAAGTGTGTGTGTGTGTGTGTGTGAACACTTTTGCTGCTGACTGTATGTATGTAAGTGTGAAATGTTAAATCAGAAAGTTTTAGGTCTAAAAAATGCGCGTCGAATGAAATTTGAACGCAAAAAATCGGTTCATAAACATTTGAGAAAATTTTAAAAAAATGTCTAAAATCGCGTTTTCGTATTTTTGCTGTATAAATTCCAAATTTGTTTGAACAGACTTCTTGTTAACTACAAATATAGCTCAAAACAAGCAGAAAATGATCATTTTTTAAATAATTTAAAAAAACTTATTTTTTCGAGTTATAACGATTTAAAAAAAAGACGTTTTCAAAAATCAGTTTTTACAGAGGCAAAAATGATCGTACAGAAACGATCATAGGCTAATTTTATTCACGAAGACTTGTACTTTCATGCTATTAAAAAACCAAATCGCTTTTATTTAATTTTTGCATAAAAAAATGCGTTGTAAAATTGTACTTTTACTTTCTTAAAAAAAAAAAATATTTCAAATCATTTCGCATAAATTAAGTTGACATAATTGTTTACGAAAGAATAGCGCTGGGTGCGGCACGCGCTAGCCAGCGCACGGCGACAGAGTGGAGGGACACTCCGCTTGGGCGCATCGAAAACTAAACACGATTTCAAATCGATCGCGTTCGCAAAATTATCTTTTCCTCCGCTTAAAAAAAAAATTTTTCTCGGCTCCCTGAGGTCGTAGGACCTTAATATTTTTTAAATGCGTATTTTGAATGACAGTTTTCAAATATGCAACGGCCAAAAATGTAAAACCAAAATTAAAAGTTATTCGAAAAAAAATCGGTTCGAAAAAATGACAATTTTACAACGCATTTTTTTGCAAAAATTAAATAAAAGCGATTTAGTTTTTTAATAGCATGAAAGTACAAGTCTTCGCGAATAAAATGAGCCCATGATCGTATCTGTACGATCATTTTTGCCTCTGTAAAAGCTGATTTTTGAAAACGTCTTTTTTTTAAATCTATAACTTTTTAACTCGAAAAATAAAACTTTTTTTAAATTTTTGAAAAAAAGGATCGTTTTCCGCTTGTCTTGGGCTATGTAGTTAACAAAAAGTCTGTTTAAACAAAATTGGAATTTATACAGCAAAAATATGAAAACGCGATTTTTGACGTTTTTTTTAAATTTTTCTCAAATGTTCATGAACCGATATTTTCGTTCAAATTTCATTCGACGCGCATTTTTAAGACCTACAACTTTTTAATTTAACTTTCTTGGGTAGGACTTTTTTTGTTTTATTTGCAAAAAACCGTTTTTTGATTTTTGCGATTTTTTTTGGTTATGTTCGCCATTAAAACTCTAGTAGCAAAAAACGCCGTCTTTCTAAGAATTTTTTTCTCTATACGACCATATTTTTTGTTTGCTTATAACAATTAGTGGCCGGTTTTCTCCCCGTTGATTGGGCTAAAACGTCCGAAGTTCCAAGCCGACGCCGATTTTCCGACAAGATCCCCGTCGGAACAGACGAGCAGCGCTATTCGTACAAGGCACTCTGCAACCGATTGATTTGCGCTTGCCGCTTGACGTCACGCTGACGTCGTAGACGCGCCTCCCGTATAGAGGAGGCTAATAATAGGAGCGCGATCGATTTTCCCAATTCGCGGAAAAACCGAATGATGATAAACTTTCGCTTTTATTTACTCGGTGGCGTTTTAAAAAATCCGACCTCGAAAGACCAAAACAACGCTTGATTTAAAATCGTTCCATTCTATTTTAGAGGCATATTTTACACAGACAGATCTTATCTTATCACTAGGGTTCGAAATGTTTGCGGTCTCGTGTGTTAAACTGCATTAGAATATCCTGCACTCCCGCACCTGGATGGCGTACTACTGCTCATACGCGGGTCCTGGCGCCTTGGCAGGATCGGTCAGTGGCGTACGTGTGCAGGGACAAGAAATACGAGGTGTGGCTATTAAATAAGCGAACTGCTGTCATAACACTTTTTATTCGTTACCAATTACAGTAGCAACTTTTTCGCCTTCAATGTACTCCCCTTGGCGATCTCTATCTCTTTCCATCGTTGAAAGCAATGCTGGAAGTCCGCTTCTGTCAGCTGGTTCAGAACCTCCGTCGCTTTTGCTTTAACCGCTTCCACACTTTCGAATCTTGTCATCACAAGTAATCACCCTGTCTTACAAGCCGGCATCAGTGTCAATGTTGTTTAGAATGGCAGCGCAAATGTTCATTCTTGATTCCTTTTGCTCGGGAGTGAGGAGTTTTGGTACCATTTTTGCGCAAACTTTGCGCATGTTGAACGATTCATGCAAAATCTGTCGAACGCATTCTTTGTCGATTCCTGTTATTTCAGCAAGCCCTCGGATGCTTAGACGACGATCTTCGCGGATTAATTCACCAATTTTTTCATCCGTTTTCGACGTTGTTGAAAAACACGGTTTATACTTTCATTATCGTAGAGTTTTATAGTGCCGAGCCCTGCGTTGTAGCGCACATCTCCGAACCCTGCTTATCGCTCGTAAATCTCGAGAAATTTCGTAATAGCGACTGCGTCATACGATGGGGATTAGAATCTTCCGTCTATGTACATTCGCAGACGCGCCATAAATACTTCGTAATCGTAATCGTAAAACAAACAGAACTCAAGTTTGGCAAAATCACCTGCGCGATATTTGTTGACTTTACGACTGTGCACAATTATTTTATGGGGTATCGGAAAATAGCCTCGCATAAACGACACTTCAGATGTTTTTTTTTAACGATTTGAACGGTAAAGAAAAATTAAACAAGGTCAAAGCGTTAAAAGATAGTGTAACATTGTCTAGAAATATCCATGACATGATCATCACTCGTTGATAACTCAAATGAAGTTTTCTATCCAACAATTTCCATTTGTTTTTTTTTAATCTAAGTGTTTTCGGACTTAAATTGAGAAAAGATCAGTTTAAGCCTGCCAGTAGAGAAACAACGACAGTTCTGGCCCTTCCCGTACGGGGTGGGGGAATCCCGGAAGCCATAGAAACTACTGTTACCACAAATCTTCATTCGCATAACGAGAAGACTTCCACTCTCGTCGTATGTTCAAAAACCGTCCGAAAACAAAACGCCAACCTGGCTAGCATGACACGAAAATATCCTTTTTTAACCGCACTCTAAAAGTGACATTCCTCAATTTATTTATATTACTCTTATGACGATAACTGTACTTTGACCGGCGTACATACCCAGTTTAAATTTGGCACGGGTGTCAATTGGGTTGGGTGAGTAATATCGCAAAAAAAAAATCAGCAAACGCACTGCGCGATTAGTAAAAATAGCGATGGTTTTGTATGTATTAAAATTATTCCTACAGTACTACGAAGGCTTTTGAATAAAGACGGTATATTTTCTACATCGAGCTGCCTATAATTTTTCTATTTTGATTCAGATTGAGAAAAGTCGAAAAGCCAAGCGCAGCTCTTAAAACCACGTAGGAGATTTATGAGGAAAGTCCTACGAGTACGGGTCTATTTTTAGATTGGTACCTACTAAATGACTGCGCCTACATCAGCGCGGCGATTGTTGTTGCACCCACTGTAATCGGATCGACGATTGCGTGCCTTGAATAAAATTAGGCTTTATTGAGATTGGATCTCTTGTGGATCTCTGGTAAAAGCTAAAAAATGATGGCCAACAGCTCAGCAAATGAGTAAATAATTAGTCATTTCAAGGACAGATTAACAATTATGTAATAACAATTTTTGTGCTACAGCATTGATTTTTTTTGCTTACGACTGCAAATATTTTCTGATCTGCATCTAATAAGCCCAAGCCGAAGGTAATACGAGGTGTGTAAATTAAGTGATGATTTTTAAAAATGTTTTTATTCAAATAGAATTACAATTCAGTATTGTCTCCTTCAAAATAACTTCCTTGGGAAGCCACACAGCGCTGGAGACGGTTTCTCCATTCCTCATAGCAGTGCTGGAACTCATATACTGAAATAGCCTTCAGCTGGTCGGTTACAGCCGTTTGAATGTTTTCTACGGTCCCAACATGACGTCCCTTGAGGTGATTTTTCAATCTCGGGATGAGAAAAAAGTCACCAGGACTCAAGTCACGCGAATAAGGAGGCTGAGGAGCCACAGGAATGTTTTTACTGAAATGGCTGTGTGACAAGGCGCATTGTCGTGATGCAACATCCAGTTGTTCTTGATGTTTGGTCTCACACGCATGACCCTTTTTCGAAGTTTTTCAAGAATTTCTCTGTAAAAGTGTTGATTTATGTTTGACCTGGAAGCACAAACTCTTTGTGGACAATTTCCTGGTTATCAAAAAAGCAAATCAGCACGCATTTGATCTTCGACTTGCTCATTCTTGATTTTTTGGGACTTGGAGAGCTTGAAGTGTGCCATTCCATGCTTTGGTGCTTGGTTTCCGGGTCGTACTCAAACACGTTCCATAAAATGAGGATCATTTTCAATCGACTCCAAAAGTCAAGACACCTTTCTCTCTTGATGTCCTTTTGTTCCTGCGAAATATTTTTTGGAACCATTTTTGCGCAGATTCTTCTCATCCCCAATTCGTTCAAAATCTGACGAACAGTGGTCTGATTCAAATTTAACTCTTTCCGATCATTGTTGTCGTCAACCGACGATCTGAATGCACAAGATCCCGTATTCTATCGACACTTTCGTCAGTTCTTGAAGATGAAGGCCTTCGTGGTTCATCTTGAAGGCAGGGTGTGGTTCATCTTCAATCGATCTCTTCCTTCTGAGAACGCCTTAAACCACTGACAAACCTGGGCTCTTGAAAAAACTCCGTCTCCGTAGGCGTGTTGAAATTTTGCAAAAGTATCCGTTGCGCTGTGTCCAAGTCTGAAGCAAAACCTGATAGCACACCGTTGCTCAAAATTAATATCACTCATTTTTAAAACGCACTAGAAAAAAACGGTTTACGAAAACAGTCACAAAGAACAACTTGTACTGAAAGTACATTACAATATGTTAACCTACCGCCCTTCCAAGTCCCGTCTCCGCAGTATTGCTGGATCGGACGCTACGTCGCCAGTTTCATTACTTAATTCAAAAAGTATGTGTGTGAATACTTTTTTCTGCTGACCGTACCTTTGAGCGTGAAGAGTGTGGAAAAAGAATTTTATTTTTTGAAAAGATTCCAATGACACGTTTTTACTAACAGTCTCGATGCCATAAACCAGCTGAGTTTGGTAACGTGATAAGATAACACAAATCCTAGACATCCTAACTATATAAGTAATTAAAAACAAGTACAATTCATGCTATTGATCGTATTAACTTTAATATCCTTATGAATCGAAACTGAACTGTTTTTATCACGCGCAGTGTACGTTTTTTGAAAGATTTTTCAGAAAAATAAAAATGGTTAAACTCATTTTTCTGCCTTGTTTTATACCTACAAGCTTTATGCGCTTTACCTAGTTAACAAAAAATGATTTTGGATTTCGCTCTGAATTAAATTTTTTTTTTAATTTGAGGCGGGAAAAGCGTACATTTGCGGATTTTCCTTTTAAAACCTCATCAGAATTGGGGCTTAGATCATGGCCTTACACTTAGGAAAGGTCAAGTGGTTTCATTGGACCGGTTAGATGCGGAATAAGTTATACTTTGTCAATTCGACAATGTTTCAAGTATGTGGTATGCAAATAAGGAGTCATTAATTTATCGAAAAACGCGGCAAATCGCCAGTAACGAAGATTACTTCCTAATGAGCATGTCGCATCGGTACGGGAGACCAACGTGTCTTTTTGCCAATTTTGCCGTCGCAGGCTAATTGAGAAACGCGTGCTTGAATTAGCGTACTGCAATTTGGAGACGACACGAACGGTCATTTTGTTCCTTCGCGATTTAAAAGGCCTCCTGTGGTTTTCCGTTATGTAATTTCTACGAAATTTGTTACGCTAATGACGTTTAACAACGCGTGCGTGACAAGGTGAAAAATCGCCTTGTGTAAAATTGTTTTTTAAAATTTCCGTTTTTAAAATTATTGGAGGTGAGTTTTTGACTTTCTCGTGGTCATTTTCGAAGTCAATTCGAAACTCAACAGCATTCGGTCCTCAGTTTTGCTTCATATAGAAGGCCCAAAAGAAATATTAGTAGTCGTGGAACTACGAGGTGTGTAAATTAAGTAATGAGATTGGTTTTTTTAATTTTTTTTATTCGAATAGAATTACAATTCAGGATTGTCTCCTTCAAAATAACTTCCTTGGGAAGCCACACAGCGCTGGAGACGGTTCTTCCATTCCTCATAGCAGTGCTAGAACTCATATACTGGAATAGTCTTCAGCTGGTCGGTTACGCCGTTTGAATGATTTCTATGGTCCCATGACGTCCCTTGAGGTGATTTTTCAATCTCGGGAAGAGAAAAAAGTCAGAAGGACTCAAGTCAGGCGATTAAGGAGGCTGAGGAGCCACAGATGTTTTTAATTGCTAAAAACTCGTTTACTGAAATGACTGTGTGACAAGGTGCATTGTCGTGATACAACGTCCAGTTGTTCTTGATGTTTGGTCTCACACGCATGACCCTTTTTCGAGATTTCTCAAGAACCTATCTGTAAAAGTGTTGATTTACTGTTTGGCCTGGAGGCACAAACTCTTTGTAGACAATTCCCTGGCTAACAAAAAAGCAAATCAGCATGCATTTGATCTTCGACTTGTTCATTCTTGCTTTTTTTGGGTCGTGGAGAGCTTGAAGTGTGCCATTCCATGCTTTGGCGCTTGGTTTCCGGGTCGTACTCAAACACCCAAGTCTCATCACCATTAATGACACATTCCATAAAATGAGGATCATTTTCAATCGACTCCAAAGAGTCAAGACACCTTTCTCTCTTGATGTCCTTTTGTTCCTGCGAAAGGTTTTTTTGGAACCATTTTTGCGCAGATTCTTCTCATCCCCAATTCGTTAGTCAAAATCTGACAAACAGTGGTATGATTCAAATTTAACTCTTCCCGATCATTGTTGTCGTCAACCGACGATCTGAACGCACAAGATCCCGTATTTCTGGCGACATTTTTATCAGTTCCTGAAGAAGAAGGCCTTCCGCTGCGTGGTTCGTCTTCAATCCACTCTTTTCCTTCTAAGAATGCCTTAAACCACCGAAAAACCTGGGCTTTTGAAAAAACTCTGTCTCCGTAGGCGTGTTGAAGTTTTGCAAAAGTATCCGTTGCGCTGTATCCAAGTCTGAAGCAAAACCTGATAGCACACTTACTTAGTTGACACACCTCGTAAATATATAATTTTACCGGTTTTTAGAGCGAAAAAAAATTTGTAATGAATTTTTAATTAGAATGCTTATCGGAATTTGACTCTGACTTTCTGCGGTCTGCCAAATAAAAATATTGCTGTTTGTCAACTGCCTTTTGACTGACCCAACTTGCATTTTTGAATAAACCCATATGTCGGTGGTATAAAGAAATTCGAAGCAGTACGGCAACGCTGTCAATAAATTACGTCATTTATGGGGATGATACGGCCGCCATGATTAAAAAAAACAGTATATTGACACTTCTCTCGGTGTATAATATCTAATTTATGTATTATCAATTAAATAAAAACGAAATATCGATCGATATATTTTTTTTTAATTGGCAGGGATTTTTCAGTAATGTATTGCCCTCAGGAGGCCTCCATGGCGTAAAAACAACGCCGTGATAGTGACGGCATTCTAGAATCTCTCCGGAAATACACGAAACTACAATGTGTTTCTCTTACGAGGCTACTACCTATGTATAATACATATTTCTGTAATGTAACATAATAGATCCAGGTAGTTGACCCGACAGTCGGCCGTTGCAAAAAAATGTTCAGGCGCCTACTGAAATTTTATAATTAGATATCAGGAAGCTCGCAGTGTCAGATCGTACAGTCAGCGATAAAAGTCATAATTCATCATCATACACCGTCTTTTTGAAAGACTTAAATTCTGATTATATTTGTACTATTGTATTGATTTTTTTTTTGTGTCTGATAGTAGTAAAACTTAAATCCTTTTCGAAGTTCCTGGACTCATATTAAAGGAGATACTTCTAAAGAGTATCTATCTGATTAACTGGGCCATTTTGAGCCGATTTTACATGACGGAAATATTTTTTTCAGAATGCCTCAGTTAGAAAGATACTTTGAAGATTTCTGTATCTGTCTTATCTTTCTGTAGAAGATCTGACTGTATGTATTTTAGACCAATTTTCAAAATAATTGTTCTTAAACATTAGGCCCGCAAATCCCCCAAAAATCCCCGCCGATTATAAAAAACCCCCCAAAATTAAGGGACCAAAAAAAAAATAAGTTTTTCCCCCCCTTTTTTCCGGCCGCAACCAAAAAAAAAAAGGGGGTTTCCCCCCATTTTAAAAAAACCCTTTTTAGCCCCCCCCCCCCCGCTTTCCGTTTGGGGGGCCCCCCCCTTTTTTTTCCCCCCCTCTTCCCCCCCCCCCCAAAAAAAAAAAAAAAAATTTTCCAAAATTTTAGCCTTCTTTTTCTCGCTCCACGGGCTCGGAAAAATGTTATTCGGTTAAACGATCATATGGACCAGCTTCAGTTTCAGCTTCAGTTTCCTTTATTTTATTGTTTGCTACGTCCATTTGTCGGGGAGATATCCAAAATTGAACGAAAAAAAGACCCTTTTGTCTTCAAGCCTCGATATCTCAGCAACCAATGATTGTACAGGAAAATTGAAGGGCATTTTCGAAAACTGAAATAAACATCCTATAAAATCCGCAGAAAAAGTCAGAAATAAATTGCACCAATATTCGTAGAACGAATATTCGCTGCACCTTGGGGGGTATCAACTTTTAATTAATTAATTCATAAATTTAAAATAAGGAAAATTGAAGTACAGAAGAAGTAAATAGCTTGAAAAATTAGTACTTTTTTTTAATCGGCTAAAAATGACAAAAACAATTTTTTTTCAAAAAACAATTTTTTTTTTTGAAAATTTACTATTTTTTTTTTGAAAATTTACCAAGTGACCGATGCAGAATTGAGAAAAACACGCCCGCCCTGTTTTTTGAAGCCACCTGCCGTTCTGAACCCAAAAAATGTTAGGCCGTGCATTCCATGAATGCTGCATGTCTAATTTTGTTACTTTGACTATTTGTGCTTCATGAAGTAAATATATTTTATATTTTTAGTTCATATTTCGATGTTATGAGCTTTGCCGGTTTCGTTGAGCCTTTTTTTGACGTTTATTTGTAACATTGCTTGCAAAATAAATAATGATTGATAGGACACAAATCGACACAACGAGGTGTCCCGTCGATGTCATGGCTTTTCGATGAATGTGGAGTATTTACCGTTATTGCGTACCTAGAGTAGAACGACGGCTGTAGTAATTGTCGGCATTGAAGTAGGTCATACTCATGATTAGGTATACGTATCGTCGAGTGAATTTTAACGAAAAATAGTGACGGTAAGCGATAAGCAATTTCCGTGCAACCTCAGATAACAATTGCGACACGTTCTGTACATAATCGAGAACAACAATGGTGACGCCTGTTTTCGTTTTTAAAAATTCCCAATTAAAAAATTACAAACTTGACCTTAATATATGCGAAGGAAATTTTTGCATAACTCGTTTGTTTTAGATTTTTCGTTTCCATTATAAATTTTCCCTACGTGGATTCTTTTACTTTTCAATATTAATTTCTAGTAGTTATAATTTAGTAGTCTTCTCGATTATTTTCTTCTACTGTTAATAATTGAACTAGGTTGCATCTATCTAATTGGTTTTCTAAATCAGTCCAAACTCCATCCGATTTTAAAAGAAAAGGTAAATTTTTTTTTTCCGTAAAAATGAATTTTACTTGGGTGATAAAAATTTCTTTGGTGTATTTTATCCATTAAATAATGAGTGGCTAACTAGGTTATTAAATATTGTTTTAGGGTTTTGTCGAATCAAATTTGATTTTCAAAATTATTTGTAGAGATTGATACTTAATCTAAATTTTTTCTTAAATTTTTCGGTTCCCTTTTTTAACGCCTAAAACTTACTTCAATTTTTTTTTTCAAAATATTAAACTTTAGACGAACATCTTTACGAACATCTCGACAAAACTATTTCCAATTTTTCCCATAACCTCAAGGCCACTCGCAAAACCTGTGAAGTCAAGAACAGCTTCTATACGAGGTGTGGCTATTAAATAACCGAACTGATGCTGTTGCCAGCGCGCTGAAAGCGTGTCGCGACAAGTTTGAACAGAACTGTGTCTGGTGATACTTTCCCCACCCTGACCTCGCTGGACAAGCCAGTGGGTCGCTCAGTTTGACTGTAGCAGTCGTTTGAATTAGTCTACGCACCAGTGACGCGTCGAAAAAATGTTAACTGTTCAGATGGAGCAACGGCTTAATCTCAAGTTTCTTGTTAAACTGGGGAAAACTTTTACAGAAGCTTATGCAATGTTAAAAGAAGTGTACGGGAGTGAATGTTTATCCCGCACACAAGTTTTTGAATGGTTTAAACGGTTTAAAGAGGGACAAACCGAAGACGATCCGCGCCCCGGACGGCCCTCAACGTCGAAAACGGACACATGAAAAAATTGGTGAATTAATCCGCGAAGATCGTCGTCTAAGCATCCGAGGGCTTGCTGAAATAACAGGAATCGACAAAGAATGTGTTGGACAGATTTTGCATGAATCGTTCAACATGCGCAAAGTTTGCGCAAAAATGGTACCAAAACTCCTCACTCCCGAGCAAAATGAATCAAGAATGAACATTTGCGATGAGATTATAAACAACATTGACACCGATCCAGGCTTGTTAGACACGGTGCCACTGAACGGGACAAGATTCGAGAGTGTGGAAGCGGTTAAAGCTAAAGCGACGGAGGTTCTGAACCAGCTGATAGAAGCGGATTTCCAGCACTGCCTTCAACAATGGAAAAGTCGTATGGAGCGGTGTAGAGATCGCCAAGGGGAGTCCATTGAAGACGAAAAAGTTGCTACTGTAATTGAAGAGCTTGCTGCAAAAACGATGCAGCTCAATTTTCAACGCGTGACGAGGTTAACTGCTTATAATTTCGATAAAAATATCAGACGTTATTTAACGCAAGTGACCAGCTCACCATATGACGGATGTATACTCCATGCGCTGAGATGTGTGGAATTTGCGTTAAATAACGCCTAATATTTTTATCGGAATTATAAGCAGCTAACCTCATCACGCGTTGAAAATGGAGCTGTATCGTTGTTGCAGCAGGCTCCTCAATTGGTAACGAATAAAAAGTGTTATGACAGAGCAGTTCGGTTATTTAACAGCCACACCTCGTATGTAACCAATAAATTACCTTTTGAAAAGAGTTGGGTATTCGAGACTTAAAAACCAAGGATTTTGTTAAAAATAGGACGACACTCGACGGCCAGTCGCCTTCCAGATACACCGCATTTGATGCCCTCGTAGTTCACCGACGGGAGGTTAAAAAAAGAAGTAAGCGTCGCAGGTTGAAAAACGCGAAAAATCAGCGACCTACATTTTCCTCTATTCGCCCGAACGTTACGCAACTCGACGGAGTCGGCCGAGACCGCTGCCAGCTCGAGACGAATCGATCGCTTCCGATTCCTCGGAAAGAACGGAATCGCACCCCCCCTGGAGGGCAAGTCTGTCGCGGATCGGGATCGATACGGCCCGCACCGGTGTTGCTGCCAACGTTGGCACGCCGAAACCCCAATCAATCGGAAGGGCAGGTTAGTTACGCAGGTAGGTCGAGCGTTCTAGAACGCTTCGACTCCTTCGGGAGCACTCACCTTCATGTTGTTCTTGACCAGCGACTCCAAGGAGCACATCGTGTACACCACGTACGCCCTGATGAGCTCCAGGTTGGTCTTGCTCTTGAACGCCGCTTTGGCATCCTCGAAGCTGATGTCGAGCGGGTCCCTGGGCGGCTGCTGCTGCTGCTGCTTCTGCACAGCCTCCGACGCGTTCTCCACGAGGGCGCCGGCGGCCGACGTGGACTTGAGGGCGGCCTGCGCGGCGCCGCCCGCCTGCAGGTGGTCGAAGAGCACGCCGTACTTCTTGTAAACGCTACATCTGACCGCGACGGAGCGGAGAAACGCCATCACACGGCGGTGCGGATCGCGGACGGTCTCTTGTCGCTCCTGGTGCTGCGTTCGATCCGAGTGACAGAGCGGGTACTGGCTGGCGTGCCACCTGGACTCTGCCGGACGGAGACGGAGACTGACGTGCCCGGCGACGAGGGGGCGCCTGCGCGCTCCTCCGTCTGCAGGGTCCGTTCACAAATCGCGCACCGCGTCTCTCGCGCTCGACTGACAGCGTCGTAGGTTGCCGCTTTCTTGACGGGTCGCTCGGCCCACTGACGTTCCCCTTGTCGCGATCCAGAGGCGACTCGAAAGGCCGCGCGCTGCGAGGTTAGGTCGACGGCGATCGAGGTTATGTTCGACGCGGGCGGCGTTGCCATATCGGTCCGGAATTCGGGAGAGTTGGAGAATGTCTTCAAGGAAGATTGAGGAAAGTCTGTAGTCGATTGTGTCGGTTTTGAGGTCGATTGCCCGTCGAGTCGTTTTGGAAATCGGGAAGGTCGTTACTAATCTTGAGGTTATGTAGAAGCTTTTATTGGGGAAGTTGACTAGAGGATGGAGGAAAATCTGTAGTCAGTTTCTTCGTCTGTAGTTGATTGTGTCCGGTTGAGGTCGATTGCACTGTTTTGGAAATCGGAAGCGCCGCTAATCTTGAGGTTAGTAGATAAGGGTGGCGTTGCCGTATCTGTCCGGAATTCGGGAGAGTTGGGGAACGTCTTCTAGGAGGATCGAGGAAAGTCTGTAGTCATTTTTTTTCGTCTGTAGGTGATCGTGCCGGTTTTGAGGTCGATTGCTTTAGGAACGCAGCGTTGCCACGTCGTTTTGGAAATGGGGAAGTTCGTTGCTAATCTTGAGGTTATGTAGAATAAGGGCGGCGTTGCCGTATCGTTACGGAATTCGGTAGGGTTGGGGAATAGCTTTTGTGGCCATTTTTTTCGCCTGTAATCGATTGCGCAAAATTTGAGATGGATCGCTTTAGGTTAGGTGATTATTTGATGGCCATAGAGACTCCATGACAATTGTTTTTTCGCGATTTATGGCGTCTCAGTGGATTCGGAAAGGTTTTGTACTTTTAGGTTAGGTCGTTACTAACATTGAGGTTATGGAGACTGCGGACGAGATGGAGCGACGTTGCCACTTCGTTTCGAAAATAGGGACGGCTGTGGAGTTTCTTTTCTGTACGCTTTTTTTTTAGTAGTAGGTTATGTGGTGACCTGAGCTTGATTGTTTAGGTTAGGTTATTTTTTAATGTCTCTTGAGAGCCCATCAAACATCACGTGGTCGGTTGTATTTTTTTTCGCGATCAGAGGCGACTCGTAAGGTCGTTCGGTTTTAGATCAGGTCGCCGGCGATTGAGGTTATGTTGCAACGCGGGCGGCGTTGCCTCATCTTTTCGGAAATCGGAAGGGTTGGGGAATTTCTTTTGCAGACGTTTTTTGATCTGTAATAGGCTGTGTAGGTCCCGAGCTTGATTGTTTTAGGTGAGCTGATTATTTAATGTCTTTAAAGACCCCTTTTATGGCGATTTAACGGACAAGACGTGGCGGCGATTCATCAAGTCCGAAAAGGTTTTATGCTTAGATCGCTGCTAACGGAGGTTATGTAGAACGCAGACGACGTTGCCACATTGTTTCGGAAATCAGGAGGGTCGGAGAATTTCTTTTCTGGGCGTTTTTGAGCAGTAGTAGGTAGTGAAAGTCCCGAGCTTGATTGTTTTAGATTATATTATTCCTTACTGTCTCTAAAGACCCCACGAAACGTTTTGTAATCGGGTGTTGTTCTTTTCGCGATCACAGGCGTCTCGAGAGGTTTTAGGTTAGGTCGTCGGTAACTGAGGTTATGCAGAACGCGGGCGGCGTTGCCACATCATTTCGGAAATCAGGGGGGTTGGGAAATGTTTTTATGCTGGACGTTTTTCGATCAGCAGTTTAGAAATAATTATGTGGTAATTATTAAAATAAAAAAGGTTTTATTGTGCAACGTTCATTTATATTTAATTTTGATACATAAACAGTTTGTCTTAAAATACAGCACACACTTTGTAAAATTGCTTCTAAACTAAATCGATGGAAGCGCGATTTTTTTGATAATAAACTAAAACTACAGTTATATTCTATATACAGGAAGGACTAAAAATAGTATAAAAAATATGTTACATAAAATATATACACAAACAGTAACACAAATGAATAAATAGCTATTCTTATTTATCATTTGATTGATATTCAATAGAGATATAGTTGTTCAAATCGCAAGAGTAAATACGAAACATAGCAATATGCAACTTACAAGTTAAAAAAAAAATAGTTATGTATAATAATTGTATGTATTTATCATATAGGTATATTTATTTAATTACTATTTAGGTAGGTTATCGAATATTTCCATAAAATTTGATACACGTAGTTCTATTTATTTTGTTATTTATTAAAAGAATTTAACCATTTATCACTTCGAATTTGCAACATTTTGAGTAGAGTATCGCTCTTTTTTTAAACACACAATTTGTGAAAGTCTGACAATAAAAAAATATCACCGTCTGGAACTACACTCTTTCTGTCGAAAAATTGTATATATGGGGCATTTCAGGCCAAGTGAGGTCAAAAAAAAATTCTGTTTGATACATATCATAATCTATAGTACTTATAGTAGCTAAAAAACTAACCCCTAAAATTTTAGATTTTTTTGAGCCACAAGGAGAGGAATGGTGAGGGTGAGAGAATACAAATTTTCGTTTCGACTCTAAAATTTCAATCTTTCCCGTTAAGAAAATGAAAAAAATTAAAAAAGAAGGTTGCAATGGTTTTCGATGTGTTTTTTTTTTGCGTAGAATACGATAAAAATATTTTCAAAATTATTGGGAGTAGTTTTCATCCTTATTTTGAGGATTGAAAGTTTAAAATCAAAATTTCGAAAAGTATGACGATTTTTTTTTAAATTTTTTTTAATGTCTCTTTTTTGTACTTTCGATTAATTTTTAATTCATAATGGGCGTCGACCAGGAACTGGCCCAAAAAACGGCCCAAAGGTGAAAACACGTGGTTTTAGCGTATTTTCTCATCCTGTGAGATAGTAGATGGCAAGTGAATAATATATTCCAAGGTTTTTGGGGGCGCTGTAGAATTAACGTCAGATTTTCGAAAAACAAAATGGCGGATCCAGTATGGTAGTCAAATTTTAAAAAATGGCTAAATTTTGAAATTTTAAAAATACCATCGTATTCTACGGGAAATTTTCTACGTTAGATTCGTAATCAGCGACCCCAAAAACCTTGGAATATATTATTCAGTTGCATTTACTATCTCACAGGATGAGAAAAAAAGAAAAAAAAACGTTTGGTCACCTTTGGGCCGTTTTTTGGGCCAGTTCCTGGTCGACGCCCATTATGAATTAAAATTAATTGAAGTCAAAAAGAAAGAACAAAAAAAAAATAAAAAAAAATCGTGTCATACTTTTCGAAATTTCGATTATAAACTCAATCCTCAAAATAAGGGTGAAAACTACCCCCAATAATTTTGAAAATATTTTTATCGTACTCTTCGCAAAAAAAACACATCGAAAACCATTGCAACCTTCTTTTTAAAGTTTTTCATTTTTTTATTGAGAAATATGTATTGAAATTTTAGAGTCGAAACGAAAATTTGTATTTTCTCAGCCTCACCATCCCTCTCCTTGTGGCTCAAGAAATCTAAAATTGTAGGGAAGTTAGTTTTTTAGCAAGTACTATCGATTGTGATATGTTTCAAACAGAATTTTTTTTGGCCACACTTGGTGTGAAATGCCCCATATATTTAAATATTGTCAAAACTTTACCGTCTACTCCATGAACTTCTTCATCTGCTTCCTCTGGTGGGCCATGCTGTACTGGGCGTTCTCCGCCTTCTCTATCATCGAATCGATCCTGTCAAAGTCTTTGTCCAATGCTTTCGCCAAGTCGCTCTTCCTCGCTGTCGAGGTGCAGTGCTGGACCTTCTCTGCCTCGCTCCCTTCGGTGCGATTCCCCGTAGTACCGGTATCGTTCGGTACGACCTTGGCCTCTTCCGCTTGCGAGTTGGCCTCCTGTGACGACGAAGAGTCACACTTGCTGTCTCTCCTTTTCAGTAGGCTCGTTAGGGAACCGCAAGACGCCTGGAAAGGGCAGATGTTGACTTTTATGCTGATTAGTAGGGTTCGTAAAGTTTGCCCTCACGCATGGTACATTTCTTTTAACTACCCAGCGCTCTCGCGTTGGCAGGATCGGTCAGTGGCGTACGTATGCAGGTGCAAGAAATACGCGCGTATAGAATTTAGAAGGCGCTTAAAAAATACGGCTTAAAAAATACATAGATGGTGATAATTAAAATATTGTTGATTTGTATTTCGTTCAAAATAAAAACTGATACACGTCATCAAAAACGCGTTTAAGTTTTAGAGCGCCCTGTTGCCAGACTGTTATAAAATTATTCAGTATTTAGAAGTAATTCTGACTGGCATGTGGATGGATTCTGAATTAATATCTTAATTTTATATTCAAATTACCTTTCTAACGGTTATTTGAATTACGGTCTCCTTATTTGTCAAAATAACGTATCAAATATACTACTAACTCTTGGCAGCAGCTGTTTAACTGTTCTGGCATTTCGCAAACGGAAGTCTGGCAAACTATAACGCTTTGATTGGTCTGAAAGGAACAGTTTTCAATGCGAAACAAAAGTTTGAAGATCGAAAAGACACAAACTCGTATTAAAGCCAATATAATGTACTTACTTTGAATCTAGTGATTTTGTATTGGGTCTTTTTTAGGATGCTGTTGAGTTCCTCAAGGCCTCCCGAGATTCTACCGAGGTTTTCCAGTTGATGGTCGACTTCCTACACATAGAAAAATGTTTTGATATTAAGGTGAGTTTAATCAAATATCTTCAAAATTACTGCAATATCTGTCTAACATTCGAGGTGTGTAAATTAAGTAATGAGACTGGTTTTTTAAAATTTGTTTATTCGAC
This sequence comes from Aromia moschata, assembly GCA_029963805.1. Classification (NCBI taxonomy): domain Eukaryota; kingdom Metazoa; phylum Arthropoda; class Insecta; order Coleoptera; family Cerambycidae; genus Aromia; species Aromia moschata. The sequence continues at coordinate 1,014,502 of JAPWTK010000031.1, forward strand.
TATAATTACAATTCAGTATTGTCTTCTTCAAAATAACTTCCTTGGGAAGCCACATAGCGCTGGAGACGGTTCTTCCATTTCTTTTCTTCCGACATTTTCATCGGATCTTGAAGATGAAGGCCTTCCGCTGCGTGGTTAATCATCAATCGATTGAGAATGCCTTTAACCACCGAAAAAACTGGTCTCTTGAAGAAACACTGTCTCCGTAGGCGTGTTGAAGTTTTGCAAAAGTATCCAAGTCTGAACCAAAACCTGATAGCACACCGTTGCTCAAAATTAATTTCACTCATTTTTAAAACGCACTAGAAAAAAAAACGGTTTACGAAAACAGTCACAAAGAACAAACAAATGACTCTACCAAGTTCAAACTTGTACTGAACGTGCATTACAGTGTTGCCAACTCAAAATGTGCCAAGGTGGGAGATAAGATTTTAAAAGTTGGTAGTTTCCAATAAATCCTACTATGAAAAGTTGGTAGATCTACTAATTTCATTTTTTAGAAGTATTTTAGAGATCCTCGTGTAAGAATCTGGTATCCTGAATTTATTTTTCGATTGGATAAGACATATTTTAACTATTTTCAAAATAATAATGTTAAATTAAAACTGTTTTCTATCACCAAACACAAAAATATAATTTTTTCGCTTACTAGAATCGAGAACTGGTAACATCAAACGCCGCCATGATGTAAAAACTAAATAAAATACTTTGATAGTTGCGCAATAACCTGTAACGCCATCTATTCTTCATTACGTTCACTAAATACATCAACGGATATAAAATAAATGGAAAGATTGGTGCAATAAAAAAATATAAAACATTATTATCATTTTTATGGAGATATGATTTTAATTTTGGAAAAATTTAAAAAGTTGGTAAGTTTTTGGTGCAAGGTAGTAAATTCGAGCAGGACACTAAAAGTTGGTAGATCTACCGAAAAGTTGGTAGAGTTGGCAACACTGGTGCATTACATGTTAATCTATACCCCCATTCCACCTCGCGTCGCCGCAGTGTTGCTAGATCGGGCGCTACGTTGCCAGTCTCATTACTTAATTCACACACCTTGTATGTATCCATAATAAAACTTTTCATTCTGATTTAAAAAAAAAAACAAAAACACCGAAGCGGGTCGATTTTAATCTTTTTATTTCTCCTTTTTCGCCTTTTTCATATATAGGGTGTCGCAATAAATAACGTCAGGCCGAAAAAATATCGGTGAAAGTCTCTTGGTGCACTTTTTTTTATATTGAGCCAATTTGGGAAAAAGCGTTTTATTATTTTAATTTTTTCATTAGTTGTATTTTAACTAAAACGGCGCTGGAATTTAACATACAAATAACATTATTTTTTTTAATTATCACTTTTGAGTAAATGAGTTTTTTTTTAAATACTATAAACATGGTTTTCTATGGTGTTATCTTTAAATTTGTCACCCCCGCCGATTTTTGCGTTCCCCTCTACGTTACCTGCAAATTTTTTATGTCGGCCTCCTCCTCCTCCGCCTCCCTCTTGCTCTCCTCGTCGGCCTTGTTGCGCATAAACTCCTCGTAATCCGGCTTGTCTAGGCCTAGCAGTTCCGCCCTCATGCACTCGTACTCGTAGCTGCCCTCGGCCATCTTAAATCCCGGGCGCGCCGTTTTTATTCCCACTTCAAATGCAAACACTTCTATAATATTTGGATCTGCGTGAAAGGTCGTCGTTTGTCGTCGCCGCAGGGGCGCCGAGGTTGGCAACGCCGCCGTGCGCCGCAGTATGGATTTATCAGGGCCGGCCCGGAAGGGAGAGAGGGCGAACGCGTTCGGAAAAGTTAGTTTTTAAACGTTGGTCACTTTAGCCTAGGTCCAATTTTTCAAAAAATTCCTTAAGCGTTAAAAAAATTTGATAATCAGGTAAAAAATAATGCAATTTGAGTGCACTAGTTTTGGATCAAATCGGTTTGTAGGAACATAACCAAAAAAATTATTAAACGTGTGAAAAACCGTTTTTTTTCACTTTTTAAGTACCAAACAAATTTATTTCAGAAAAACAAAAAATAGCACGTTATAGCGCTTAAAAAGACGAAGAAAATCAGTTTTTTAAAAATTAAAATCGGTTCACAACTTTTCGCAAAAAAATAATAAAAACCTTCGAAAATTGCCCTTTTTTACTATCTAATTACTCGGCCTACGAAAGTCGTACGGACTTCCGCGACCAAATTGTGACCAAATTGTAGCTCCTTTCAGCGGCTACTTACAGTAAAAATTTTATCAAAAAATACTCATAACTTTTGGCGCAATTCGAAAAAATGTAAAAAAAAGGTGTTTTCGAAAAATGGCCCGGCAATTGTCAATAACAGTCCTACGGTAATTTTTGAAAGTGCGTTTAGTTCGTGAAGAGGTGCTCTACAATCATGCAATGGACCAAGTTTGTCAAATTTGGGGAAGTATCTCAAAAACGACATTGAAAACCGGGCTGTTTTGGGCGCTCGGGCACTCGAGCGAAGGGGAAAGGCCACATGGTGGGAGAACTGTCGACGGCTTGGCGCACGAAGACTGCTTTCGTGCGCTCGAATTGAGAGAGTTCCCCCACCATGCGGCCTTCCCCTTCGCTCGAGTGCCCGAGCGCCCGAAACGCAAAACAGCCCGGTTTTCAATGTCGTTTTTGAGATACTTCCTCTAATTTGAAAATTTTGGTCCATTGTATGATTGTAGAGTACATCTTCACGAACCAAACAGATTTTGAAAAATACCGTAGGATGTTGCATTGCCGGGCCTTTTTCGAAACCCTTTTTTTTTACATTTTTCGAATTGGCCAAAAGTTAGAGTATTTTTTGATAAAATTTACTGTAAGTAGCCGCTGAAAGAGCTACAATTTGGTCACAATTTGGTCGGGAAGTCCCTACGATTTTCGAAGGCCGAGTAATTAGATAGTAAAAAAAGGGCAATTTTCGAAGGTTTTTATTATTTTTTTGCGAAAAGTTGTGAACCGATTTTAATTTTTAAAAAACTGATTTTTCTTCGTCTTTTTAAGCGCTATAACGTGCTATTTTTTGTTTTTCTGAAATAATTTTTTTTTTGGTACTTAAAAAGTGCAAAAACCGGTTTTTCACACGTTTATGAATTGTTTTGGTTATGTTCCTACAAACTGATTTGATCCAAAACTAGTGCAATCAAATTGCACTATTTTTTACCTAGTTATCAATTTTTCTTTAACGCTTGAGGAATTTTTCGAAAAAAAATTTGTATCTTTCCTAGGCAATTTTTGAAAATGACACGAATACGAATTGTATTTTACATCGGAATAAAACTTTGGAAAGGAAAATTTAGGAAATACACATCGTCCAATCTCCCGATGGTGGCAATGTGGTTGGCAAATTGCCCGCGTCGTTTTTTTTTTTTTTTTCAGAAATACAACTCAAATACAGCGGTTTAACGCATTGTTATAACGTGTTTTCAGTGACGTTTTATTATTTTAACTTTCAAATTATTCATACGTAATCAACAGCACTTCGGGGTAATGCGTCATGGCTGTTCTTCTACTCTATTCATCCGAAATTACGCTACTCTTTCAACTTGTAATGTAATTATTCTTCCAAGTAGTTTGAGATAATTTTAGAACTAGTTCTAGTCTTCTTGATTTTAATAAACAACTTGAAACTAAATTTCGAACCCAACTCTGGAATTTAATTTTTCAACAAACTCCAATCGGCAGTAGGCGCCATCTAGTGACAAATAGTTGAACATTTTAAATAGGTCGACTAGGTGGTTGGTATAGGCAACCAGTAATACGCAGGTCTTTTTTTCTGGGTTGGCAATCAATAATTATAATGGTAGGCAACCAATAATATAGACCACTGTATTACTGGTTGCCTATATACTTGTTAAGCGAATATTATTGTCAAGTTTAGGCCACCAACAATACACAATTACAACCTCGTCTATGTAGGATATCGCTGAAAATAATTCTAGAATGCCATAATAAGGTATCAATTTAACAACTGTCAAATAACTTGCTTATTAGGACAGCACTGATTCTTTTTATTTTAACTCTGTATGTTAACCTTTATTTTAACCTTTAGGGACAAACGGCAAGCAAGGAGGGTAAAGAACATCCCGACCATCCTCGACCAGTGGCGTACGTGCAGTAGATACCTTCGAGGAGAATAGTCTACGAGTCTTCGCAGTACTGCTGGTAGTAACTTGAGTAGCATCACAGCTACCTCCGAAAAGGCTCTCTACGCTGCACCCAGGAAGGAAGAGCTATGTGAAAGTAAGACTGTTTTCTGTCATACCCTGCCGGTCCAAGAAATCTCTGTATAATCAGTGCTCCGCTCAACTATTTGTTTTATTTGTATTTACTGGGTAATAAATATATTTGTTATTGTTTTACGTTTGAATTTTATTCTTTCCCTGCCCAAAGTCACAATTAAAAATTGTTATACCAGGGGAACCTACCCCTCAACGCTATGTTGCCGGAGCTAGGGGTCAACATTTTTCCTTTCTGCTTTGATAATTTAGCAAAGGAATGGTGTTGCAAAGTAGTGACTGGAACAGGTACTGGAACGTTCTCGGAACAGGTAGTGACTGGAACGTTCCCGGAACAGGTAGTGACTGGAACAGGTATTGGAACGTTCCCGGAACAGGTAGTGACTGGAACGTTGTCGGAACAGGTACTGAAATTTTGTCGGAACAAGTAGTGACTGGAACGTTCCCGGAACAGGTAGTGACTGGAACAGGTACTTTAACGTTATCGGAACAGGTAGTGACTGGAACGATCCCGGAACAGGTACTGAAGATTTTGTCGGAACAAGTAGTGACTGGAACGTTCCCGGAACAGGTACTAAAATTTTGTCGGAACAAGAAGTGACTGGAACGTTCCCGGAACAGGTACTTTAACGTTCTCGGAACAGGTAGTGACTGGAACGTTCCCGGAACAGGTACTGAAATTTTGTCGGTACAAGTAGTGACTGGAACGTTCCCGGAACAGGTAGTGACTGTAACAGGTACTTTAACGTTATCGGAACAGGAGGGGGGGGGTTTAAATTGACTGGAACGTTCCCGGAACAGGTAGTGACTGGAACAGGTACTTTAACGTTATCGGAACAGGTAGTGACTGGAACGTTCCAGGAACAGGTACTGAAATTTTGTCGGAACAAGTAGTGACTGGAACGTTCCCGGAACAGGTAGTGACTGGAACAGGTACTTTAACGTTCTCGGAACAGGTAGTGACTGGAACGTTCCAGGAACAGGTACTGAAATTTTGTCGGAACAAGTAGTGACTGGAACGTTCCCGGAACAGGTAGTGACTGGAACAGGTACTGGAACGTTCTCGGAACAGGTAGTGACTGGAACGTTCCAGTAACAGGTACTGAAATTTTGTCGGAACAAGTAGTGACTGGAACGTTCCCGGAACAGGTAGTGACTGGAACAGGTACTTTAACGTTATCGGAACAGGTAGTGACTGGAACGTTCCAGTAACAGGTACTGAAATTTTGTCGGAACAAGTAGTGACTGGAACGTTCCCGGAACAGGTAGTGACTGGAACAGGTACTTTAACGTTATCGGAACAGGTAATGACTGGAACGTTCCAGGAACAGGTACTGAAATTTTGTCGGAACAAGTAGTGACTGGAACGTTCCCGGAACAGGTAGTGACTGGAACAGGTACTTTAACGTTCTCGGAACAGGTAGTGACTGGAACGTTCCAGGAACAGGTACTGAAATTTTGTCGGAACAAGTAGTGACTGGAACGTTCCCGGAACAGGTAGTGACTGGAACGTTCCAGGAACAGGTACTGAAATTTTGTCGGAAAAAGTAGTGACTGGAAAATTTTTGAAACTATTAAATTTTTGAAAATATTAATTAAAAAAAAGAAAACCAAATTCTGTCAGAGTACTTTTGCTTAACAAGAGTGAAGGAATTATGGGTGAAAAACGATTTGGCCAATTTTTGCGAAAAACGAATTATCATTTTTTTTTTTCACTTGTACTGTTTTTTTTTTTTGTCGAAAAAAAAATGTAGAAATAACACGCATATTATTAAATTAAATACGTTTATTCTTCTAATCAATACCTCTACAATATTCACTTTGAATCATCTATCAGCTAACATATATTTACATACATTTAAATTATTTCTCTTGTTTATCAACATTTATTGATGTCTTACACATAACATAGATGTCTCTTAGCAACATATTTCTTTAGATGTCACATATAAAATATACATAAGTCAAACTTAACCATACGAGATGCGGTGGTAAACTTGGCCGAGGCGGCCGCGCGGTTAAATTAGAACATTTGGGGCGGGAGGTAATTATTTAAATAATTAATTGTTTATGCGAGAAAACGATGAAACTCAACATTATTTTATATCATGGGTAAGACCCGCTCTTAATTTACAAACGGTGACCCCTGCTAGCCTAATTCGGCTTCCCGACGACAGGAGGCGCTGTAGATGCCCCCCGAACTAATTCAGCCGCGCCGCCGACAGAGGGCGCTACACGAACTCTACCAAAACTGCATGTCTCGACTACACCGAGTAATGTAACAATTCTTGCACGTAACGTAAACAAACGCCTGTGCGTAAAAATAAAATCTCCACCCAGACCTCCGAAAAGCTTCATCGGTACTCGCAAATAACGATACGTTTTAATTCAGGCACTACAGTTGTTTTTTTTTTTGTATTTAAATTTCGCTTTTACCAGTTTTTATGCTAGGTTCTCGGCTTCGAGAATTCGTTCTGCGGCGAAGAAAAACGGAACCCGCGCGAAGGGAGAGTTGAAGGCCGGTTTCGCGACGAAAGCGACTCATCAGTAATCGTAAGTTCGATAACGAGTCCGTTTTTCCCCCAGAGAATCGAATAGATACCCGGGTTGTCATCACGAGTAGTAATTCTGAAATATTTTACAACAGATAGTAAACACACCGAGATATGTTGGGCGCACATCAACAGGGTCAGCTGGATACTTGGTGCGTTAATTCCTTTAGTCGTGCTTGCACCTCGACGTCGAGCGGAAGAACCGGTTACTTTACGTATAACTGTGTGTAGGGCTCACGAGACCCAACAACTTATTTTCTCGTAAATACATCAGACAGAGGACTGTAAATTAAAATCTGGATCCGTGGTTTCTGATGGTAATTTTTGACTTAGCAGTTCAATAAAATTCGTTCAACTCTCGGTTCCTGAAGATGACGTTATGTGTACAGAAACGTTCCAACAATCGCCCTTCCGCTCAACGTTGGGCGTAAACGGAACCCGCCAAGACGAAATTAACTCTTCGATATGAAAATGACACTTACTTCGACTCTATATATATTACTATATGTCAGCTATTTTACAAAAAAGCACACAAAAACTCTCTGCTAGAAACACACTCTTATTTACGAACATCCGAATTTTGGTTTGGATCCTTTCACGGAACGAAAAAAAAACAAATCTCTTACTCGTAAAACTTATCTATACAGACAAGGATAAAGCGTGTTCTCGTTATACTTGTAAACAGTTAAAACTACGGTCATATAAATAAATGTCACTTGGATTGCGGGAACGTCCTGTAATCAGCCTTTCGCCAGCGAGTCCGCGAAGCTGGCTGGTCCGTCAGGAAACAAACGAGAATGACGGTTACGTAACCTCATTTTCGAGCCTTCGCGAAGCTGGAGGCGCGGCGCTCATCTGTCAGAAAACAAATGAAACCCAATCCTTTCAGTCCTACGTTGGCGGCCCTGTACAAAAAAAAGGATGACGGTTACTATCCTCACTTCTGTCAAAAAAAACAAACGACGGTTACTTAACCTCACTTTCAAATCTTCCAAGTACGGCCGGCGCCGTCTTCAAAAGAGGATGACGGTCACTTAACCTCACTTTCTGTCAGAAAACAAACTAAGACGACGGTTACCTAACCTCACTTTCGAATCTTCGCGGCGTCGCCGCTGCGAGCCGGAGAAACGTCGAATACAGGACGTTCGCGGAATATTTCACCTTAACCTAGTCTAAATAGTAATAACATACATAATAACAATATTTTAACATTACTATAAGGTATCACAAAAAATACTTCTCGTTTTACAGAGATATTTCCGCAGTTCTTTTTTGACAATTTTTTATGGTACTTAGACATTTTTTTTTTAAATATATTATATATAAATCCTTACGTAAACTCTTTTTTGTGCTCGAAAATATCGATAAACAAAGATATACAGCAACACGATTTGATTATTCCTTTTTTTAGATATAAAAAATACATTTATTAATTGAAAAATATATAGATCATTTGTAAATCAGAAAATATACATCTTATCGTTATTTTTTTTTGCTCAACGTACTGATACAAACAAGTCAGAATAAAGTAACAGCTACGGGGTGGTGCAAAGCGCCCGAAGCGTAAAAATTTCCCAAGAAGAAAAATTTAAACATTTCCGGTCGCGTTTTGTACAAATCTTGATCTTTTTTTTTACAAAATGACGTTTTACTACTCGTTTATTTCGACGGATATACATTTAAACGTCAGATCGAGGGCTCGATCATCAACGAGATCGATTTTTCAATCGATCGGATTGATAACACGCGATCACAGCTCCACAAAAAAATTCGTTTGCAGGGGTCTGACTATGTATATTATATGTTCTTTGTGTCGCTGAAACCGAATCCGAAGCCCAAAGTGCTCCATTAGATCCGGTTCTTTTCCTAACCTCAAAAGACAGGCCTAAAACCACGAAATTCAAGCTAAAAATGATATAATTTGATAAACACCCAAACGAAATCCCACAACTAATCACATATTTAATCAATTCCATAACTATATAATCTCAAAACTCCATAACCTCAAAAACCCAATAACCGTATGATTCTAAAACCCCATAACTCAGTAAAAAAAGAGACTTATACGCGCTTAAGTAGTGTAAATCGATATGTTTGAAACGGATTTGCCCTTCAATCCCAGTCCACTTAACCTCAAAACCGCGTGATCCTAAAACCTCATAACCTCAAAAATCCCATAACCTTGTGATTGAAAAACCTTATAAACCAGTAAAAAAGAGACTTATACGCATTCAGGCAGTGTAAATCAATATGTTTGAAACGGGTTTGCCCTTCAACCTCACTACCACTCAATCTCAAAATTTGGGTTATTTGGTTATGAGGTTTTAAGAGAGGTTAAAGGTTAAGGGAGGTTAATGGGCACACCCGTTTCAAACATATCGATTTACACTGCTTGAATGCGTATAAGTCTCTCTTTTACGGGTTTCACAAGGTTATGGGATATTTGAGGTTATGGGGTTTTAGGATCCGCGGTTTTGAGGTTAAGTGGTACTGGGATTGAAGGGCAAATCCGTTTCAAACATATCGATTTACACTGCTTAAGCGCGTATATGTATCTTTTTTTACTGAGTTATGGGGTTTTAGAATCATACGGTTATTGAATTTTTGAGGTTATGGAGTTTTGAGATTATATGGTTATGGAATTGATGAAATATATGATTAGTTATGGGATTTCGTTTGGGTGTTTATCAAATTATATAATTTTTAGCTTGAATTTCATGGTGTTAGGCCTGTTTTTTGAGGTTAGGAAAAGAACCGGGTCTGATGGAGCAATTTGGACTTCGGATTCGGTTTCAGCGACCCAAAAAAACACGTAATACACATTAGGGTGATTTTTTTTTCAATTATTTTTTATTTTTTAGTCCCCACTTGAAATTTTGTTGAATATGTCGAAAAAAAAATCCCTGAAAGTTACAGCCCTCAATATTAATTTTTAGTACTTTCCCAAAGCGTGAAAGGATTTTCCATTTAAAATACACGTAAATCGATTTTTTTTTTCAAATTTCTATAACTCGGTCGCGTTTTATGCTATTACATTGGTCTTGGTCTCGATTTACTCAGAATAAAACATGCTACAGAAGTGCCCATTGCAGCGAAAATGTAACTTGTACTAGTGAGTTGGTACGGGTCGCTGAAGTTGATTTTTACCCAAAATTCTCGTTTTTTTGCTGTTATCTCCGAAATTATTAATTTTGAAGTTTTTGTACTACTACTCATAAGTTAAAGTCTAATATCTCAAGAAATATTAATCTCAGAAATTTGGTTTATAGGACCTTTTTTTGTAGTAAATTAAATTTCCAACAAATTTTTCATTTACATTTTTTTTGGTAAAATTAATAATTTCGGAGATAACAGCAAAAAAAAACTAGAATTTTAGGTAAAAATCAACTTCAGCGATCCGTACCAACTCACCAGTACAAGTTACATTTTCGCTGCAATAGACACTTTTGTAGAATGTTTTATTCTGAGTAAATCGAGACCAAGACCAATGTAATAGCATAAAACGCGACTGAGATAGAAATTTGAAAAGAAAAATTTCGATTTACGTGTATTTGAAAATCTTTTCACGCTTTGGGAAAGTACTTAAAATTAATATCAAGGGCTCTAACTTTCAGGGTTTTTTTTCGAGATATTCAACAAAATTTCAAGTGGGGACTGAAAAAAATAAAAAAATAGTTGAAAAAACAAATCACCCTAGTACACATAGTCAGACCCCTGCAATCGAATTTTCTTTTGCGGAGCTGTGTAATCGACGAGATTCCGCCTTCGCCTTCCGAATGTATATCCGTCGCATTTTGTGCGATGATGAATAGTTTATTTTAATACTGTAGACAGAATATACAGAGCGTTATATCATTAGGCGACAGCGTAAAGGAAGCGGAAGTTAGTTCTGGAGATTGAAGAGACTGCATTGTCTCTGCTGCGGTGACGAGGTATCCACAAGTCCGACGCGTTTATAGTAATAAAATACTAACAGGGGGCCTACAACTGAACCTTGCGGAACTCCGAAATTGCGAGAAACGTTTGGGACGATAAGAATCAAGGGGGCCGAGGATATCCCCTTCGCCACGCCAGCAGAGACGGTACTCGGTAGAGGAAAAATTATTGTCTCCTTATTTATATTTCTGGGGGGGGGGGGGGTAAGTAGTTCCTCTTCCTGTCCTTCTAGACGCTAAACGAAACTTGGGGTTACGAAAAGTTGTGGTTAAGGTGTTGCCATCAAGTGTGTGCTTTCGAAAGTCAATTACCAACGTAACATAGAACTCGTCCCCGTGCCCGCCTCGGCTCTACTCGGGCTTGAGTCTGTGCCATTGTACTATCGTCTGTCTGGGTTTCGTTATCATGTCCTGCCAGTGCTTGGTCTCCGACGCTCCCGATCCGTTCTTGCCTGCGAAAAAATGGAAGAAAAAATATACCGATTTGGTTTGAAGTTTCGGCAAACCAACGACGTGACGGTCGCGGTCGCGGTGGCGGTGGCGGGCAGTTTATATATGAGCCATTCCATATAAAATCGTCTGAAAATAAGAAAAATCGTTGCCGACCCATTTTTGATTTTGCCGTAACTTTGAGGGACTCTTCTTTGGGGTCCCAAAGAACAAAATTTTCGCAAATTTAATTTTTACAAACGCTCAAACGAGTAGAGCTAAATTTGATAAAGCATAAAAATGACGATTTTTAAAAGTTTTAATTCGAATAGGCGGAAACGAGCGTTTGTAAAAATTAAATTTGCGAAAATTTTGTTCTTTGGGACCCCAAAGAAGAGTCCCTCAAAGTTATGGCAAAATCTAAAACGGGTCGGCAACGATTTTTCTTATTTTCAGACGATTTTATATGGAATGACTGATATATAGACTGCCCGCCACCGCCACCGCGACCGCCACCGTCGATCGACGACGGCTCGACAGGCACTCACCGGCCAGCAGGATCCTGCCGATGAGCTCGTTCCTGCCGATGTTGTCGAAGTCCATCACCATCACGTCCAGCGAGCACTCCCTGATCTTCTCCCACGGCACGTTGAAGGAGAACGTGTCGTTGAAGACGGGATTCAGCGTGCACTTGAACACGGCCGTCTTGCGCTTCTCTATGCGCTTGTCGCCGAACTGCAGCCACACCTTGACGTACGGATCTGGAAACGGACGAAGACGATTGCGTCAAAGGCGGCCACGGACGAGAAATGCGCAAGGAAAAAGAATTTCTATCGAAATTTATTTCATATATGGTACTGTCAAAAAAACTTTTTTTTATTTTTTTTTTCGATTAAATGTGCCTCTAAAGTTAGTTCGATATAAAAAATAAAAAATTGAGCTCAATATCTCAAAAATTGAGCTGGCGCATTGGGGGGTCCCCTTTCCCATTTCAAATACATGGGGATTTTTTATTTTTTTTTATTTTTGAAATAACTACATGAAAAACATTTTTTTTTCAAATTTTTTTTCTTACCGTCTTATAGGAAATTTAATTATCTACAAAATTGCTCTTATGTTTTTTTTTTCTAAACTCAACAGAAACGAATTTACAGACCGCAGAATAGAAGAAAAAAAATCAATTAATTTGTACAGAAAAATATTTTTGATTTTTATTTATCACATAATTAACTATATTTATTCATTCATTAACAATTCTCAAAATTAATATTATTTTAAAACAACAAAACAAACCTTAACAATAAAACAGAAATTAATTGACAATTATTGGATTTATGAATTTATTTGTTTACTGTTGAGTCAACAGTAATTTTTAAAAACTGATTTTCTTAGTTTTTTTTTTTAACCGCTATAACGTGATATTTTTTGTTTTTCTGAAATATTTTTTTTGATACTTGAAAAGTGAAAAAAACCGGGTTTTCACACGTTTATGAATTTTTTTGGTTATGTTCCTACAAACCCATTTGATCCAAAACTAGTGCACCCAAATTGCACTATTTGTTACCTGATTATCAATTTTTTTTTAACGCTTGAGGAATTTTTTGAAAGAAATTTCTATCTTTCCTAGGCTACTCCTCCCTGTTTACATATCCGACACCTTCTTGCTGATAATAAATTATACCCCGATTTAACGCGATTCCCTGAAACGGATCGCTCTTCATTCTAGCGACGTTCTATCGACGACGACGTCGCCGAAACGTCCCTCCCGAAACAATAGCCCCCTCGACGACCCGATACAACTTAATCGATCACCCGTCGCGGCCGCCAATAGCAACCGTCCCTCTCATAAATTAAGCCCCGCCGACACTTACGCGTTCATAAATTATGCAGAGATACAGACACTGGGCCCGGTAATCCCCTCCGAGTAATATGATCGCCTGCCTGGGTGGCGTCCGTAAATTTCGGCCCGATAGAGAGAAAAAAAACGTTGACAGGTGCTTCCGCCCGAATTCCTCGAGTTTAAACTAGATCCGCTTCGCGAATCTCGTCGCGGCGATATTTTAGGTTATATCTGGGGTCGGCCGATCTTGCCGCAACACAGCGGACCCCAGTCGTTTCGCCTGACCGTCCGGCACACTCTAGCATTATTCGTCGGCGTCGGTATTACATCAATAATAAAACGTCACACGTGCAAACGGCTAAAAAACTTTCTAGAATCCGATGGACTAAACGTGAAGCGAAACAAAGAAGGCTTATCTAATATTTGCGCGGGGAGGGGACGGAAGAATCGCCGTGAGAGGCGGCTGAAAAGAAACGGCACTCACCGGATTTCCCGTTGATGTCTTTGGCTTTAAGATTTCTGGCCTTGAGCAAGGTTAACGTCAGGATGCTGTTGCTGGGGTGGTAACACAGGGAGGTGAGGAGCTCGCCGCACTTATCCTTCGCCGGCGGTTTGAGCGCCTTCCAGAACGAAGGTTTCTCGCTGAGGTCCACCTAGAAACGCACAAAAAAACCGTCAGATTTCGAATATTTCGCATCGTATAGTGCCAGGAACTCTTTGATCTCAAAGCTACGTCGTATTTTCGGGAAAAGAGCGTCAGTCAAAAATATGTGAGAAAAAAATGACGTAAAAATGACGCCGGAAAAATGGACGTAAAAATGACGTGGGAAAATATGACGTTAAAATGACGACTGCAGAAAGGTAAATAAACCATCTCCCTTCTACTCAAAAAATATTTGTGCCCGCTTTAATGTCAAAGTCGAGTAAATGTTAAGGTGGATACAGATAAAACGTGCTGTTTTGTGCCGGAATTTTATTGTTTGCATTATGTAAAAGGCTGTCTACGATTACAACGAAATATCGGGTCAAAGTTATATCTCCGCGCCTGTCCATAATTTACACCGAAAACAATGTGAAATTTCTGTGTTACTTTTGGGCAAAACTCACGTCGAAATGACGTCCAAAAAATTACGTGAACTAGAATTAATATTTTTTAAACGCGACTCTAACGACTTCCTGTAGTTTCGTGAAGTACTCGAGTACATTCCTGCAAAAGTTTGGGACGCCTTTAATTTTTTTACGCGCCCCGCCGATTCAGATAAGCCATTACCATTTTAAACTCGTAATTCTCCGGATCGCCAAGTTCGCGAAATTCCGGCCGGAACGTTATGCGCAAAGTTCGGCGATATGTAGCGGCTTAAATTGGTCGATTACGTCCATTACCGACTATATATAATCGGCGTCCGGTTATCTGATGGAAACTTGGACCGCGTTCCGAAACCGCGCCGGGTAAAATTTACATTTATTAAACGGCCGAGAGGAAGTATAGATAAACAATATACACGCTCCTAAACGGTCCCGAGAGTACGCCCGCACTCGCTGTCGACGGAATCGATGCATTATACAGGGTAAGACTTGCTAGAGCCCCACCTGTGTCGCTAACTGACTTACAAAATGGCCGCCGTTCAGATCCGCCGAAAAAGGCGGGGTTTAATTTATTGCCTATCGGCAATGACGGCCAAGCCGTGGCCCATCCCACACCGCCTTCTCTGGCACGTAGATTTTTTTAGTTAGCAATATTTGCTGTACCTAAGTCAACGAGGGCCGACCCTGTATAGATCACGCGATATCCTTTTACAAATTAAATGTTACACAAAGTGTGTTAGGTTGGAAATTAAAAAAAAAAAAAACTCATTTCTCGGGTACCGTTCCCGTTATCTTAATTATAGGAGAGGGCGTATAATCAAATTCCTTTGAGAAAGAAATAAATGAAAATGTTAAAAATATAAAAGCCCTTTGAATGGACTTTTTTCTGACACCTCCCGATCTAATCTTGCCCCGGGACAAATCGCTCTACCGGAAGGGTGGTTCGCTATCTCAAGCAAACACGATAAAAAAAAAAACAGAGAATAACTTCGCGACGTAATTACATTTTTTTTTATTATCACCGCCACACTCCACGAGCTGTTTATCGTCGAACAAACAACAATGTTCACCTGAATGGCCTTCATAATTTTACGTGAATTAAAAGAAATAAAAAACAAGCTCATTTCACCTGGGCTTCCGCGCTAAACCGGCCCGAAAGTCGCAACATAGCACGATTTGGCCCACTTTCATAGAGCCCACAAGCCTATAATAATTCAGGCAATATAGCAGAAAAGTGCTCAGTTTTTAAAAAGAGCCCTGAATAAGGTTTCTCGGCGCGATAATTAAGTAAAAAATAGTAGAAATTGATTGTGTATGTTTTGGATAAAATCGGTATGTAGGAAACTCAGTAAAAATCGATAAGTGCCGAAAACCGTTTTTTTTTTGCGGATTAAGGGACGAAAAATAATATTTTTTTTTTCGTAAAATAAAAAATAGCACGTTGTAGCGCTTGGAAAAACGAAAAAATTGAGTTTTTGGTGATCAAAATCGGTTCAGAAGTTTTTGCGCAAAAAAATAAAAACCGATGAAAAAAATGCGCATTTTTTGAAATCGAATTACATGGGTTCTAATGGTCGCAGAAACTTCTGCTAAGAACTTTTTGCATAAATCGCAAAAAAAACCAAAAAAAAGGTATTTTCGAAAAACGGCTTGAACAAGCCGAAAAATGGTCGTAGAGCATTTTTCCTGAGCTTAAAATACTCGTCATTAAATTCCCTACAAATCCATTATCCCGACTTGTGGGAGAGGTTCGTTCAATCGGCTGAAAAACGCGTTTGAAAATCAAGCGTCGCGTTGCTTCGAGCGCTCGGGTAAGCGAGTGAAGGGGAAATAGACGCGTGGTGGGGGAGGCCTCTCCCGCCGTAGACGCGCTGACAGAAGTCTGCGGCGGGAGAGGCTTCCCCCACCACGCGTCCACTCGCTTACCCGAGCGCTCGAAGCAACGCGACGCTTGATTTTCAAACGCGTTTTTCAGCCGATTGAATAAACCTCTCCCACAAGTCACGACAAGAGAAGTTTCTGCGACCATTAGAGCCCTTGTAATTCGATTTCAAAAAAATGGACATTTTTCATCGGTTTTTATTTTTGCAAATCGGTGCAAATCCGGTGCATTTTTCATCGGTGCAAAAACTTCTGAATCGATTTGATCACCAAAAACTCGTTTTATTTTTCGTTTTTTCAAACGCTACGACGCGACGTGCTATTTTTTGTTTTACGAAAAAAATTATTTTTCGTCCCTTAATCCGCAAAAAAAAAACGGTTTTCGGCACTTTATATCGATTTTTTTTACTAAGGTGCCTACATACCGATTTTATCCAAAACATACACAATCAATTTCTATTATTTTTTACCTAATTATAGCGCCGAGAAACCTTATTCAGGACTCTTTTCAAAAAATAAACTATCCAGCCTGGACTAATAAACCATCTGTTTCGAATTTCGCAGGCGCCGGAAAGTTCGAACCCCCCCCCCCCCCCCCCACCTACCTGGCACAGCGGCAGGAACACCTCGCCGATGGAGTCGTCCCTGGAGAACCTGTCGTAGTCGAAGACGTGTAGGTGTAACACCCGCGACTGTAGCTTCTGTATGGGGAAGCCCTCGAAGTAGAACGTCTCGTTCCACCTGGGGTTCAGGGTCCTGCGCTTGATCTTCGTCTCGAGGCGGTGCTTCTTGTCGGGCAGCAGGGTCACCCGGACGTAGGGGTCGCTGGTGCCGGACAGGTCCTTCGCCGGTAGGTCTTTACCCTACGCGAAAGGTAAAGAGAGGTTAGGAATTATATTGTGGCGAGCGTGGCAACGAGTCGCCCTACGTCGGTCTCGGTCAGCCACAGACGTCTGAGAAGGACGTACGCGGATGATCCGGAGTGGTCCCGATTGTGTCCGGCGGCTGCCAGAGCCTTCCGGATTGACCGGCGGGAAATATAAGCGGCGGCAAAACAATTAGTCTAAAATAAGTACATGCCGGTCGCGTTTGGAAAACGTACGCCGCACAGTGGGTTAGAATCGGAAAATCCTGGCCAAAAATCGAGAATGGTAGAAGATTTGTCAAACTATATCGAATTTAATGTTTTTTTTGGGTCGCTGATTTCAAATTTGTACTTTATATTTCAAAAAAACAAAAAAACAAAATGGCGGCCCGAAAGTAACAGCTTTTTTTGCGATAAAGGCAACTTTTAAAAATCCAAATTAGAGTATTCATATTTTCTGTAAACAAGATTTCAATTTAATACTCTCCTCGAAAGGGAAACAAAATGGCGGACCGGCAGCAACGGCATGTAACCATTTTTTTCGCGATAAAAGGTACTTATTATGATCAAAATTAGAGCATATTTTCTGCTTATATAATTTCAACTAAATCTTACCGAAAAAAATAGGTGGAGAACCGGAAGTAAGTAAGTAGGTTAACTAGTATAAAATAAAAAATATATATTTCAGGGAACATTGAGACACCCTATATTTCTCCTTCCATTGGTCAATAGTGTACACCAGGTATATACATTTCTCCCCTTGGTTGGGACTTACTGTTGTATCGGGGATGAACACCTGCTTTGACGCAGGTACAGTTAGAATTGCCCCGAGAACGCTCTATTGAACGCGCCTTTATCTATTTTTGCATATTTCACTGAAATAAGCAGTTTCAAGCAGCCAATTTTTATGAATTTATTATTCCACTAATATTCCCCACACGTTAAATTGTGAATTAGTGTTAGTGATCTGTAGAGACAGACTATTTTCCTACTTTTCTTTCGCCACCTTAACATGCGCGTTCTCTCGAAGGTGACCAACTTCCGACTGAAGTAGAACGGCAGGTATGAAACCTAGGTAGCTGTCGTTTCAGTATTACACGCAAGAAACCCTGCATCACAAAGCTATGTGAATTAAAACAGAATATAACGAACTTGGTTTTTCGATTTTTGGCCAGGATTTTCCGATTCTAACCCACTGTGCGCCGTGTGGACGAAACGTTACAATATTCTTGAACAGAAAAATCCATTTCCGATCGATACCAAGTCGAGGCGGCCTGCGCTGCGAGCCGAATTTTACGCCCCATTAGGAGACCGATAAATTTCCTGCGGACACAAAGAAAAAAACCCTCGACCAAAGTAACCCCCGATAAATCTCGCGTTTTAATATTGACTTCATAACGGGAAAAGGGGAGACGAATCGCCCGTCAGCCCGAGGCCATTTTGGCCGCTCGTATTCGTGGTGCGTTCCCTTTTTTTTTTTTTTGTCTGGAAAATTTCTGGCCGACGATGCAGACAGTCCTGCATTATCGGTGATATACAGTGGACGTATAGGACAATGCAAAATTGGACTCGGGAGAATATTGAAACGCTGAAATGGCCTAGCTCGTATAATGTCTACCATTGGCGTACCTAGGATTAATTCTCGGGAACATGGCACGCCCGGTATCGTTCAGAAACATTAATAAAAGATAATAGGAACGAAACAGCAGACAGTTTGAAAGAATCCGGTACCCTTTTTTGTATCTCACAGTTATCTTGTTTATGTCTGCTGACATTTTAGGAATGATCATGTTTAATAATTCTGTCCGAGCCCCACAGATACGCCCGTGTTTCGCCCGATAGAACCAAAGTGCACTTTGTCCGCCTACCCTTTGTGCAGCTATAGAGAGAACACGGAGACGCACTGCACTTGTCCTATGAAATGAGAGCGACACAAGAGCCTTTAAACTCAATTTTGTCGAAGTCGGCAGCAGCGCCTAACGGTTATTAGCGTAGTTATCGCGTGGAAATGTCCCTCCCTCTGTACGGCCATAGAGCAAACGGTTTTAACGAAGGATTAAAGTGAACTTATGACGGTGCATTTTGGCAGTGTGTGGGGTCGGGGATAAATCTGACCTGCCGCGATCGATTTTACGGTATGGAGAAGAAGACGAAGTAGAAGTAGACGAAGAATAATACGTCGACGGAGAAGAAGAAGGATACACAGAAGACGAAGTATGGAAAAGTATCTAAAAAAACTTCCCTGCACCTCATATTCGACATACTTCTACATACTTCGTCTTCTTCTTTGTAGCCTTCTTCTTCTACTACTACTTCTTCGTCTTCTTCTCCTTCTTTTGTGGCCTCTGTTATATCTTAAAATCACCGTGCCGTAAAAAATATCGCAACCTCGTCGCCCCTGGCTCGGTGCACGTCCTTATGCGAGGCAGCACTCGTGGATGTGCGCGCGTGATTCGTTTTATTTGACGTCTGTCGTCGGGACAATGCGGCGATCGCCGTCCTCGCCTCCCCGCTGCGATTCGAATAAAAAGGGGACGCCGTTAAGCCCGCTGCAGTTGAGCGCGGAGCTGTTGTTTCGAGACTTAATTGTTTCGCAGTCTCGAATGCATAATTTGACTCCGCATTCTGGCGAGACGTGCGGCGCGGATGCTCTTGTTGGCGTTCCTGTTTCGTCCTGAAGAGGGCGGAAACTTGAACGATTTGACGGGGATCCCGAAAACCCGTTCGTTGCAGGTTTCGAAATGGTGTACACTAATCTATGGCAAGAATACGGAAAACACAATATATTTTATGCAAACACAACGATTAACACGTATTTATTTTAAAGACTGACTCTTCGCTGCCCCGGCATGCTTTTATCGTTTACGCGCGGTTCTAGATGGGCCCCGGTGATGCCTTGAGTCACTTGTTGACACCCGCTTGATTGTTATTATTATAGTGTACTGTGAATCAATTAAATTATTAGCGTTTCATTGTTATTTCTCGTGACAGTGACGTTACCCGACCTAAATACGACCCTGACGTGTAATAAAAAGTTTGTCCCCTATTAAGGTCCCCTATTGTTGTTCTCGTGGCCAGCCAACGAGCGCGTCTTGCCCTAAGGGCTCTCGAGTCGACGCCTCGATCACGCGCCGATCGAGCGGCGCGATCAGGTGTGCCCTGGAAGAGACCCTGCGGCCGCTCTGTGTGTTTTTTTTCACACGTGCTTGATTAATCGAATTTAACGCGTCCTCGCCTCTCGAGCGTCCCTAATTAGAGCGGCGCTAGGGGGCGCCTCGTCGAGCCGCGATTCGAAAAATGGAATTATACCTCGCGTGCGGACAAATTGGAATGCGATCACAGTTGCGAGAGGGGGATGGGAATTTGTAATATACGAGGCCCGCAACATTATGAGTCTAAATCATCATCCTTAACTTAATCCCATGTTTTGCTGCAGACCATTCTTCTTCTACAGCACAAACTGACCGTTTCTGCTTATCATTATTGGAGCGGACGGGTATGGAGCGAGAACCCTCGTTGCTCTTCTACTTATACCCTTAGTACTGTCTACTGAGAACACAATAGACGTAATTATGACCTTTATGCATCATCAACGTTTGGTTTTCGGCGTTTTTAATAAACGAAATACCGCCGAGCGAATGAAATGAAACGAAAATGAACGGGAAGGCGAACAAAAAAAATTTATCCCGTAATGGGGAAACTTAATACAATTTAGCCGGGCACATTGTAAAGTTATTTATGAGGATCGTAACGGCGATCGGACATCCGAGTTATACATAGGCATTTTTCATCCGGGCGATCATTGTTCTCGTGGCCCGTTGCGTTTGACGAGAAACACCGGCCGAGAAAGAATACCTTCCGAGCGCGGCATAAATTCCCCACCGGCGTAATAAAAAGCGCTATTAATGGATTATCGATTGCGGGGCCATTGTGTGGCATACCGACAGACGCGGGGAACGCTCGGCGCGTAATGCGAGCATTTTTTTTTATATAAAACTGTCCAGGGTGTACGTAGAGGAGCAACGAGGGTTCTGGCTCTACGCCTTCGTCTCTCACACAGCATAAAGTATCGCTAAAACAAATTATTCCCCAGGTACATATATCGTAAGATAAAACGGGACGTCCTCAAAGTACATCGTCTTTGAACCATGACCTATGAAGGTTCTAAATCCGAAACTCTGATTCAAACAATTTAGTGTTCTTTACTACTCTTTCGCCATTATAATCTGCTAGACAGAATCAGTAACACTCTTCAGCGGTTGCCTCGGCATCCAATCACTCCGACGATTGGGGCATACGTAAGTAGAGGAGCGGTGAGTGTCCTAGCTTAGACTACTGCGCCGGTAAAATCGAAATCGGCCGTAAGACGCACATAACTTACTTCCCTTCTTGTGGCGCGATGCAACGTTACACAATTAAGATTTAAATTCCGTAAAGGCGCTTTCCAAAGAGACCGACGATTGTGACTAAAATAATAATGAATAATTTAAAGGGAAATCTTACGCGTGAGGAGATTTGCATTAAGAGTTTCAATTTATTCGACGTCCGTAATAATGCCTTTGAGGGGGCCGGGCGCCCAAACAGCCGTCGCTATTCTCGAAACAATCGCACACCGCCTTACTTCGTATAAATACTGTATTTATACGGCGTTATAAATACCACAATGACGATGCCTAAATAAATTTGCAATAATGAAAATATTCGGTTAGTGGTAGTTGCCTGTCCGAGTTGATGATAGACTGGCCAGTTTCAGTCCCGATTTATATCCTCTATTTTTTTACGCAGCACAGGATCGCAAATCGTAATGAGGTCGCAACTGAACTCTGTCGACTAATAAAACACCATTTGTAATTTGATTTTATGTTCACGGATGACGTACTTTTTGCCTCGACATAAAATTATTCGCGCGCTCGGAAATTCACCGCTGTATTTCGATATGCAGCGAGGAAAAATTACATTTTCATTATCGGGATTAGAGAAAATAAATGTGGCGAGCGTTATTTCCACACGAGAGTTGTTATTTATTCGAATTATCGAACGCACCGATATGTTAATAGGAAATTTATGTATTCAATTAGTTTCGGTCGGAAATCGAAATCAAATACGTGGTAAATGGCTCAAAAATAATTTGAGATTTATTATCCTATTCGACCAAACAAAAATTTGTGTCATTTTTTTTAGTATCAGTAGAGGAGCTGTGAGGATTCTAGATCACCCCCCCTATCGAATTTTACCTCCCACCACCATATGGAATGGTCATTCCAGATCCTCATTCCTCTCATTTATACGGATATCAGAGGTTATACTGTTCGAACAGTCGACTTACCTGTATTATTCTGAGTATGAGCGTCGTGTTCTGGAAGTCGTACTCCAAGGAAAAGTGTATCTGCCCCACGTTCTCCGACGGCTCCGAGTTGTCAATGTACATGTCCACCAGGGATATTGAGCGGTTCTGCAGGAAGGCCATCTGAAAACACAGGCCGATCGGCCGATAATCAAAAAGGCAACGGCGGATCTTCCCGATCGACGCGGCTCGAAAGGTAACGAACGGTGCGCGAGCCAAGGCGCCATAATTAAATGCTAATTCGTAATTAAAGGAGTAATCAAATTAGTCGACTGGGAATTTAATTTCGGGCTCGTTTTATACCTTAACGGACCGCGGAGGCGGGACCAAATTGACGGGGGATAAAAACGCAAACGGAAATAGCGACGGGGCGTCTGAAGCCGGCGACCTTGAAGTCGTCTAATACTTTTCTCGTTCATTTTTTAACATTCACGCTTCTAAAGGATCATACTCCGTTCGCTGTAATGCATCATAACCGTTAGTTTGTATTTTCTTTTTATAAATATGAGGACTAATTTATATATTGAGGTTATGTTACACGTATGAAGAATCTAACATGAAAATCTAACGCATAGAGTATAAAATATTGTGGCACGTTGTAAATGAAACATTCTCCTTTAGGAATAGCATCGTACGAGTTGAGGATAGGTATATTTTTTATTGATGCATAATATTCTTTTTAAATTATTTCGGAGCCAATTGAGGATACGTTTAACACAACAAGATACTTACACAGACAACAACAAAACACAACGAATATACAACAACACAACGAATAACACAATGTTACATAAACACCCAACATGTAGCATGTATATACGAAACATGTATTACTCTAGGCTTTATTCCAGATCATTTTGATGAGCAGTAGCGAAAATTTAAGATTTTTATCATTCCTATCGACGCACGGTCTCATTCCATCTAGCGAACGCTGTCGGAACTCGTACTAAACAATGTTGCGGTAAATTTTCCACATTTAACTTTTACGAAGGCACGCGAAATGATCCAGAAACCAGCCTACACGGGAAATATCTCACACGCCGGGGACTCCCAGGTAGGCACGCACACGACATTACTTAATCAACCTAACGTCAGCCACAAGGTGCGCAGGCACGGGGTGGAAAAAACATCGCAGAATTTCAAGCAGCCAAAGTTACGCCTCGAGGCCTGGCCGAGGTCTACCGCCTACGCACATTTTATGCTACACACGGGGCAACAGGTCTCGCAACAATGTTCCACTCGAGCGTCTAATGTGCGTTACAATGTTTCGCTTGCGATGATACGGTCGGGTCTCAAAGCAACACGCTACGGATACGACATACTTTACGGGAAGATGAGAGATGTTCAGAGGCACGGCAGCAAGTAACACCGAACGACTTTTGCCTTTCATAGAGAGGTGTGCGGGGCGGGGCCCGAAGTGTCCTTCGGCAAGGTCGATTATTTCATTAGAAATTTATTTTTTGGAAGTAAAGTAGATAATAATAATAATATAATAATAATACTCACCCTATAATTACTCCGAAGAGTATCCCCAGAGGTCCTCTCAGGGATCTGTGCGGGGGAAGGGGTGGCTATTATTATTATTTGCCATGGCGCATTTGGTAACGCATTTGCTTTACAGTTCTGAGGAAACCCAGAAAACTCAGAACATTACCTAGATGTTTGAGGATTGCGAGTGTCCCAAGCCGAAAGGAGGTTACAGGCCAAATCCTGACTTGTCATGCGATAACAAAAAAATATACACGAAAGTGTATTTGTTTTCGCACGCATTAAAACGAGGTAAATGTTGAGGGACTATTGTGACCCGATCTCATTCCTTGGTCAGTACGTTTCACTAGTCTGTTGAGGCACCGTTTTCAAATTTGTGAAAACGGAAAAGATTCGTAATTAAAAAATCGCGTCAAGGTCGAAAACAGTTTATAGAGACTTTTTTTTCAATTCAATTCATGTTTTTGTAAAAATACAACGAATTTTTAATTATTACACACTGTTTACAATTTGTTACTTAATAAAACTTTTTTTTCTCTCTTCAAATATTCTCTATAATGAATATTTTTCGAGTTATCTATGTAGGAAAGAAGGAGAAAACACACAAATATTTTAGAGGTGTTTTTATAGATATTCCATAGGTATTTCAATTAGGACTCATATGGAAAAAGTCCAAATTACCTCATTTGAAAACAGACACCGATCTGGTCTAACGCAGTAGTGAAACGTGCTGACCAAGGAATGAGATCGAGATTTTTTTAAGTACCGTAAGTGTTGTAAAATGTTACATTTCATTCAAATGATCTCAATATAACAAAAAAAATCAACGACTGGTCTAGCACAAAACTATTGACTTAGGAAAGCAATTTTTCACTAGTTTTTCAAAAGTGACCATATCTCGAGTACTAACATACTTTCATCTACATTTTTTTTTGTCATATGACCAGGCAGGACCTGGTTTGTAACCTCCTTTCGGCTTCACGTTGCTTTTTGGGATATACACTAGTAACAAAAATTAAAGGGTATTAAAAAAATTCCAAATTTTTTGGGTGATTTTCAACAAGGGATAACTCGGAGAAAAATGGTCGTACAGAAAATAATAAAAAAAGGAAATTGTAGTCTCAAGTGTCTAGTTTTCAGATCTGGACTGGACTTAGCGGGAGCGGTTCTCACGCAATCATCCGAAAACCAACAAAACAAAAAGTTTTCCAAATTTTTGCTCGTCTTTAAAATGGTCTGTGGACTTAAAAAATTTGTTTTCATCATGCGACCATAAAGCTCTTTTAGACAATTTAATCAGCTTTAATTTGACCTCTTAACGAGCTCCGTACCATGATTTTCCGCGGAGTTATCGTCGATCAAAGCAAAAAAAGTCCTTTTCAACTTTGACAATCAATTACTCGGGAACTAATGATCGTACAGAAAATGGAGGTAGGGTTTTGGAAACTTCAAAATATTCTCTTATAAGACACAATCGGGGGCGACTGATAAAAAAAATTTTTTGAAGCGATAATATTGGCTGAAAAAAGTTAAAAATCTTTGAATTTACCTAAGGATATTTGGAAAATTTGGTATAACTGGATATAGTGGATGAACGAAGGATATCGTCGGTAATTTTTTAACCTCAAAGTGTCCCAAAAAAACCCTCAAAGTTGCAAAGCGCTGCGATTTTTTTTTCTAAGTGCCCCGAACGTTTAAATTTATCGGTTCGGCCAAAAATCACCGTAGCGAGCAATTTTTCGGTTTTCATGCATTTTTTCAACTTCAATATGATTTTTTTTGTCGACAATCCATATTTTTTTGCTCAAAAACATTACTCGTTGGAAAAAAATCGAGACTTTTTTTTTGAATTTTTTTTAGCAAAAATTATCTAAGAACAAAAATGTCAAAGAAATTTTTTTTACATTTTTTAGATGATTTTTTTTTTTTTTAAATGGAGGAAAAATGCAATTTTTCGTCATTTCAAAAATCATCTACAAATTCTGAAAAAAAAAATGAGGGTATTCTTTGACTAATTCTAAGACATTTTTGTTCTTAGATAATGTTTGCCAGCCAAGCTCAATAGATTTCAAAAAATTCCCGAATTCGACGGCTCGTAACTCGCTTGGAGTTGATTTTTGGCCCTTGGTGCCATGAAAACTTTTATTCAGGGGGATTCAAAGTACAACATATTTCAACCCCAGAAAAATTGACCGGGAACCAAAATCCATATGATTGATGCGGGGTCCTTTAAACTTTCGGGGCACTAAGAAAAAAAATCGCAGCGTTTGCAACTTAAATTTTTAACTTTTTTCAGCCAACATTATCGCTTCAAAAAATTTTGTTTTATCAATCGCCCCCAATTGTGTCTTATAGAGAATGTTTTGCAGTTTCCAAAACCCTACCTCCATTTTCTGTACGATCATTAGTTCCCGAGTAATTGATTGTCAAAGTTGAAAGGGACTTTTTTGCTTTGATCGACGATAACTCCGCGGCAAATCATCGTACGGAGTTCGTTAAGAGGTCAAATTAAAGCTTATTAAATTGTCTAAAAGAGCTTTATGGTTGCATGATGAAAAACATGTTTTTAAGCCCACAGACCATTTTTAAGACGAGCAAAAATTTGGAAAACTTTTTTTTGTTGGTTTTCTGTACGACCATTATTCTCCGAGTTATCCCTTGTTGAAAATCACCCAAAAATTTGGATTTTTTTTAACATCCTTTAATTTTTGTTACTAGTGTATATATGGATGTGTAGGGTTAAGTTAAAATATTCATATATTTCAGCAACTCCTTGGAAAAGAAAGGACGTATCGCAAGTACGTCAGTTCTAAGTGGTCTGAGGACAGTCCGAGCTCCCCCGGCGCTTCCTTAATATCTAATAGTAATAGAGAACAGATCATGCTTACATCCTGGCTTACCGATGGGTGGTCCCCTTGACATTCTGCAGGGCCTTGTTCGCGGGGGCTGTCGGCGTACGAGCTTCCGAGGGGACAGCCCCTGGCTGCTTCCTGCGGGGGACTTGGCTTGAGGGCTGCCTGTCGTCCTGCAACAAGATCACAGAACGATGAGCGCAAAGACAACCGTCAAGTCTTCTCAGTTAGGTATGAAGTTGGTGAACAATGAAGAATGATCAAATTTTATTTGTGTGGTTAACTCAACATCTGTCCTTACAGGTCTTTTTTTCATTCACCTTCAATAATTTGATGTAGAGGTTTGCACACATTGTGTAATCGGAGAAAAAACATGCCTAGTTTTATCCACGATATGAATAGTTCACACAAGAACGAATATAATGTATTTATTTTATTACCTTAAACAGCAATATCTTCATAAATGTTCACCTAAAATACACAAATAAAATAATTTTTTAAACGAATTTAGTTCGACAGTTTTTTTATTGATTTTGACACAATTTTACTTTGACAAATGTTACTTGATCGTCTGTCTGACATATTTTTTTTCAATAATATTTCTGCAAGTCAAGAATAATTCTTGGATTACACAGGCCGACAAGATTTTAACCCAGAAACCAGAATATGTTTTTCTAAAGGTTTTTGATGCGCTGGATCCGAATCCAAATCTCTCGATTGGCTCTGGTTTTCGAGATATCCTAACCTAAAAGTGCAAAAAAAAACCGATTTTGGCCTATATTTGAGGTTATGTATCATTGCAATTTTTTTTCTCAAAAAACTATGAACAACATCTTAAAGTACATACCTTGCCCTTTTAAAAGACGTCGGGTTTACTCAAAGTTTACTCAAATATCTTTTTTTTTCACTGCGATATCGCATTTTGAAATTTTAAGTTTGTGAATTCACTATAATTGAAAACCAATTAAGAATCGCGTGTACATCAAACAGTTGATTGTTTTTTTGATTAGAAAACACTGAAAATGTTTGAAATTCAATATTTTTCAGATTTTCAAAATTTTTCTAGGAAAATTTTGGACCGGGGTCAGAAAAATCAACTTCAAAATCCAAGGTCAGATTTTCAAAATTTTTCGAGGACAATTTTGGAAATCTGACCTTGGATTCTGAACGAGCAGGTATTTTTACATAAGAAAACATTGACCTGCTATTGAATTTCAAACATTTTCAGTGTTTCCTAATCAAAAAACCAATCAACTGTTTGATGCACGCGTGGTCCTTAATGGGTTTTCAAATATAGAGAAATTCACAAACATAAAAATTTCAAAATGTGATATCTCAACGAAAAAAAAAGGCTTCTACTTTAAGAAGTTTTGCATAGTTTTTTGAGAAAAAAAATGCGATGCTACACAATGTCAAATATAGGCCAAAAGCATTATTTTTGCAGTTTTAGGTTAGGATATCTCGAAAATCAGAGCCAATTGAGAGGTTTGGACCTAGGATGCGGATTCAGCGCATCAAAAACCTTTTGAAAAATATATTCTGGCTTCTGGGTTAAAATCTTGTCGGCCTCTGATTATAGAGAAATTCACAAACTTAAAAATTCCAAAATGCGATATCACAGCGAAAAAAAAAGATATTTGAGCAAACTCGACGACATTTAAAGGGCAAGGCATACACTTTAAGATATTGTTCATAGTTTGTTGACAAAAAAAAATGCGGTGTTTTGACAAAAAAAATTACATAACCTCAAATATAGGCCAAAATCGCTTTTTATTTGCACTTTTAGGTTAGGCTAGCTCGAAAACCAGAGCCAATTGAAAGGTTTGGACCTAGGATTCGGATTCAGCGCATCAAAAACCTTCGGAAAAATATATTCTGGTTTCTGGGTTAGAAGATCGGCCTATCTTATATGGAAGTAACAAGTATACAATCTCTTGTGCATAATACTGACTTCCAAGAACCTTGTCCACTCTTCAAACCGCACTGAATTGCAAAGGAACCAACCTAATGCGACCGTAGTACATGTGACGTCATCTCCCTCGCGCCGTCGACGGTTTCCTCCGACCGGTCGACTTGGCACGCTTCGAAAAACGCCCTAAACAAAACACCAAGTATCCCCGAACGACCACGGCAGTCATAACAACGCTTGTTTACTTCAGTAACCGCAAAACAGTCAATACATACACACACCTCCGCGAGCTCCTGGTCAAAACAAAAAATATTTTCAAAATTCTAAGTGACCCCAAGCGAAACCCCGACCCCTACCGACCAGGATGCCTTGCTGCGGACCCTGCTGCTACCCCTGCTTCCCGTGCTGTCTGCCGTGCGTGTACTATCCGTGCTGCACCCCCTGCTGTGGTCCCTGTTGCGGCCCGTGCTGTTAGCCGCTGTCCCCTCTCCCACCTAGGCGATTTCTGTTGAGCGGAAACGCGATCTGGGCGATATTTTGGAGACGAAGACCCAACGCCGGCGACGGTTCGGATATGTAATACTTTTTTTATAATTTTTTTCTCTGTAACACGAAAGGTATGAAATAAAATTGTATTTGACTGTTTACTGGAGTTTGGAGTTGACAGTTTACCGTCGAGGGAGTGATTTTTGGACGAGGCGGTATGTATTTTGGGTCGGAGCTCTTCCATATGGTCCCTGATTTTTATTGAAATGCTTCTGGGATATCAAAGAAATGATAATTTTGATATCAGCCTAGTGGAGGATTTTAAAAAAGGTTCAAAAGTTTGACAGCTCTTTTATACTTCAAACAAAAAAATCAGGATGTTCTGGGCTTTCTCTGGGAAGGGCTGCAAAAACTAACAGACGGATTTGGATGGAATTTGGTGTGTTGTTGTATCGTATGAAAAAGTTTTCGGTCGGGAAAAAATCATGAAAATTCTTAGTTTTTCTTCAATTTTTTGTCCAGTTTTTACAATTTTTCCAACAACTTTCAACTGGCGCATATT
Organism: Aromia moschata; assembly: GCA_029963805.1. Classification (NCBI taxonomy): domain Eukaryota; kingdom Metazoa; phylum Arthropoda; class Insecta; order Coleoptera; family Cerambycidae; genus Aromia; species Aromia moschata. Next base: position 1,043,975 of record JAPWTK010000031.1, read on the forward strand.
GAAATAATTTCTTATGATATTCCATAGGCGTTTTAATGAAAATTAAGTATAATAATTTGTTGTAGGATGACTAATAAAACATATTTTAGGCAAAATTCGACTATTCATCAACATAGTGTCCTTCAAGAGTAATACACTCGTTCCAACGCTTCTCCAACATTTCTATGCCTTTCTTATGGAACTATTTGTCCAATCTTTCAAAATACGCCTCAGTTTCGGTAATCACCTCCTCATTGGAGGCATATCTCTCTCCGCCGAGCATTTTTTTTGAGATTTGCGAACAAGTAATAGTCGCTGGAGGCTACACCTGGAGAATACGGTAAATGGGGAAGCAGTTCGAAGTGCAATTCTTGGTGAAAGAGCACTTTTTCTTCTTCATTTGACTGTGGAGTGTAGTGATGGATCCATGTTTCATCATTGTCACATACCGCATGAAAAAATCTTTTTTTTCGCGTCAACAGCTCCAAACAGCGCTCTGAATCATCAATACGTTGTTGTCTTTCGTCAACAGTGAACAAACGCAGTACCTGCTTCGAACAGAGCTTTCTCATGGACAAACGTTCATGCAAAATAGTGAATACACTGCCTCCTGTTACCTTTAAGGTGTCAGCTATCTCACATAACTTCACTTGACGGTCTTCCAACATTATTTTGTGCACTCTTTTTATGTTTTATGGAATAACTGCCAAGCAGAGCATTCAGCATCATCGGTGTTTTAAAAAGCTATGCTTTATCAATACACGAAATTAAGATTTTTCCATTGCAAAAGTAGCCTCACTAAAACTACCGTAACTTGTAAACTAATGGTCGGAATGCCATGACATTTTGACATGTATCTGTTGAAGGTCAGTACTATCTATAAATCGTATGGATTTGTCAATAGTGGCGCCATCTGTTAATCATCCTACGAACTTATTGAGCAATGTAGTAATGGAAAGAGTCCAAACTACCTGATTTGAAAACATATATTCCGTGGTCTATTTTCTGACAAGGTACTAGTCACAAGGTACTGCCAAGGTACCAATAATTAATAATCAAAACATTTGCTCAAACCCTTTGTTTTATTAAACCGTTCGCTATATCACCCTGCAGCCCAAATTCGACGTTTTCCCACCCTCCATGCACCCTTTCCTTACGGCGTTCGGGCCGAATAATTACGGGCCGAGAGAGGAAATTTAATAAGCGCCGTATTTTCCTAAAATGTAGCTACCGGCCCCCTTCCCCGCGAGCGGCAATTTCGCCGAGTCGCCCTCGCAATTCAAATTAGCCATGCCCGCCATATTTTACGCCTTCTTTTACTGCCCGAAACGTAACTCGTTGTCTGTCCGGATTCGCCCCGGAGTGTCGGCGATAAAATTTTACGGGAGAAGACCGGTCGAAGTGGCGGGGAAGAGGAATTCGCGGACGGTAAAAAATAGATAAGAAAGTCTGAGAAGCTGTTATTTTACGAGGCGAATGTGAATTTTAAATACGTGCGAATTCTGGAAGGCCATAGGCTGCTTTTGCTGTCTACGATTGAAGTCGCACCAGCAGTGAAAATATGGCAAAGTCACTGGAAATTGCTTCAGAATTATTTTTAGAATTGTTTTTTGAACTTAGATAATTTTTAATCCAATCCGCAATATACGAGGTGTGTAAATTAAGGAATGAGACTGGCAACGTAGCGCCCGATCTAGCAACACTAACATGTAATGCACCTTGGGTACAAGTTTGAACTTGTTAGCGTCATTTGTTTGTTCTTTGTGACTGTTTTCGTGAACCGTTTTTTTTTCTCTAGTGCGTTTTAAAAATGAGTGACATTAATTTTGAGCAACGGAGTGCTATCAGGTTTTGATTCAGACTTGGACACACAAGAGAGCGTAAAATGTAGTGTGGTGCGTGGCCGGCCGAAAGCAGGTATTCGCGCGGTCGGTCCCGACCGCACGGTCTGAGCATTATTCTAATTTCTAGGGTTCTCTATGCAATATAGAGAATAGAATTAAGTTTTAATTTATAACGACACACTAAAGACGACCTAATAATAAAGTCGAAACGTTTCTGTTTCCGTACGACTGTTCTAACACAAATATTGTACCGAAACATTGAAGGCGATTTTCTCAAAACTACATTTTTTGATGATTTTACCACGATATCTCGAGAACCGCGAAAGATATCAACTTGAAATTTATACAGGAGTTGTAAAACACTATGACGCATGAATTATACCTAAAATCAGATTGAAAAAAAATATTGCTACAATTTTATAATAACAAATAACTCGAATTTCTCCAAATTTTTTGTTTTTCTGGACGCCATTTTGTTAATTTTAATTTTGTTTTTAATTTGTTAGGTATAATCAATAGAGGGAAGCCTAAGGAGAAGAAATATTTTTAGAATTTGCCAAAACCTTTATCCGTTCGACTGGAATCGTGGTAAAACCGTGGAATCGACAGTTTTCCTTATTATATTGAGACGCCGATATTATTGTCCTGGCAACTATTTTCAATGAATTCTCTCATTTTATAATGTTATAATTAATACCCTTAACAATAAAAAAGTTTTATATTTATTCGCGGACTTGTTATAAACCATTAAACACGAGCCAATTTTTGCATTTTCAACCCTCCCCAGTCCCTTTCAGGTATTCTCAGGAGGAAGAGAGTCGACTGAAAATGAAGCACGCAGCGGAAGGCCTTCATCTTCAAGAACCGATGAAAATGTCGATAGAATACGGAATCTTGTGTGTTCAGATCGTTGGTTGACGACAAGAATGATCGGGCAAGAATTAAATTTGAATCACACCACCGCTCATCAGATTTTGACTAACGAATTGGGGATTAGAAAAATCTGCACAAAAATGGTTCCAAAAAAACCTTTCGCAGGAACAAATGGACATGAGAAAGGTGTCTTGACTTTTTGGAATCGATTCAAAATGATCCACATTTTATGGAACGTGTGATGACACTTGGTGTTTGACTGGTGATGAGACTTGGGTGTTTGAGTCCTCCCCCGGAAACCAAGCGCCAAAGCATGGAATGGCACACTTCAAGCTCTCCAAGACCCAAAAAGAAAGAATGAGCAAGTCGAAGATCAAATACATGCTGATTTGCTTTTTTGATAGTCAGGGAATTGTCCACAAAGAGGTTGGGACTCCAGGCCAAACAGCAAATCAACACTTTTACGGAGAGTTTCTTGAAAAACGAAAAAGGGTCATGAGTGCGAGACCAAGGTCAAGAACAACTGGATGGTGCATCACGACAATGCGCCTTGTCACACATCCATTTCAGTAAAGAAGTTTTTTAGCCAGTAAAAACATTCCTGTGGCTCCTCAGCCTCCTTATTCGCCTGACTTGAGTCCTTGTGACTTTTTTCTCTTTCCGAGATTGAAAAATCACCTCAAGGGACGTCATTTTGGGATCACAGAAAACATTCAAGCGACTGTAACCGACCAGCTGAAGACTATTCCAGTATATGAGTTCCGGTACTGCTATGAATGAAAGAACCGTCTCCAGCGCTGTGTGGCTTCCCAAGGAAGTTATTTTGAAGGAGACAATACTGAATTGTAATTCTATTCCAGTAAAAAAACTTAAAAAAAAACAGTTTCATTACTTAATTTACAAACGTATCATCATTGCGGTTGGTGTATCATTTCCTGACAACGCGAATAAATTCATCGGTGATTTCAAAGATTTATTTATTTAATTATTTTTTTTTTAAATGTAGTATATAAATACCCCCCCCTCTTTTATAATGCGATAAATATGTAAAGTCAACCCCTTCCAAGCAAAATTTTTAGGCACGCCACTGATCAAAGACATACTATTTTTTGAATTTACAAAGCCAACTTTGGGGTTAAATTATCTTGAGTGCACGTTGTAAAAAAAGTGACAGCTCTGACAGAGAAATAAAACAATGTATACAGAGGATCAACTGCTAGACTTGATAACTTTTTAACGGCAGTTTTTCATGGACAAAGGTTCCGCTTAAGCACTGGGCGAGCTTAATTAATACCTGCTGCTGATCTCGGAGCCCACCGGGAAAAAATAGCGCCCCCATCCGTATAAGTCGGCGAGAAAAAAAATGTTAAATGGATTATAGGCTCATTTTTATTTGCCTATCCCGGCGCCGTTTTAGTCGGACGGGGACGGCGAAAAAAATTACAAAGCTCCTCGTTACGGTGGCGTTTTTGCCGCGATGAGTCTTCATCGCTCACCGGCTCGAAGAGGGTCGGACAAAAAGCGACAAATTTACGACTCGGTAACGCTTAGAGGAAGGATCGAGTTTCATAGGGACGTCTAGAGTGTTGCCTCGCGTTAAACAGACAAGACTCAGTCCAGTAGGCAGATATTTTTATGTGTTCTTGAAACATATAGGGCTAGTTTACAGGGTTTCCTATGTATTTTTTTGAATAGAACACAATGCGCGGGGTCCGTAGAGCGGAAACCGTCCGATAATTTTTTAAACTAACAATTTGTGACAAAAAAACGTATTTTTTCACATTTCCGCTTATATCTCAGTTCCTTGGCATATTTTATATAGCATATGCATTTAAGAAGTTGTAGCCTATTGAATTTCCAAAATTTTAAGCCCAACCCGAAGTCTTCAAGTGCTATTGTTAACTTGCAAATGACTGCTGAAGTTGAAAAAGTGCTTTTTTTCACCATTTTTTTACTTCGAAAGTAGGGCGACTATGATCATGAAATTTCTTGGTGGGACTGATGTTTATAGTATGAAGTTACAAAAACAAAATTCAGCTCGATCCGTTAATCACTTTTCGAGTAATTAACGATCGCATTTTTTTGCAAGCCTTAACTAACAATGACGCCATTTCTTTGTTTTTTTTTGTACGATATTGACCGGGTTGGACTAGAAAAATCATAAATCTCTTCAAGTTTGCGAGACTTTTTGAGATTTTGAAAAATATTAATTTGGGCCAGTTTTATAACGTTTTCTACATTTTTTGACGCGACGTATATATTGTTTTAGCGTTGCCGTTTCGAAATTCTCGGAATTGTGACTATAATATTTTGACGCCCATTTTTTTTTTAAATACGCGTCTATAAAATAGTAAATAGTCGCATAGAAAACGTTATAAAACCAGCCCAAATTAATATTTTTTAAAATCTCAAAAGTCTGGCAAACTTGAAGAGATTTATGATTTTTCTAGCCCAACCCGGTCAATATTGTACAGTAAACAAAGAAATGGCGTCATTGTTAATTAAGGCTTGCAAAAAATTCGATCGTTAATTACTCGAAAAGTTATTAACGGATCGAGCTGATTTTTTTTTGTAACCTCATACTACAAACAGCAGTCCCTCCAAGCAGTTCCTCCAATCTCATGATAATGGTCGCCCTATTTTCGAAGTAAAAAAATGGTTAAAAAAAAGCACTTTTTCAACTTCAGCAGTCATTTGCAAGTTAACAATGGCACTTGGAGTAAAAAGTATCTGGTTCTGGGATGGAGACTAACTTTTTCTTATGTATTTTGTGCCGCTGAATCCGAATTCATCATAAAAAATAGGGGGTTCCGCAGCTAATTTTGAAGATAACCTCAAAAAACTGTCGAAAACGACGTGTTTCGGTGGTAAAAGCTTGAGAAGAACAAAAAAAATATTTGCTTCCACATCAAAAACACTTTGTTTCTACGTATTTTGACCTGCTGAATCCGAATTTGCTATGAAAAAAAGAGGTTTGACCAACGGATTTTGGAGATAACCTCAAAAACTGCTGAAAACGACATTTTTTGTAATAAAATGGGAATATGATTCGCGTCACATATAAAATACCGTATTCCTATGTATCTTAATTTCTTAAACCCGAATGTGTTATGAAAAATTTGGGTTAACAAGTGAATTTCAAAGATCATTCTCAAGAATATGTAAAAATTGCGTTTTTAACGGTAAAAATCTTGAATAACGTGGATTGAATCAGTCTAAAATCAAGACTAAGTGGAAACGCTTTAGTAATCATATGAACATACTTGCATTTGACTTTCTGGAATTCAGACTACGAAAATAACTTGAAACAACACCAAGCTGAAGACAAATCTGAAGATTGTTGTACCTCTGAGAGCGGAAATCCGGGAATATTCTGGGATTCAGCGGCACAAAATACATAAGAAAAAGTTAGTCTTCATCCCAGAACCAGACACTTTTTTTTTGTGGGCCTGTGTAATCTTTGGACTAAGGTAAGTCTGGACTAAATTAGGGAATCTGTAGTCTCGATGTAGCTCCTTAATAATGGGCCACCCCGAATGACAAATATCCAATGCAAAAATCGTTAATGACCACTGGTTTAACGTTCAACAATTAACGGCTCGCCCCAGTTTTAACTGGGGCCTCGCCGCCGCTGCGTAACCCACATCCAAACGCAAACACGCCGCCCAGAACTTGGCCCCGTGGAATTTTCGCGCTATAAATTCCCGGGCGAGCCGAGTCCCCGAACTTCTTCCTCTTCCGCCGTCGGGATCGCGTTCGTCCTAGGCCGTATTTTATCTCTCCTGCTAGGAGGAGACCGAGAGAACATAAAGCATACTTACTCTAGCTGCGCTCTGCAGATTAGGCGTGTATCAGGCCGATGGGGTGGACGTCCGGGAAGGCACATGGAAAAGAAAGAATAAAAGATAATTAGAGACCGGGCAGATTACGCGGGGCTTAGCTGGGGAAGTGGCGTTTCCCACCCTGACCCTTTCAAGGAGAGAGAGAGTTGGGGAAACGCAAGCCACATACGACGCTACAATGCGATACATGTCAAGACAAGAGAAACAAACATTTGCGCAAACAACTCTTTAAAATGTGACACTATCATTTTAAAACACTTGACGATTCAATATTGCCCTTCAAATCAAATACGCATTTTGTAATTTTGAAGGTGGAGCTTCACCACAATACCTTGACGATATGTCTAGCCAGAATGTTTGAGCCAGAATTGCGTAAAAACAAGTTCGACGTGTCGTTGATGAAAGACGGAAACCATGAAAGAAGGAAAGCGTTTAATTCTGACCTAGTTAAAGTGCTAGTAGCCACGGAACACAGGGAATCATCCCGAGCTTACTCAATGTTTACAAAATTGTATTAGATAGTGACGTAAAATGGATTCCTCCTTGAGAAAACAATATTTGTTACCAATCTATGATGAAATTCAGACTTCAAATGGCAATTAAATTTGGGAAAAACGTATTTGCTAATTACTCGTGGCGAGTTTGAAAAATGAGACCGCGGGACAATAGATTTTCTACCCTAGAGGCTGCTACCCCAATCTGGGCCTGCAAAAGTTTAATTCGCCCCGCTGGGCGGTCGAATGTTTTTTTTGTATATACATATATATGCGACACTCGATTAATCTTGTCGGCGTGACAAAGGGCCGATAGAAAGGCCGACGTCTGCCTCCACAGGGCCTAAATAATATGTACCGGTGCCGACGCTATCGTTTACGTCGAGAAGAGCGAGTCGATTAAGAGATTGATGGCTGCGCGAACGGGACAATAAATATTTAGGGGAGGAGGGTGTGGCTGGGCGACGAGAGTCGTTGCGCCCTTTATTCGAATTGCCCTTTCGAAATTCTATTATCACTATATTTTCCGTTAACACGATTCTTTAAAGAGCGGAGTAAGCTCGGGATGATTCACCGTGCTTCCATGGAATGTTACATGCTACTAACATTTTAACTAGGTTAGAAATAAATTGTCTCAGTTTTTCATAAGCAGTTACAGTCCCAGACATACGTGCTTAATGTGTAGCCGATGACAATTATTTTACAGTATGTGCGTTACTTGCCACGACAGTATTACCGTATCTTATTTTTGTACATACGCAACGTTCAGCTCGTTATTTATTATTTTACATAATAATTATTATTGCCGCCCTCTAGACCCAATCCCAAATTATCGCCCCAGCTAACGTCGTAAAATCCTGCTATCTCGGTCGCCCGACTAGTTTGAAAAGTTGGGCTTTAATCATTCCGGTATGCAAGGCGAGACAGATTAGCGTAGCCAGGTTATTAATCAGACGGTATTAAGGTAAGACGGACTACACAATATACTGGGAGAACTTTTTAAGTTTCTTAAAATGTAGGACGCCGAGCGGAGTTAAATTCGCCAGATTTGATTGCCTTTGTTTAGTCTCACTCCTCGTTAAGTGCCTCGTTGCCAACTCCCGGAATATTCATTGCTCGCCATCTTGTGGACGTAGTTTTTTTTTACTCAACGCACATCAAGTTTCTCAATCTTCAAAGTTATATTTTCCGAATTTTTTGGGATTTTTCAGAATGCTGTATCTCAGTGAAAAATGGTCTTATCGAGGTCTAAAAAAAGCATTTTGAAGCTTCAAGTTTCTAGTTTTGAGATATTTTGGCAAAAAAATTTTTAGGGCTACATGTTTGGCGCAATTTTAGGAAGTAGTGTGAGAAAAAAAATTTGCGAATTTGTTTGCTTCTTTTTTCAAGTCCACGAGCTTGAAATTTTTTTTCTAACTTAGCCATGGTATGGACCGGATAGCCTGTTTATTCAGCTTCAATTTGCTTTTTTTTAAATCTCGATACGACCATTTGTTGCCGAGATATCGAACTCTAAATCAAAAAGGACCCTTTTGTCTTTGATCGACGATATCTCAGCAACGGTAGCACAGAAAATCTAAAGGCAGTTCTGAAAACTGGAATAAATGTCTTACAAGGTTCTGCTGTGATTTTTGAGGAGAAATTTTTTTTTATCCTTGACATGAATTTGAAAAAACAGGAAAAAAACGGGTAATTGATAGTTTTTCAGCAGCTGAAATTCAAATCTTCATGAAATGACTAATGTTGTGTGTGCCTTTTACAGTTGAATACCGTTTTGTACCTTATTGCAAACGGTCAAACTTTTGAAAAAATTAAAGGGTCACGGTTTTTGAGCTTAAACATATCCTAATTATGGCTAAAGTGAAAAAAAATTTTCGAGCATATTCACAATTTTTTTAGCAAATACCGTTGAAATTTACAAAACAAATTATCAGATTTACTCTTCTTACACACACGTCTGTGTGTGTGTGTGTTTGGGTCTGTTTTTACTGATGTTTTTGACCATCAATTTTTAATTTAATTTAAATTAAAGTTGATGACCCAATCGCGTTTCGACCCTGATTCATACTTGCTTAGGGAAACAAATTTCTGATCGATTTTCGTGCTAACTGAACACCTAAAAAAAGAGTAAATCCGATCGTGCAACCTCCACGTGGTACGCTTTGGGCAATGCTAATGCCGATGGTAGTGAAAAACCAAAATTTTTTTCAAGTTTTGGAAGCCCTTAATTTTTTTTTTTCAATTTTCGAAAAAACAATTTTTTTTGATTTTTTTATTTCCGTAAATTTCAACGGTATTTGCGGAAAAAATTGTGGGTAAGCTTGAAAAACATTTTTTTTTTCACTTTAGCCATGATTAGGACATGTTTAAGCTCAAAAAAACGTGACCCATTAATTTTTTCAAAAATTTGACCGTTTGCAACAAGAAAACGGTTCGTTATATTGTAATGTAACTTTGCATGGTTTTTGGGGGTATATTCAACTGTAAGGCACACGCAACATTAATCATTTCAGGAACATTTGAATTTCAGTCGTTGATGTTCTGAAAAAAAATCAATTACCCGTTTTTTTCCTGTTTTTTCAAATTCATGTCAACGATAAAAAAATGTTCTCCTCAAATATCGCAGCAGAACCTTGTAGGATGTTTATTCCAGTTTTCAGAACTGCCCTTAGATTTTATGTGCTACCGTTGGTTGCTGAGATATCGTCGATCAAAGACAAAAGGGTCCTTTTTGAGTTAAATTTCGATATATCAGTAACAAATGGTCGTATCGAGATTAAAAAAAAATCAAAAGAAGCTGAATAAACAGGCTATCCGGTCCATACCATGGCTAAGTTAGAAAAAAATTATTCAAGCTCGTGGACTTGAAAAAAAAAGCAAAACAATTCGCAATTTTTTTCTCAAGCTACTTCCTAAAATTGCGCGAAACTTGTAGCTCTAAACATTTTTTTGCCGAAATATCTTAAAACTAGAAACTTGAAGCTTCAAAATACTTTATTTTAGACCTCGATAAGACCATTTTTCACTGAGATACAGCATTCAGAAAAATCACTAAAAATTCGGAAAATGTTTTACCCTTTAATTTTTTCCATTAGTGTATAACGTACCACATTGCCTCAAAATACGTTAAACGTACTTCGGATGTGGTTCCAACGACGTTTGAATGCTCGCAGATCCGAATGGCTCGCAAATTAGCAATTCCACATTATCGCACATAACTCGGACCGTTTACCAGCGCAAACAGCACACGGCCGGTATTCCGAGGTCCGCCTCTCGTGTCAGACATCACGGGTCGCTTGCCAGACTTCAGTTCAGACGTTTCCGTTAATTAGAAATGTTTCACGGTCGGTGTATCGAAAGCCCACGCCGCACACGAGTCATCAACAGGTCCACGTCGCAATCTCTCCATCACGCCATGTTAGATACAGAGTCGTAGACGAAATGGGATTAAAAGTAGGGGACATACGAGAGTTCTGTATCACTCCTACCCTAACGGGTTCCCGTTGCAATCCATCCATTGCGCCACGCTAGACAAAGAGTTGTAGACGAAGTGGAATTAAAAGTAGGGGACATGTGGGAGTTCTGTATCACTCCCAGCCTAACCTTCCTCCCACTGGATAGTCAGACAGTCGCAGATCTGTCTTGTTACAAATATACCTTCGTGTTATTTACGTTGCAAACACCACATTAGATACTGAGTTCAAGGCAAAGTGGTATTCAAAGTAGAGGACATAGGAGAGTTCTGTATCACTCCTACCCTAACCTTCCTCCCACTGGACAGTCAGTCAGTCTCAGATCTGTCTTGTTACAAATATACCTTCGTGTTATTTACGTTGCAAACACCACATTAGATACTGAGTTCAAGGCAAAGTGGTATTCAAAGTAGAGGACATAGGAGAGTTCTGTATCACTCCTACCCTAACCTTCCTCCCACTGGACAGTCAGTCAGTCTCAGATCTGTCTTGTTACAAACCTTCGTGTTATTTACGTTGCAAACACCACATTAGATACTGAGTTCAAGGCAAAGTGGTATTCAAAGTAGAGGACATAGGAGAGTTCTGTATCACTCCTACCCTAACCTTCCTCCCACTGGACAGTCAGTCAGTCTCAGATCTGTCTTGTTACAAACCTTCGTGTTATTTACGTTGCAAACACCACGTTAGATACCGAGTTCATGGCAAACTGTTATTCAAAGTAGAGGACATAGGAGAGTTCTATATCACTCCTACCCTAACCTTCCTCCCACTGGACAGTCAGTCAGTCTCAGATCTGTCTTGTTACAAATATACCTTCGAGTTATTTACGTTGCAAACACCACGTTAGATACCGAGTTCAAGGCAAAGTGGTATTCAAAGTAGAGGACATAAGAGAGTTCTGTATCACTCCTCCCTCTAGATATTCAGTAGTTAGGGAAATATATATGAATTTTAAAGGAAGTACGTGCCAATATCGCCGTTTTCGAGGCGATGGAAGACAGACCGTCGCCAGGTCGGCAAACTAATGCACCTTCCGGAAATACTGGGAAACCGGGTCGAAAACACGTCGCAAACTTTTATATTTATATACACGGAACCGCTTTTAAAAGTTCTCAATGCGCGCCGGCGACAATTTCCGAACAATGGCGCTTTGTTTACGGCAAAAATTTAATTTACTGCACCTCGAAGGAACGCGTCGTTTGTCGACCGGGGGGAAATATGGATTTTGTAATCCGCCTCCCCGCATGAATTATGCATGGCTCACAGAGAAATATTACGACAATGTGGATTATTCATAAGTAGGCTGTTGTACATTGTTTTATTTATAGCCCGGTGTGGAAGAAAATGGGTTAAAATGCGGGGGTGACCCATACGGCTAAGGAGGCTACTGTTCTAGGGACAGCAGTCGGGATCACAAACTTTTTGTGATCCCGACATTTTAAACATTTCGAAACACCCCCCACGGCACCCAGGGACGCCCAACCCTTCCACATAATTGCCGGCATCTAACTCGATTGCGAAACGAAGCATAATTCGACGATAGTGATCGTTATCGCATGATACGAACGAACTACCCCTTCCCTGCGCTCGTTCCGAGACTTTAATCTACTAATGGAACAGGTGTCGCAGGGGTGGCACCCTTTAAACACCGAAACGTAGGAGCCGCCCCTTGATAGATATACACGATCATCGTGTAACGTTTAATCCGGATTTCAAAGGGACTTCCTGCTCGGGTATCCGAAGGGTTATGGGAGGCGATTAACGGGACCGTTCGTAGGGTTGCCTACGGTTAACGAGGCGTATACTGCGGCGTGTATCTGGTTGCCTACATATAAGGGGTTGCCTATATAAAAGACGGCGACGGACTGTCCTCGTACAGACCTCCTCACCTGACAGATCGGAAAGGCTCTGTTCCGAGACCTGTGGCATGCGCTCCAACTTTGCCCATTACCTCGCAGATTACATCTTCGCAGAGACGCGAACTAGGCGAAGTTCTCGATGCAACTGAACGCCTAGATTATTATACGACCGTTCGGCCCGTGACATACCCGGAATAACGCCTCGCGTATTACCCGGTGATTTTCCTTAGCGAGAGAGATAGAAACTGCATTGAATGCGGCAGACGCCAGCGCCAAGATATCAGCGCCACCTGCCATTCGAAATGAACAATGCCCGTATCAAACGTACGTGTATTGTTATGCATCGGGCGCGGAGAGGGACATTGTTGTTTCTATCGCGTTCATCTGCAGAACGTATCGCCGCACCGGGAGTTGGATGCAGCCTGCCAACTGCGAAGTTCCAACGGGATTTCCTAACCGTGTTCAACTTTTTTAATAACGTGCATATGCCACTCGGGAAGTGGATTTGAATTGGGGAAACTGTTAGGCTAAATTACGGATATCTCTAGAGCAGCGTAGAAATTTGGTTTTGTACAATTTATGGAACCGTTATACCAAGGCGGTGCAGTAGAATAGCTGCGAGAGTTCTACGCCAAGAAAAATACATAAGAAATGTATAGGGCAAATCAAGGTCATGGCATCTCTGGAAGTGGGTCTTGATTATGAACGGTTCCAATCTTCGGGGGAAGCCACCTTTAACTACAGGGCGAGCTATTTTAAAAGTCTGTAGTTTACATAAACAGTTTATACACCCTGTCAAGTTAGGCCTAAGTCTCTCATGCACCACCCTGAAGTTGTAACCATTCCTAATAGCCGCAATCATGACCCCCTCCATACATTTTTTTTTGTTCTAGAACTCTCATAGCTACTCTACTCACTGTTCAATTTAAGTAATTGTCTAAAATCGATGACCTTCTGATTTGACAACGTTTGTCTCAAGTTATTCTGAAGAATGTCCTCACTAAAGTTGCCCTCAGCGCTCCCACGTACCCTAGCTCCCCCAGTCGATAGCCGGTAAACTTCACCTCTCTAATAACCGGCTCCTACCGTTCATTTCCTTCGGTTCTCGCACATTCGTCGCGGTCAGAATGTCGTGACGACGTATATTCATCGAAACGTATGCCATTTTACCGATCCGTCTTTTTTGTCGGCACCGTGTTGATATCGTGTTCGTTTTTTTTCTCTGCCACGCCGTCAATTTGTATATCCCACCCATTTGAATGTGTAATTGATGCAAATGTTGTCGGGTGGCACGTAACTTTTATTATTATTATTTCCAGAGCAATTTAAAAATGGATCGTGTACCTGAAGACCTCGCGTGAAAAGCTAACAGAGATGGCGATAACAAAAAATTAAACGTACATGAATGTTATGGAAGTTCTTATGGCGCGTATGCTAGGTGCAACGTTATCAACACAGATGTAGATAAGTAATTAAATGTATATGACGAATAAAACGAATAAAAACACTCCACATTTTTAGAACAAGACATCTTATCTATTTTTAAAACATAACATCTTATCTGTTCTAAAAATAGATGTGAGATCAGGTATGATGGCATAAAACATGACATCTCATCTATTTTTAAAACATAACATCTTGTCTATTCTAAAAATAGATACCTATGACTCATAGAATGTGACCACTTGTAATGTTTTATGAGTCATATCTATAATTTTAGAGAATATTACATCTTATCTGCTCCAAAAATAGATGTGAGAACAGGTCTTATGGCATAAAACATGTCATCTCATATATTTTTAAAACATAACATCTTGTCTATTCTAAAAATAGATACCTATGACTCATAGAATGTGACCACTTGTAATGTAATGTTTTATGAGTCATATCTATAATTTTAGAGAATATTACATCTTATCTGCTCCAAAAATAGATGTGAGAACAGGTCTTATGGCATAAAACATGTCATCTCATATATTTTTAAAACATAACATCTTATCTATTCTAAAAATAGATCTGAGGTCAGGTCGTATGGCGTAAAACTTGACATATCATCTATTTTTAAAATATAACATCTTATTGATTCCAAAATAGACACCTACGACTTTTAAAACATGACATCACATGTAGTGTCCCCCTTTATGAGAAATAAATATACTTTTGGAGAATATCACATCTTATCTGTTCTAAATGGATGCGAGGTCAGGCCTTATGAATCGGGTAACTGTTTTAACATTACATCTCTATTCTTAGAACAGATATGATTACACTACGAATTAAAAAGACTAAACCAAGCTAGTTTCTGGAAACTATATACTTTTTCAGAGCGAACGAACTTTCCAGTGCGAACTTTTTTCGACTAGCAACAACTTTCGCGTCGAGAGGCCTCACATTGTGTAGCGAGATGCCTCAGCCCTTGGAGATGTGGGTAGGGAAACGTGTGTAAGATGCTTCGAGGCCCGTTACGCCGCTCGTTTCTCGTCTGCTCCGAACAAAGTTGAGAGCTGCTAGTTTAGAAGCCACTTTTTTACTCCTACCCCTGTCCCAATTAGCGTTTCACGAGCTGCTCGACGCGGAGGGGGTGGCAGGCTCTCACAACAAGCAACGCAAAGAGAAATCGTTTGGGCCAATTCTAAAAAGCGACTCGTGGGGAGAATTTTATCGAAAAATTGTTCTCAGGATGTCTCAGAAAAAATTGAAAATAAGTGGTTTCGTACTTCTTCCTCAATCGCTATCGCGTTTACGTGCCAATCACGTCGCTAGAGAGAAGCTCCTTCCATATTATACATGCTCGTGCTCGAATGGCCAACGACAGCGTGTGGAGTGTCAGAAAACTGGCTGAAAATGTTGCAACGAGAGATGGAACAGTATGTATTAACAATCCTTTCAAATAAAAGAGTTGCAAATATGCCAGATATAATTATTTATTCCGAAACTAACGAACGAAGAGGATGTACACATAAATATGCATATATTATATACATATACAAAGCGTAAAATTCTTGCTGAGCACTTCAAAGCCCTTCGGTGTAATCAGCATTCTCGTGCGTTCGATATGGATTGTTCAAATTTTGTTTCAACCGTCGGCGATGTAATTAAATTTTTGTTCGGATGTGCCGAGCGCGGAATTTATTACAAATGGAGGACCACCCGATTAAACTACAAAGGAACATCATTATTTCGCACGGTCTTTCGTTACTTACGGGCCAGTTTTAATTACGGGATGCCACAGGGATCAATATCGGGGCCCCTTCACCGATCCAGTCATACGATTGCGAATTGAAAGAAAAGAAAGAGCGGAGAATATATACGTTACCTTGCTGAGTAGTACTCGAAAAACGCAACGAGTATTTCTATGGATCTTGAGAACGCCTGCCACATTGTTCATCATGGTTCGGACACTACCGTCACTTCGGACTAGCCCGAACGATTTTCCCGCACTTTCCACAGGCCGCGTTCGACATCAGGGGACCATCCAGGCGCTCTACGCCGCAACACGACTTCTGCCGTCGCGGGGTGAGGCGGCGTCTTTTTATACTTTCGGGCTTATTTGGTGCAAAGCCCGTAGGGGGCGTCAACAATCACTAGATTAAACGGGTTTCATTATCTTCGTCGTGGCACAGCCTTTTGACGGTTTGGTTGTCGGTTTTTAGAATATCTGGAAAGGGGGGAGGGAGTTTCGATTGTGGAAAAGTCAATGATGTCAGGGATATTGGTGTCCAAAAACAAAGATATACCAATTAAAAAAAAAAAATGCTAACAATTAATTTAAAATATATTAAATCTAGATGTAAAGAACTTATTTTTGGATTTCGATGATACCTTTCTTTATATTTCTGTTTATAATATTGTATTTTACGACCTCGAAAATGTAGGTTTACCAGATTTGATCAACAGCACAGGAACTAAAAAAAAATGTATCAATCACCTAGCACTATAAGAAAACCTTGAAAAAAATTGTTCTCGAGGTCTCAAGTATTGAAATATTTTTACGAATTATTTTCAAAATTTGACGTATTTCTCCTCCGGTCGGTAAAAAAAAAATACTACGAGTGAGCTCTCGACTTTTCCGTGGGTATTTTCGGATTCTACAACCTTAAAAATGTGGGTTTATCAGTTTTGGTTACAGGACAAGAGCCCAAAAATAGCCCTTGAACTTGGAATTCAATTTTGCCCTAATATTTCGAGCAAATACCTTTCAACAAAAAATACATTTTCGGGCGACCTTCTCTCTTGCAGTCGATAAAAAAAAATATTGGGAGTGAATTCTCGACTTTTTCGTGGTTATTTTCGGATTCTAAGACCTATAAAATGTAGGATAATTAGTTTTTGACAACAGGGAAAGTTCCAAAAAAAAATTAAATGGCCCTTGAACTTGAATTAAATTTTGACCCAGTTTTTCGAGCAAGTACCTTTCAACAAAAAATACACTTTTCGGGCGATCCTCGAATTTTGGCACCAAAATCCAGACCAAGGGTAAATCGGACACGCTGATTCCATTTATGGCTCCTATTTTGCGATATCTCTTACGATTCAGATGATATGTGAAGTTTTATCACCTAGTGCTAGCGGTGTAGATTAAATTACAATTTTTAGAGCCTAAACGATATCCGATATGGATTCTGCGGCCCAAAAAACCCCCGGAAAAAAATTCTCACAGAGATATGAAGTGTCTAAAACTTTTGACGAATTTTGAAAAAAGTGTTTATCGAAATTTGACCCTTCTCTCTTGCAATCGATAAAAAAAATACTGAGAGTGAATTCTCGACTTTTTTCGTGGTTATTTTCGGATTCTACGGCCTATAAAATGTACCATAATTAGTTTTTGAAAACAGGACAAGACCCAAAACAATTTTTATGGTCCTTAAACTTGAAATTAAATATTTCCCCAACTTTTCAACAAAAAATACACTTTTCGGGCGACCTTTGAATTTTGGCACCAAAACTCAGACCAAGAGTAAATCGGACACGCTGATTCCATTTCTGGCACTGATTTTGCGATATCTTTTTACAATTGAGATGGTATGTGTAGTTTTATCATCTAGCGGTATCGGTATTGGTCAAATTACAACTTTTAGAGCCTATACGACATCAAATTTGGATTCTGCGGTCCAAAAAACTTAAGGAAAAAAATTCTTATCGAGGTATGAAGTGTGTAAAATTTCTGACGAATTTTAAAAAAGTGGTTATCGAAATTTGATTCTTCTCTCTTGCAACCGATAAAAAAAATACTGGGAGTGAATTCTCGACTTTTTTCGTCGTTATTTTCGGATTCTACAACGTCGAAAATGTAGGAATATTGGTTTTTGACAACAGGACAAGTCCCAAAAAAAATTGTAATGGCCCTGGAACTAAATTTTGCCCCAGTTTTTCGACCACCTTTCAACAAAAAAATACACTTTTCGGGCGACCTTTGAATTTTAGTACCAAAGTCCTGTCCAAGGGTAAATTTGACTTGCCGATTCCATTCCTGGCACTGATTTTGTGATATATTTCACGACTGAAATTGTATGCGAAGTTTTATCACCTAGCGTTATTGGTGTTGGTCAAACAACATGTATATCCCAAACCACAGGTTCTACAACCCAAAAAACACAAATAATACCATCCTTTAAAGAGCAGAAACCACTTTATTGTTACGACACATCGTACAAGCGCATACAGACATCATTAGAACGAGAAAGAGACGCACCACAAGTTACAAGCACCGCGCGCGCTTCTACAACATCACTGACAGCTGACAGCTCGCCGACATGACGCGCACGCCATCGGACTGGCCCCGCGCTCAGCAGCAGACGCTCGGGGGGCAACCGGGACACACGCAGGGGGTGCAGGGGAGGGTGTTGGCCGGCAGCACGCACGGCACGCAGTACCAGGGCGCGAGCGGCGGCAGGCAAATAGGGGGGCCGCAGGGGGGGCAGCACGGGCCGCAGCACGGTCCGCAACAGGGCGACGGGCAGCAAGACATAACGCTCTCTTCGGGGGTGGCTCTGCGACGGGGAATTTCGAGGACGGTCGACCGAAAGTTTTGCGTTACCGTTTTTCGCGTAGCTTATTTGACAGCGAGTGTTACCGCGGTTACCGAATCACATGATCAAACATTGGAGAGGAGCAAGAAGACTTAGTTCTATTACCGAACATAAACTAGTTTATGTTCGGTGGTTCTAGTCTGCTTGGAGCGGAGATACTTTGGAAGCGCGAATGGGTGCTTTCCATTTACCGACACAAGTCGACACGAGTCGACCCGTGTCTCCGAAAGTGCTTTCCATTTTTTGATTTGTGTCGCCGTGAGTCGACGACACAAGTCACCTCAAACAGACTCCGTTAGATAGCTGAGTTCACGCTGAGTGTGAGTGTAAAAGAGGTGAAAATCTAAACGAACCCGGCAAAGCAGAATATATAGTGGAGAGTTAATGCGAAATCTGATTGAAGAAAATGAAGGTAGGTGACAAAAGTAATTATTTGCAGTAACTACTTTCAACCACTTTTGCACGAAACTACTAGTCTAGCGAGGGTTCCATTTAGCCATTTGATGAGAGTCAACACTAGTTGTTGACACAAGTCGACACATGAGTCGCTGGGAGTCGTGTAAATGGAAAGCACCCAATGATGTCTCGTAAAGTGTCTCCATCTACTGTTTCAGGTGTAGTTTCATCCCGAGAAACTATAGACTTAGTAAGAACAGACTTCTGATTACAAAGACAGGCTAAACCAGTCGACGAGCAGACTAAAAGTTTCCTCTTATTTGACAGCGACCGAGTGTTACTGCGGTTACCGAATCACATGATCAAACATTGGAGAGGAGCAAGAAGACTTAGTTCTAGCACCGAACATAAACTAGTTTATGTTCGGTGGTTCTAGTTTTCTTGGAGAGAAGACACTTTGGAAGCGCGAATGATGTCTCGTAAAGCGTCTCCATCTACTGTTTCAGGTGTAGTTCCATCCCGAGAAACTATAGACTTAGTAAGAACAGACTTCTGATTACAAAGACAGGCTAAACCAGTCGACGAACAGACTAAAAGTTTCCTCTTATTTGACAGCGACCGAGTGTTACTGCGGTTACCGAATCACATGATCAAACATTGGAGAGGAGCAAGAAGACTTAGTTCTAGCACCGAACATAAACTAGTTTATGTTCGGTGGTTCTAGTTTTCTTGGAGAGAAGACACTTTGGAAGCGCGAATGATGTCTCGTAAAGCGTCTCCATCTACTGTTTCAGGTGTAGTTCCATCCCGAGAAACTATAGACTTAGTAAGAACAGACTTCTGATTACAAAGACAGGCTAAATCAGTCGACGAGCAGACTAAAAGTTTCCTCTTATTTGACAGCGACCGAGTGTTACTGCGGTTACCGAATCACATGACCAAACATTGGAGAGGAGACAGTTTGGAAACGCGAAGGGTGTCTCGTAAAGTGGCTCCATGTACTGTTTCAGGTGTAGTTTCATTCGGAAAAACCACAGACTTAGTAAGAAAAGACTGCTGATTACAAAGACAGGCTAAACCAGTCGACGAGCAGACTAATAATCTCCTCTAGGTCTGATTAGTCTCGGTCTCAGTCCGCCACAACCCTTGCCACCAACCCTATTTATATTCATATAAAAAATATTCTGGTTTAGTTTTGATTTCATTTTATAATCAGTTGTTTAATTCAATGATTAAAACATAAGACTAAGTAATTCGAATAATTTTTTTAGCTAACTAATTAATTGAGTTTCTACAGCATATAGTATCCTAAACAACGGAATTATTGGATTAACTCCGCCAACTACAATTACTTATAAAATTTTGCGAAAGTCCAAATTATGAAGAAAAATGGTTCTGAAGTGGGTACTGTAACCTTCGGCGTAGAAAAACAAAACTGGACGTTTTCCACGAAACACCGCACTACTACACTTTTCTCGACGCGCGTTTCGCCAACCAAGTTGGCATCTTCAGGAGAAGATTAAAACCCTGTACGCCCTATACCGCCTATCAACTTCGGCGCAGAATTAGACGCAGAATATCGCAAGCTATGATCCTGTCAGAAGTAAAAAAAAAATCAATGCTGTAATACAAAAATTATCAGAATTTAAGCAAACTTCAAAAAGTGGGTGTATGATAAATTTCGTTGCTTACTGTATACTTTGTAATACATTCACTTGATCATCAACTACAGTTGATTTTGGAATGAAAAGGCAAAATGATTTTGATGGAACCCCGGATTACGGCCGGATCCGTCCGGATTGAAATTAGTGCCGGATTGCAATCCCTAACGGCGATATACTCGTCTCCTTGCACGGCCTGCTCACGTTCCGTTTTCGTGTACGGTTCATCAGTTATCGATTTCGGATTTATTTCGTTAAAAAGGTGATTAATGACTAGTGCAGATCGAAAGCGCCCGAAGAAAGCGTAGAAGCGTCGGAATATTAACTTCGAGGGAGGCGGAGGCCAGGAATTTCGATTCCAGACCGGCCGCTTCCGATTTTAGTAAACAGATGGTACGAGAGCATGTTTTCAACACTGTATTCCGGATCATCAATCAAGTATTTTAATGGAAACACACAATAATTAGAAGGCAGAATGTCGGGTGTACCGTAACGTTCTCTGTTGGTGCAGACCCAGGGGAGCTGCATCAGCAAAAACTGGAGTTAATGGAGAAATTACCCCAATATCAGTTTGTGTGCAGGAGGTCTTATACAGGGTGTCCTCTAATTAATAGTACACATCAAAACCACATATTTCTCATGTCAAAATATCAGTAATTAACCAAACATACCTTAGTCAAACAAAACCAAACAAAAGTTGATAATAACCAAGATACAGAGTGTCAAAGTTGATATTTGGTTTTCTTTTTTTTTCAATTAATTCTGAATAAATAGGAATAATGTCACGAAATTAGAGATTCGGGGTTTTTTTGAGGCGAGAAAGTCAAATTCGTTCATACATTTGACGTCACTAATAGAGGGCGCCACCTAGAGCACATCGAGCTATAGCAAAACGACACAACTATTTTGCGGTTCACTGTATCGCTTTGACTATTAAAGACATCGATTCTTCTACATTTTTATGTAGAGGTCCACTTTGTTGGAGCCGCTAGGATTAACCGTTTTTATATAAGAAATATATGGTTTTGATGTGTACCATTAATTAGAGGACACCCTGTAGAAATAAGAGAATCCAGATCGTTACTGAGAGCCGAACAGCGCCAAAAGCCTTGGAAGCAGTAGAAATACACTCCAATGTAGTTAAAGACAGTACGGATAAGCATGATACAATAGCATCACTTTGGAATGGGTCAAAGGACATCGAAGGGAACGAAAGAACGGAAAAGGCAGGGACAGAGGTTCCTCTGATATGACCGGAACCCACCTGTGGTTTGGCTTACCGGGTAGAAACCAGATCAGATGGACAATGGACTATTCATTGGGCATTGTCTACTCATTGATGGGGTGGAAGATAATCCGGATTGTAGGAAGTGTGGAGAGGAGGAAGACATCTCGTTCCACATGGAATTTTGAATCAAAGACGCGCGATTTCGGCTTCGAAAATTCATACGCCCACCCCACTTCCGATCTGGCCCCCCTGAGATGCTTATTTCACGGTTACCAACCGCAAGCGACAGAATCTCGGTTGCCGATAAAATATTTAAGGCGATGGTCGGGGAGACCATCGCTTTAAATATTTTATCGTCAACTGGGATCCCATCGACAACGCCACTGCTATAAAATATTCCGGGAGAGACCGCCGAAACCGTCGATCCTAATGAAAATACTGTGTAAACTCCCCGAGGCGGGGTGAGAAATAGTGGCGGCGGCGGCGAAAAATTTCCCCGGAAAATTTAATGTATGTAGATATCGCGTTCGCATAAATTTGTTTGG
Source organism: Aromia moschata (assembly GCA_029963805.1). NCBI lineage: Eukaryota > Metazoa > Arthropoda > Insecta > Coleoptera > Cerambycidae > Aromia > Aromia moschata. Next base: position 1,066,201 of record JAPWTK010000031.1, read on the forward strand.
CCGAAGATTTGGGAGGAGGAGGCTCAGATACGTACGGGGCATTCTGTATTTTAATTTTTTGTATATCGAATTTACCTTCGCGCTCTAGATACGGTCTAGAGAAAATAATAAATGAAGTTCAAATCTGGAAGCGAGACGGTAGACCTACGTACATATCCTACCTACACCGTATAAAATTGCTGCGTCTTGCTTCGCAGCCACCGAAAATTGCGAAAATAGAACAAATAGAAGTACATACAGTACACTTTCCAAAATGTTTACATGAAATACCGATGACGTAATTACTGTTTGCGTAAATCAACTCCACAGAGGTAGTGTATGTCCACTGAAGTTGCATCCTCTGCGGTGAAATTGACTTAATACCCTCCTTGGAGCGTAGGTTGCATACGCTTATTTGTGGTGGAGTTTCTCTCAGACACCGCGTTCCAGGCAATCGAGTAGCATCTGAAGTTTGCACTCGGCGTCAGTATACTACTCTTCTTCGCTAACTTTATAATGCACCCCAGAGGAAACTCGAGACTCCTTTGTGTTTACATTGCAGCGCCAAATTAAAGAGAAACAATCCACTAAATAATAAAACTAAATTAAAACTGGATCACACGTAGCTAACATTGTTGCGTAAAGACATTGTGACAGCAGACCGTTCGGAAAATTCTGACTTCGAGGGCCAGCATAATTTGTGACCCTCGGGGTTCAAAGTTCGCCTCGAATCTGCCTAACCGGTTTATAATAATTAATCCGAAAAAAACGGGTTGACCTGATCGATAGGAGGGGTCCACTTGCTAATTAAATTAAGCCCTTGGAGCGTGGGAAGGCCGCGACCCTAAGCAAACAACGTTCATGATGTGACAAGTAAATCCTGTTAGGCAAAGGCCTTCAGGTACGAGAGAAGACAGAGTGGGACGCTGTCTCGCGCCTATCGTGTCATAAACGGGATGTCTGATGACTATGAATACTGTCGACACCCCTCATTTAATTTTGTAGCCTTATTTTTCGAACATAAGCAGGAATAACTCACGACGCAACAAATGAAAGTCTTCTCTACCTCAAATACGGAGGGTACTTTCTAGCCTGTGCTTCTCCAAGCTCTAACCTCATTTATTCATTACAAATTTCTATAACCCGATGAATAAGATCCCATACAGCGATGGTGAATCCAGAATATATTAAAACAAGCCATCAATAGCACTCCCATCGGCAGATAGGCCGAACAATCGACTTCCATTAGGCAGCCAGCGACGACGCGACTCTGAAAATTCATTATTCACGAACCAACTTTTTTTATTATCGTCGAGAGACAAAAAAAAAATCACCCGCCTCTACCCTTCCGGCGCGGAAAAGACATTAGATAAATAAAACTGGCAATTTGAAACAATACCGGCGGCCGCGATTGTACTTTTCCACCAAAGTACGATCGTAAACCCTCCTCCATTGTGTGTTTATCGATCAACGGTAATGGCATGCCGAGCGGTCGTTTTCCCCGCTAATTGTGAAGCCTTTCTTTCCTCATTACTTAATCCCTTGTGCCGGGGACGCGGCACCCCTCCTCGCGTGTGTTCTCTTGATGACCGTCATGGTAAGCCTTGCCCTAACACCGCTGGTTGTAGTTGGAAACGTGGTAGACCATACGCTTACAGTGGGCGTAAAATATCTCAGAAAAACACCACAAAGTGCCGCGATAATGAGACTCGAACAACCTCACAGCGAAGCCCGAGTTACACAGCTCAGGATTCACAAAAACAATGCACCAAACTAAGGCACGACGACGAGACGTTAGGACGAGTGGTGTGATTCAGGCTGCTCGCATTTTGCGGTCCTTCGAAATGTTCGAAACGCGGAAACGACCGTGCGTCAGATTGAGCAGTGATTCAAGGGCTCAAGTAGGCTGACTCAAGGTCCGATGTCCAAAGTGAGATCTGGAGCTTATTGCACACAAGCTCCATAGAAAGGACACAGCTGGGTAAGGTGTTCTAAAGATCAGTGGGAGTGCTACGATAGACCTCAAGAAGTCGTGGTGCCTAATAGGTCTATCTTAACCTAACCTAGCCGTGCCAATTAGTTTATGGTGTAGTTTTACATTGTGCATATGAGGTGTGACTATTAAATAACCGAATTGTTGTCGTAACACTTTTTATTCGCTGCCAATTACAATAGCAACTTTTTCGCCTTCAATGTACTCCCCTTGGCGATCTCTATACCGCTCCATACGACTTTTTCATTGTTGAATGCAAGGCTGAAAATCCGTTTCTGTCAGCTGGATCAGTGTCAATGTTGTTTAGAATGTCAGCGCAAATATTCATTCTTGATTCTTTTTGCTCGGGAGTGAGGAGTTTTGACACCAGTTTTGCGCAAACTTTGAACATGTTGAACAATTCATGCATAATCTAGCGAACACATCCTTTGTCGATTCCTGTTATTTCAGCAAGCCCTCGGATGCTTAGACGACGATCGCGGATTAATTTACCAATTTTTACAATGTTTTCGTCCGTTTTTGACGTTGAGGGTCGTCCGGGGCGCGGATCGTCTTCGGTCGTTTCACGTCCCTTCTTAAACCGTTTAAACCATTCAAAAACTTGTGTGCAGGATAAACATTCATTCCCGTACACTTCTTTTAACATTGCACAAGCTTCTGTAAAGGTTTTCCCCAGTTTAACAAGAAACTTGAGATTAACCCGTTGCTCCATCTGAACACTGGTGCGTAGACTAATTCAAACGACTGCCACAATCAAACTGAGCGACCCACTGACTTGTCCAGCCACCTCAGGGTGGGGAAAGTATCACCAGACACAGTTCTGTTCTGTTCTTTCACGAGGTCTGGAAACCCCTCGTAATTACAACCTTCAGGACCGCCGAGAAGGGGTGGTTCGAGCGCAACGGCGTCCACCCTCAAGACACCGTTGAATCGGCACCCGGAAGTGCCGCATCGATCGGGCGACGGCCCAGCCGTTTGCTCGAGGGGTAGCTCCTTTTAAACCACCGAACGCCGACATGCCCCGGACTCAATCCGAAACGGTTTATTTGTAAACAATGCGGTCTGGGGTTTGAAGGGGTGCAGGAAAGCCTCGAAATAACGGGGAGCGGGGAAAAATCTAGGTATTCCGATTAGCGAATCCCACTTCTGAAATGCAGAGGTCGAGCTGGATCCGTATCATCGCCAACTGACCGGGAGGGAATTTAAATAATCCATGTCGTATTTAAGCGTGATTTATAGGGGGTGGCCGTTCCGACGCCGACACAGACTGATGATGAACGGCCGAGATCTGCGGTTAATCGAAAATCCGGTACAGGGCCGGGGAAATGTCCGTGCCACGGTCAGCGCGGCACACGTCGAACGCGACAGTTCTATTGATATATCGCGGATGGCGGAATGACGATAGTAGAACGGAGTCGTTAAAAATTGCCAACGATCGGTGGGGTTAACGGGCTTGGATTAGCAGCGGGTTAATTGCTCGTTTAGTAGTAGGTTAATGGACTTTCGTTCGCCACACTTTTCCGTATGGATAGGTGACTATACAGTGTGGAACAGCCAAATGGAATAAAATCAGTAGCTCCATTATTATGCACATTTTTAGAGAATTCTGAGACACGTCAATTTCTAATTCTAAAATGACATGTTGCGACGTAAATATGTCATTCTTAAAATCAACCCCCTTCAGATGACAGATATATCCCCTAAATTTTTGAATTGGAAGTAGGGGCTTGTGACACTTCATTTGAAAGGTTTTAAGTTTCTCCAGCGTAGGAAATGCGTTACATTAAAATAAAAAACAAATCATTATTAATACAGCAGATGTTCAAAATGCATGCCTCCAGCATCTTGGCAGCATCCTAGACGTAAATAGAAATGTCTTCTAACGTTAGTTAACATCTGCGGGGTAATCGACCTAATTGCAAGTGTTATTCTTCTTAAGTCTAAATCGTTTTCGTCGGGTTTGGTTTTGTAGACCATACTTTTTACATATCCCCATAGGAAGAAGTCTAACGGCGTGAGATCAGGTGATCGTGCAGGCCATTCTACAGAACCACACCTCCCTATCCAGCGATTTGGAAAGATTGTGTGGAGATATTGCCGGACATTGACTTCGTAATGTGCACCATCCTGCTGGAACCATATTGCATTACCTGGAAGTTGTGGGTTTCCTTCAGCTGGATACAAGTTTGCCATCGTCGGTACAGCATTATTTTGGAGTAGCGCTAAACAAGTGTCTCCATTCAAATTGCCGTCAATGAAGAAGGGACCAATGATATTTTCTCCAATTATTCCTGCCCAAACATTAACTTTCTCAGGGTTTTGCGCGTGTAGTTCCCTCATCCAGTGAGGATTTTCTCTCGACCAGTAACGACAGTTTTGGCGATTAACATGGCCGTGAAGTGTAAATGTAGATTCATCCGAAAATAAAACATTTTCTATTTGTAAGGTATTGTCATCTATCATTTGGAACATTTGTTCACAAAAGAGAATTCGTCAATCAAAATCGTCTTCCGCGAGCTCATTAGTTGATACCAGCTTATATGGGTACATCTGATTTTCTGTCAATACGCGGAGAATCGAGAAATGGCTAACATTTAATGCTGAAGCTGTCTGATGACTCGACGTATGTGGATTCTCTTCAAGCATAAGCATTACATCCAATTTCTGATCATCACTGAGTTTATTAGTACGTTTTTATCTTATAGTAGGGAATGTCGGCAATTACAGACATTTATTTCTTGTTATTATTAACATTTCAGAACCAAAAATTGACAAATAGTGTTACTTATAAAAGCTTTATATTAATGTAACGAATTTCCTACGCTGGAGAAACTTATCTTTTTTTCTTGTTAATTTCTGCAATAAAATTTAAAACCGTAGCAGTTTTGAATAGAGAATGAACAGACGTTTCTATTTTTGTCTATATTTTTATCTGAAAGATGTACCCAAAGTTTTAAAGATATCGCGTAATTACATTACTTTTATGGGATAAAAACTGTTGAAAAAATAGTCGAAATTTTGAACATATAATTAAACAGCCTACTTAATTTCTGATGTTATACTTTTTCATAATTTTATAGGTTTATCTTTCCTCTGCACATCTCAGTAACTGAAAACAAATTGTTTTCTGGTTTCCGATCAAAATAAAAATTACAGCACATACCCTGTAAAGCCTCAATTTTGTTTAAAAATAAAAAAAAAGTTTTTCTACTCTTCAAAATTGTAATAAAATGATGTTAAAACTTTAAAATGGTGTGATCATTTTATCACCTTTAAAAAAATTCACTCATTTTCGGGCGTCCAAAGGGGTTTTCCCCCTGACCATGTCAAATTGATTCCTTTCCTATTACAACATTTCTGAGGAATTCGCACCAGTGGCTTACTACCAAGTTACAGCTCAAATCAGATCGAAGGTTTCGGTCCTTTGTTAGACCAAACTGACAATCCTCAGACACAAATAAACTCTCCTAATTAGGCCTCCAATAAGCTGTGGCACACAAAGTCCTTCGATACACGGGTTACTGCTAAGAGGAACAATAAGGCTTTGGTCCAACATTTTACCGAAGAGAATGGAACGTGAGCTGTGTTCGGGACGTGGTCCCAACAGTAGACTTGCTATCGATTAAATCATGTATTGAAGATCTTCGGATTAAAATGTATTGAAATTGAATAGAGCAAAGTGGGTTTCGAATATTCCAAAATAACGTGGACATTGACGCACCAAATTGACACAATGGGATTACTGCAAACAATGTACACACAAATGATTATGTAACAATGTATTCCCTTTTATACACACAATGTGTGGTGGCAAAAATCCTATTCATATTTATATTTCCGTAAAAAAATATGTAAAAAATTCCGAGCAATCTGATCGGAGATAAATAAATATAACTTCCGGTAAAAGTTGGCCACCACGAAATGACGTACTGTGCATAATTTTCCCCTTAGAACACACTTCATCGTCCGGTATCATGCAACAGAGACGTTTATGGAAAATAGGCCCTTAATACATAATAATAGTCATGGAATCGATTCAGAATACAGAAAATAAAACTTTTATTTTCACAGATTTGTGGATAAATATTTTCACGCCGCAAAAATCGAAGAATTTTCACTGTGGGTGACTCTTTGAGAAACTGAAACGTCCTTTTAAAAGCGTTCGTTGAATTATATCAATTTGATTTTTATAGTAAGAACGATATTAGTATTTTTTTCTCTAAAGAAGCCTCATGTTATCGTATGGAAGGTGAAGAAAACCAGATCGGCTTCAAAATATAATAGAAAAACGATATTTGGGAGAAAACAAGCTATTAAAAAAATGCTCTTTAAAATCTGTTTATAAAAATTCCTTACAGAGTCTGGAAACACATCCAATTTTGGTATGACATAGTTCGACGTATTTTTGTATATTTTACTGCGATTAGTAGGCAAATCGATTCACTTATTTTTTACACATGGCCGCCAATCTATTTTTTTTTAAACGGAAACACAAATTTTGTTGAAATAATGCTATTTAGCCAACAAGAATGTCATTCACATTCGACTGTTTCTGAAAAAGGCCAATTGTAGCGGAGATCGAGTAAAGAAATTTTTGTCCTTATTTTGTCTTTATATTTTTCTTAGTGTGTCCTGTATTGGAGCTGTAGAATACTGAAGAAACCTATTATAATTCAAAAAAATCTTTTCCAAAATTAAAAAAGGCGGTTGTGTATAAAAACAAGTGAATCGGTTTGTCTACCAATTACAATAGAATACTACAAAAAAAGGTCCAATTACAACATACCAAAATTTGATGTCCTAGCTTCAGTCGTTTCTATTTGACCAGCACCATTTCCAGAGTTTTTAGTAACCCTTTATTCAAGTTACTGACTATATATATATATTAACTTTTTGTAAAAAACAGTTAAGAAATGTTAACAATTTTGATGAAGTGCATTTCCAAACCTCGTTTGGCTCTCATCTAGACAAAACAAAGGCGCGAGAAAAAAAGCAAGGAATTAATCGACTTTGGAAAGCGAAAAAGAAAACGGTGAAGAAAACAAATCAAATGTTTCTGGCAAAAAAAAACCTGAAACGGAAACAAAGGAACAAAAAAACAGCCGAAGATGAAACGGTAAAACAACGTTTTGAAATGCAAATCAGGGTAGAGGGAAAACAACGCGGGGGTGAATAAAATAATACCCTACATAAGACACAACGCACAGAACTCGATTTTTAAACCGTCGACCCGGATTATTTTTCGCCCGCTAATTGGCGGAAATTGTCGGGAAACCCCCCGGAAAAAAAACAAAAAAAAAAGAAAAACGGATCGCTCGAGCCGGAGCGGCCTCATAAAATCGAAAGTGGGAAAACAAGCGAAACACGTTCAGTACGTACCGCGGAGCCGAACGCAACTGTCAGCGGAAGGCATGGCCTGCTACCACTTGTAGCTCGGGCGAAGCGTAGAAGAAGGGAGCGGGAGAAAGGGCGGAGGAGTGGGGTGGCCCTCGCGCCCTATTTCGAATTCCTCACATACGGTCCTGGATCAGGGTCCGTTCATCTTTTTTCCTCCGCGATTTCTCGCTGGTGACCAGATTTTTTTTAAATATTGACAACTAAAAATAATTTATTTTCATTTACATGCAGAAACAAATATATTGAGCGTTCAAATAAAGACTTCCAGTTGGCTGTGGAAATATGTAAAAAAAAATGTATATCTTTTATGTATAACATGAACATAATAACGTGCCCTTCTTTCATCAGGAAGTTTTTCCAGACGCAGTTATTCTTCTCGACCATTTTAGCCGGTCAGTAATACGTTTCCCTAAATTTGTACTGGCAAATTGGAAGCGTCAATCCGACACAAGGTAGTGACAGACCCAGAGTAAGGACAGAAGAAAACGTTGAAATGTTTAGCCAAGCGATAACGGACAATCCAAGAACATCAATTAGCGATCTGAGCCACCAAGTGAATCTGCCCTACACAATGTGTCAACAACTTTTGAAAAATGAGTTGGAGCTCCATCCATATAGTCTGCAATTCACACACGAAATTCTCAGTGTCTAACCTCCGCTGTAAGAAATGGATCATTTTACGCTTGAACAACGTTGGGAAATATTGAAAAATTATTTCAAAAGTGAATGCTGTGTTGCAGAAGCAGTGAGAAAATTGAGAACAATTTTTGGTCGAAATGAAGCTCCGTCAGCGCCTGGTGTAAGGGAATTCTTAAGGAAAGTTCGTGAAACTGACATGCTTATGGATAACAGAAGTCATCCACGTGCTCGTCCGGTGCGCACAGCTGAAAGAATTGCTGCTGTTGCCCAAAGTGTGCGTGAAAACCCAAGAACCTCAACTCGTCACAGAGCACAACTTAACGTCAGTCGCACTTCTCTGAGGAGAATATTGCATAAAAACCTCGGATTATTTGCTTACAAGTTGCAACTTACTCAAGAGGTAAAGGAAAATGACCATCAACTTCGTTATCGCTTCTCCGTGTGGGCTTTAAATGAGTTTGAAAATGACGCCGATTTCAATCGAAAAACCATTGTTTCGGACGAAGCTCATTTTCATCTTGGAGGACATGTTAATAAACAGAACTGTAGGATTTGGGGTTCCGAAAATCCACACGTAGTCATAGAGAAGCCAATGCATCCTGCAAGAGTAACTGTTTGTGGGGTTTTGGAGTGGTGGCATCATTGGTTCGTACTTCTTTCAAAATGAAGACGTTAACAGCGTTACAGTAAATGGAATGCGTTACAGAGACATGTTAACTGATTTTTTGTGGCCGCGATTGGACGATTTGGACTTGGACGAGCTTTGCTTCCAGCAGGATGGAGCAATGTGCCACACAAGCCGTGAAACAATCGATCTTTTGCACACTAAATTCGGTAACCGTGTTATCAACCGTTTTGGAGATATTAATTGGCCTTTACGCAACTGTGATTTAACACCGTCTGACTATTTTTTATGGGGACATGTTAAGGACTGTTGTTACTCCAACGATCCACAAACAATTGACGCACCGAAGGAAAACATCAATCGAGTTATTCGTGCAATAGAGCCACAAATAATCGAAAATGTACTGCAAAGGTTGAAAATAATGAACTACTGCCAAGTCAGCAGCGGCTGCCATAAATTTTTCATAAATAATGGGAAGGCATACTTTCTTGAATAAAGCAACAATCATTTAAAAATATTCGGCGATGTAGTTTTAATAGCAATTTTAAAAAGACCAACCATCTGATGGCCCACTCTATATATTGAAACTCCACTACAACCCCAAAAAATTGGAGTGTCACATTTATTACAGTTACATAGCTATAGTTGCGTTTTTCGAGTCACAAAAAAAACACAATCCGTTGCAAAAACAATATAATTAGATAGATGGACATCATGTCCTGGTTATTTTCCGAAGCCGACGTAGAAGCTGACAGCGAACAAAATTAACTCTTCCCTATCTAGACGTCGCATCAGCTACAGCGCGATACTACGTCGCAAAATGGTAATATGTTTATTCTGTAGCACTGTAACGAGGTAAGTATAATTTATGGGGTCATAAAGCGCTGTGCGCGACGGCCTTTCATTTCGGCGGCAATTTCACACGGACAATGCGAATTTTCCAATGGTTAAAATGTATTTTTACGGCGTCATATCCGCTACGCGTCAAAAGGAAAAAGAGCGCTTCTTCCTCCTCCTCCCGCGATCCCCACCACGTTGTCAGCACTAAATGTCACTGTTTTTTTGCACCGTTAAAAAAGTGGTGAGGGTAGGGTGATACAGAACTCTCGTTTATACACTACTCAAATAAAAAAAATATATTGCTTAAATCTGCTCACAACAATCTGCTCACATATGTGATTAAAATATACAATAACAGGTGTCTCTGTCTGCCAGGTGCGTACAGTAAGCGGCAGCCTAATGCGTACATAGGTGGATATTAAAAACATATTAATTGATATATTTTTATGCCACAGTTAGGCGAATTTACTTGGGCCATGGGGGCTTGGTTGTACATAAAGCTAAGAGGGGGTTTTAGTGGAAATCTAAAGAGCAACGTTGCCAGAACTAACTGTAACTCTTAACTCTGCATAATAAGTCTTTATAAAAAACCCTATAAACAATTTTAAAATATCTAATAGGAATATTATGTTGATACGAAACAAGGCAGAACCAACCGTCCAATGCGTCGGCTTCGGCGTACAAAATTTCGGCGAATCGTAGCTCAGGTCAGAGTCGGGCTCAGGTCACTATTATTGCAAAGCGATACACAGAAAATACATCAGAATACATTAGTAAATATTCGAATAAACGTACTAGGAAGCGTAGTATTACATGACGGTATTTAGGTGTGGTAATGTCAGTGGTCACGAAAAATGAAACTTAAAAGGACTTACCCATTAAAATTCATAAATTGTTTAATACAAAAAGTAACATTACTTTTTAACTAGCGTATGATATTTTGCAGGGCATATTTTTGCAGATTCTTCGTCTTTTGTTAAACAGTTGCAGTTTTGTTACAACTGATTTTGTGTTGTTTAATTAATTTTACCTTTAATCTGACGAAATATTAGAGTCTTCCTTGTCTTAATACAGGTATTATGGGAGCAGGAATTTGGAACAGGTATACCCTGGAAAAACGAATCTTCCCTCAAAGGCAGACCTGTTCCAATTATCCGTTTAGCAGGTATACAAATTTGGCAAGTAAGATTCGAATATTTTGTCGGTTTAAAGGTAAAATTGAAGGAAGGTAAAGGTAAAGGTAAAAGAGACGAAGAAAACAATAGTGTTCTGCTATCATGGCAACAACACGGTCCCTGTATGCCCCACTTTTATAACTGGTCATTAAAAATCTAACTGTCATTATAACTTTATAACTTGTGAATCAAATTTCTTCGCATTTTAGGTCGAAATTTTATGAGCTTCGTGGGTAGGTTCTTTTAAGTGCCATGTTTCGGGACCACTAACATTGCCACACCTAAATACGGCTCCATTTTATAATAGTTAGCCCCCTTAGTACGTTTTAATTTTCTGTGAACTATCGTTTTGTAATAATAATGACCCGAGTCCGCCTCTGTTGAGATTCGACGAAATCTGACGTAATCACCATGTTCATGTTAGTAGTACCTGCGCATGTCAAATTCAAACTGCGCCAGCGCTCGGGGACTCACCAATTGGAAAATTTTTCGTTAAAAATGGCTTTAATATCCCACCAAAATACCATTTAATTATTTGAACTTTTTCGTCAATGTTATAAATAACCATTTTTATTTTTATGAATGTATGTAGTGCTTCTACAATGCGCTCGTAATAACGCACTTTTCTAATCAGGCACTAGACCAGAATAAAATATAAAATGGTATTTCAAATTTTAACTCAAACAGCCCTACCGACAAACCGGATGCCTTCCATACGCCTGCGCTAGCGACTGGATCGCGATTGGTTCTCACCTCATGTTTATATCACCTCATGTTCAATAAATAAGTTAAATTATCAATTGCCCTTCATTCGGCTATGTACGCATTAGGGTGCCGCTTACTGTATATGCAGCCATACGTTGCCAAAATTGTATGTGAATAAAACAGGCATTGACGATGGGCTCTTACTTTGTCGAACGACGAATCTGGAATCGTCCCGCTGATCGTCCCGATTTGGCACCCATTGTATTTTTCTCAAAATCGTTTTAGAGTGTACCACGCCAATTTGTGGACGGGTCGCGCTGTCTACGCTGCGTGTCGCTGTATTTGGACAATGTAATTAAAAAATTAAGCGTATTAATCGCGCGCTCGCTTCGAAATACAGCCGTCGAGCATGGTTTGTTTGCGGAACGGCGGCCGTTGGTTATATTTTTCCAACGGAAAACAAACTCGTTACGGGAAAACGCGAAAGTGTGGGGAAAATAAGCACAATGAAAAACGAAATGAAAAGGTAATTTAAGCTTCGAAAATGTTAAATAAACTCCTCGGGTTGTGGCAAAAAAAAAGAATGCTACGCACAGATGGAGTTGTCGAATTTACTGCGCGCTTTCGGGCGAAAAATATTGTGCCATAAAAAAATACATATACGGGGTGTTTATAAGAAAAAATAGCTTGTTATATAACTATTTGTCGACAGAAAAATAATAGTACATACAATATAAAACTATACCTTTGAGTAACTACCACAGATTTGTGAGGAACACAGTTTTAGAACTGTGTTTGAACTCCAGAACAGCAACGAGTTAAGGCGACCTTCGTTCGCTTCTAAAACAGTATCAATTAGATTTTCCACACGCTGAGTTGGTTCCTCAAGAGTGTAAATTTCCGAAACCCACACTACATTTTGAAGTGTCCCCACAAGAAACAACGTTAGCTTTATGTCTGCCAGTTTCACGTTACTATACACATACATATCTCTCATATTCGTATTTGCAACGTTTTAACTGTTTTAATCACCGCTACGTGACAAAAAATCATTCATATGCAACTCCAAGTATTACACAAATTACACATCGGTGTCGGTATCGGTGGTTTTAGGCAATCAAGTCGTCCTTCCAATGAGAAAATATCCAGTCCATTTATACAATCAAAGGTATATACCCAAAGAACCGCAAGAAAGTGACGTCATTCCATTCTAGCGAAAATTAGTTTTATAGGAGAGGACGAATTTCCCACGGCACACAGAAAATTCCCACGCTCAGTTGACCGGTATTTTACGTCGGCGATATCCGGTGTTTATCTAAGAAATATGGCAACAGTCTGCCCTTTATTTCTCCCACAAGTAAATATTTATTAAGCCGAGAGAAAAAAAGCGGAGGCCTTACAAAGAACGCGTACGTTGTTCATCTCGAAAGTGGGCCAATCCGGGGATTAAGCGACAAGTATACATTGTTGTGTCATAACGGCGTTTGCATACCGAGCTGGAAACTTTTTAAGTATGCGCGATGAAAAGTTCGATTGAAATCCTAGCATCGTTTGGGCACAATTCGGAAAATTATTGAAGTTGGAAAGCAACTTTTGCCGGTCGATGTAGCTTTAGGAGCCATAAAACTTGGAACTTTAGCAGGATGGTATCAAATTTCTACTGCACTTGATTCTTCTTAGCTCTTCCGCGCGCGTGGCAACGCGAAAGCAATTCAACATCAATAAGATATCCCTTGCCTGTCACTTCCTGGGTAAAGAAGTGGGAACTGGACAAAATGAAAGTAATTTTAATGGCGACGCACACGATGTGTGCGATCTGAGCAACCTGGGCAATCTGCGGAAAGTCGCCAGTTGCTCATATTGCTTATAGTCCAGGCTAGATATTTTATTTTTTGAAAAGAGTCCTGAATAAGGTTTCTCGGCGCGATAATTAAGTAAAAAATAGTAGAAATGGATTGTGTATGTTTTGGATAAAATCGGTATGTACGAACCTTGGTAAAAAATCGAAAAAAATGCCGAAAACCGTTTTTTTTTTGCGGATTAAGGGACGAAACTATTAACTTTTTTTCGTAAAACAAAAAATAGCACGTTGTAGCGCTTGAAAAAACGAAAAAAACGATCAAAATCGGTTCAGAAGTTTTTGCACAAAAAAAATAAAAACCGGTGAAAAATGCCCATTTTTTGAAATCGAATTACAATGGTCCTAATGGTCGCAGAATTCATGCAAAAATAATAAGAACTTTTTGCATAAATCGAAAAAAACTAAAAAAAGGTCTTTTCGAAAAACGGCTTGAACAAGTCAAAAAATGGTCTTTTTAAGCCGATTGAATGAACCTCGCCCACAAGTCACGATAATGGATTTGTAGGGAATTTAATGATGAGTAATTTAAGCCCAGGAAAATGCTCTACGACCATTTTTTCGGCTTGTTCAAGCCGTTTTTCGAAAATACCTTTTTTTCCATTTATGCAAAAAGTTCTTATAATTTTTGCATGAAATTTTTACTGCAGATAGACACGAGCAAAAGCTACAATTTAAGTCAAAGCAGAAGACCATTTCTGCGACCATTAGAACCAGATTATCGCGCCGAGAAACCTTATTCAGGACTCATTTTAAAAACTGAGCACTTCTCTGCTATATTGCCTGGATTATTGTTGATACGGAGGCGGTTAATCTGAAATTCGCGGGCTGTGAAATAGTGACTTTTATTGATTTCGCGTTGCTGCGTGTGCGGACGGGCTGAGCTGAACCTTCAGGGCAAAACTACGGATCACCTTGGAGATACAACAACTAATCCACGAGTAAATCGGGCCCACCTTTTGAAGAAGTCGATTTGAAGCGTAAATTCCTCCCGATAGATCGTCTAGACGGCGCGTTTGGTCGCGTTAGAATTTTGCCACTCTCTGGCGCTGTTATCCCTCAAAACATAGAAGTCCCCGAGCGGCAATCGATAGAACTAATCCTATCCTGGCCTGTCACCCATGAAAACCACCTAAACCTATCGCATTCAATTAAATTTTCTGTTCCGTTTGTTCTCGCGGTCCATTGTTTGTCATACTGCCAATTGTAAAAGCTTTCAACGAATCGGATTCTATCTTATTCAATACGATCTCGAACTTTGGCTAGACACAGGAATTACCAGGTCGGTTCCTGTTAGTTTTTTTGGTAGGAAACCTTCGTCCGATATTACTTGAAAGGAGCAAAAGAAGGCCAAGTTTTAGATTTTGCTAGCCATTTCTTTGCCTGATACTTTATGGTCTTTTTCTGTTGCAAAGTTTGCTTCAAGAACCTCTAAAGAAAATTGTTATTTGACTTCTGCTGGCATCTTAAAAGCCTCTAAAATTATTACCGATACCAATTCACTAACTTCTCAAACACAATCTCTTGTTCCGGTCCAACATCCACCTCACACTCCCGATTTAATACCTAATAGCAAACTGGACGGGATATTCGGGGATCCTTTTTTCTCGCAGACAATGCGGCAGTGTCCGTGATTGTGCCGCTTCTCCCTAGACACCCGGAGTGCACACCCTTTCAGGGGGTGGGGGTGGAGGGGCAGAGGGCGTCGTTCTAAAGATGGTCTGCACTACTTCTAATTATGATTAGTGTCGCTGTTGTACGGCGTACAGCATAAACGTGCAAAATGAGGCATTAAAGGGAAATAGAAGCGTGAGTACTATGTTGCCATGGCAACATCGACCTGCCTGGTCCGGGCCTCGTGTGCACCAGTGCTGCGGGCAGCGGCGTCCGCCGAGAATATTTTACAGGGGGCGTTTTTTGCGAAAAAATACGCAAAAGGTGAAAATAATGTTGAAAGTATACGGGGCGACACAGGAGACATGTAGAAGCATTTAACTTCATTATTTGCTGATAAAAAAATTGAATTTTGTACGAATTATGACAGCTTGAAAATTGCTTTCACAAAACCGGCGCCACTGTTACTAAGTTCGTAGGCGCCCTGTATATTCCTACAGTACATACAAAATAAAGTTTCTTAAATTTCTGAATATTAAGTATATTCTTCACGAACTATACAACAAGTGGTGCAAAAAAAGCAAAAAAATGTAGATGGAAGAAAAAAGTCAATGGAGTATAGTTTGAAGATTATACAGTGAGGTCCATAAGTAACGGATACATTCAGTATCTACGTAATTTACAATTTATGAGTAAAATCCTGAAACACGTCAATTTTTAATTCTAGAATGACAATTTTTGAGCATAATTTTATACCTCCCCTCCAAATCCCATCAAAATTTTTAAATGGAATGAGGGTGCGTGTGATAGCTCATTTGAAAGGGTTTTTAATGATCTATTCAGCAATATAAGGTTTTTATACAATCAAGTGCCTATGTACCAAATATCTGTCAAATCTGACGTTTTTATTTAATTTTGTGTCAACATTCAACTTAAATGTATCGGTTTCCCTGATACGCTGCGCAAAATACCCAACAAAAAGAAAGGATTAAAAAGGGTTTCTTTTTACATAGAAAAAATTATTATACATTTAAATTTCTTTATTTGCTACATCTGTGAAAACTTATTATTCTATTATGTTATTTATCGCTGATCATCATTTTAACTTTCGGGAGTCTTTCGGATACCCAAAGAATTGAAATTTTGATACATGTATTATTAGTATGTGGTGATAAAACAAGAACGCAGAAGCAGATATGCGAAATATTCAATGCTAAGTATCCTGACCGCCGCATTTCCCAGTCTACGGTTAGTAGAATAGAAAACAAATTTCGTGAATTTGGAAATGTCATAGATATTGCTAAATCTGGTAGGAAACGCATTTTAGACGATGAACAGAAATTGGATATATTGTTAGATATTCAAGATAATCCACATAAACTTACAAGACAAGTTGCCGCCGATAATGATGTTAGTAAAACGTCCATATTGCGTCTTCTAAAAAACGAAAAATACCACCCATATAAAATTCATTTGGTTCAAGAACTTAACGACGATGACCCTGATCGCCGATTGGAATTTTGCGAAATCATAGCAAATAGATGCCAAGATAATCCTTTATTTATAAAAAAACATTATTTTTTCTGATGAAGCAACATTCGTCTTAAATGGAACAGTCAACAAACAGAACTGTAGATACTGGAGTACAGAAAATCCACATTGGATGATGGAGGCCAATACTCAATATCCTGAGAAGGTGAACGTTTGGGCTGGAATTATAAATTCTCAAATTATCGGACCATATTTCTTTGATGGCACATTAACTGGCGCGCGTTACTTGGATTTCTTGCAAAATTTCTTAGTTCCAGAGTTAAGAATGGTTTTCCCAGATGATGACAACTCCAACGAAATTGATAGAAATATTTGGTTTCAGCAGGACGGAGCTACACCACATTTTTCATTGGAAGTAAGAGCCTATCTGAATCAAGTTTTTCCCAATAGATGGATCGGTAGACGCGGTGAAATTGAGTGGCCTGCTCGTTCTCCCGATTTGACCCCGTTTGACTATTTTTTATTGGGGTTACTTAAAATCGAAAGTCTACTTCAACAGACCAAATAACATAGAATATTTAAAAGACAGAATAAGGCAAGAAATTAATCAACTCACTCTGGAAATAATACAAAATGTTTTAGAAGAATTTCAGCAACGCCTCCATTATTGTCAAGTAGCAACGGGCGCCCAGTTTAAATATTTGATTTAAACTGTTTTTCTGTTCTGTTAATGTTCTTTTCTTTACTTAGTAACATTAAAAATGTGATATGTTTCAATAAAAAAATTATAGAAATTAAAAAAAATCTTATGTTGCTGGATGGAGAATTAAAAACCCTTTCAAATGAGCTATCACAAGCACCCTCGTTCCATTTAAAATTTTTAAAGGGGTAGCTTTCACTCCAATGGGGTTGGAGGGGGGAGGTATAAAATTATGCTCAAAAAATGTCATTCCAGAATTAAAAATTGACGTGTTTCAGGATTTTACTCATAAATTGTAAATTACGTAGATACTGAATTTATCCGTTATTTATGGACTTACTGTATAATCCAATAAATATTATTTTTGACATCCTGTAGGTGGGTGTAGCATAATATGGACGGCCATATTGGCGCACGGGTGGTGAGACGTACGCTGCTCGCTTTGTCCGAGCCAAGGGGGATTTTGGGGGCGAGAAAGGTCAGCGGGTTTTGTTGTGTTCCTCGGTGTTTTCATTAAATTCTTGTTAAATCATCGTACGGGTAATAACCGCGATGACAGGGCAGGCCCACGCACACGGCGAAAATTAAAACTCGCGCGACGTGTCACGGACGGACCTTTTTGACGGAGGTCATTCCGTCCGAAAGTAATATTCTACAGCGTGTCCGTCGTCTCGCACGTCCGTAAAAGGATTACAGAACGTTCGCTCTTTTTTCTCAAGAAAAAAATCGGTAGGAACGGGGTACGTTTAAAAGTATACGTAAGACTATTTTATTGAAAGGAAAGCTACTGGAGTGTATGTGTATGTGTACAGTAACGTGGAATTAATCAGACATAATGAAATATGTGCTGGAAAGTCAAAAACGTTTATTTTTTTTTACATTTTTTTCTTTTTCGTTACTTTAAAGAAAACTTGAGTAACGAACTAAGGGCTGACGGCTATACGAGGCATGTAAATTAAGTAATGGGATTGATTTTTTAGTTTTTGTTTATTCGAATAGAATTACAATTCAGTATTGTTTTTTTCAAAATAACTTCCTTGGGAAGCCACACAGCGCTGGAGACGGTTCTTCCATTCCTCATAGCAGTGCTGGAACTCATATACTGGAATAGCCTTCAGTTGGTCGGTTACAGCCGTTTGGATGTTTTCTATGGTCCCAAAATGACGTCCCTTGAGGTGATTTTTCAATCTCGGGAAGAGAATAAAGTCACAAGGCCTCAAGTCAGGCGAATAAGGAGGCTGAGGAGCCACAGAAGTGTTTTTACTGGCTAAAAACTCGTTTACTGAAATGGCTGTGTGACAAGGCGTATTGTCGTGATGCAACATCCAGTTGTTCTTGATGTTGGTCTCACATGCATGATCATTTCTCGAAGTTTTTCAAAAACCTCTCCGTAAAAGTGTTGACTGTTTGGCCTGGAGGCACAAACTCTTTGTGGACAATTCCCTGGCCATCAAAAAAGCAATGCATTTGATTTTCTACTTGCCCATTCTTGATTTTTTTGGGTCTTGGAGAGCTTGAAGTGTGCCATTCCATGTTTTGGCGCTTGGTTTCCGGGTCGTACTCAAACACCCAAGTCTCATCACCGGTAATGACACGTTCCATAAAATGGGGTTCATTTTCAATCGATTCCAAAAAGTCAAGACGCCTTTTTCTCCTGATGTCCTTTTGTTCCTGCGAAAGTTTTTTTGGAACCAATTTTCGCAGATTTTTCTCATCCCCAATTCGTTAGTCAAAATCTGATGAACAGTGGTGTGATTTAAATTTAACTCTTCCCTGATCATTCTTGTCGTCAACCGACGATCTGAATGCACAAGATCCCGATTCTATCGACATTTTAATCGGTTCTTGAAGATGAAGGTCTTACACTGCGTTTTTCATCTTCAATCGACTCTTCTTCTTTCTGAGAATGCTTTAAACCACCTAAGAACCTAGGCTCTTGAAAAAACACTGTCTCCGTAGGCTTGTTGAGGTTTGCAAAAGTATCTGTTGCATGCACGCAAGTTCAAACATGTACTGAAGGTGCATTACATATTTAACCTACCGCCTAGGCTCATTACTTAATTTACACACCTCGTATATCTTGATAAAAACCCTGTCACACACTAAAAAAAAATAAATGCTACGGCCACGCGTAGAATAACTCCCACGCAAAATACGACCACCATACCCTCGAACTTTATCGCACAAAACGTTGAAATGAATCGTTACATCAGTATCACCGCACTTCTTACAACAGGTCGTGTTCCATTGTTACAGTTCCTGGTAGCCTTTTGTGATTCGTAAATATACGTTCGGACAGTTTGATCGATTGAAGGCCCACTATTAATATTTCGTCGATATATGTAATTATGGCGGTTTTGTGTGGAATAAATAATACGTTATTGGATGTTTAGATTCCTGTACTAGAGAAATTTTTTTGGGCCAATCGAAAGAGCGTACGCGGTGTTGTAATTAATTTATGTATGTTTTGTGCATTCTAATATTGTATTCTTAAACATACAGTCCGATTACTTTTGTACTGACTGTCCAGATGATGAAAAAAAAAAAATGTCCACAGATCATTTTAAAGACGAGCAAAAATTTGGATTTTTTTTTGTTTTTAGGATGAATACGTGAGAACCGCTCCTGCTAAAAAATGTTTAAGTCCAGATCTGAAAACTAGACACTTGAGGCTACAATTTCTTTTTTTTTTATATTTTCTGTATGACCATTTTTCTCCGAGTTATCCCTTGTTGAAAATCACCCAAAAATTTGGAATTTTTTTAATATCCTTTAATTTTTGTTACTGGTTTATATAAAATATGCCAAGGAACGGAATTATAAGCGGAAATGTGAAAAAAAGACGTTTTTTTTCACAAATTGCTAATTTAAAAAAATTAGCAATTAAAATAAATTAAAAAATACATAGGACACTGTCAAAACTAGCCCTATATGTTTCAAAAACACATAAAAATCTCTGCCTACGGGACTGTGCATGAGTGTATCCACGCGAGCCAGCTGTCGGGAAACACGAAGGTTTTTTCCGAGTATTTCCCTCAAGCATTCCGGCTTATAGACCAGGCGATAATTGTTTTCGGTTGTTCGGACTTTTCCAAACGGTCCTTAATTTTTATCGAAACGCCTCCGGAATCTCGTAAGAAATGATTACAAAATTAAAATATCCTTTCCTTTCCTAGATAATTCGAGAACTGTACATCGTAGAGAAAAGTTGAAGAAAGAAAACAGTTTCTTGAAATGGCAATATTTGGAAAAGAAACTTGAAATAAATTATAGTTTAAAAAAAACTAAAAAAAAAACACGCTTTAATGGCAAACCGAACTAAAAAAGTAGAAAATATTTTTTAAGTATCAAGAGCTTGTGTTACAGCAATAGAAAATTCCAACAATCAATTACGACTAATTAATTTGGAATAAGATTAAAATAAAAATTAAATTATTAATAAAATAATTCAATTATAGTATAAAAAGCGTGGGGTGCAATTTATTATATTTTCACAATGACTAATATTATAAACAGCTCCTACTGAAATAATTGTAACATTTACTATCAAGCACCCCACGCTTTTTTTACTATAATTGAATTATTTTATTAATAATTTAATTTTTATTTTAATCTTATTCCAAATTAATTAGTCGTAATTGATTGTTGGAATTTTCTATTGCTGTAACACAAGCTCTTGATACTTAAAATTATTTTCTACTTTTTAGTTGGGTTTGCATCAAAGCGTTTTTTTTTTTTAGTTTTTTTGAACTATAATTTATTTTCTTGTATTTTCTTGTATCAAAATTTTTCCGAATTATAATTTTTTTTAATTTTTTACTTTCTAATTTATTGATTTACGAAATTTTAGGTATTCAACTTTCTTCAAAATTTTCGAACTCAAAATTCTTGCCAAAATTTTTAAATTAAAATTTCTTTGAATTAAAAATTTTCCCAAAATTGTTAAATTTTCAAATTTTTGAATTGAAAATTTTTTTCCGAAAATTTTTTATTTGATTTTTTTTTATTGATCAAATTTTTATTTATTTCTAAGTTTTTAATTTTTATTTTATTATATGATTCTATAATCCAAAATTTTTATTTCGAATTTTTTTTTTAATTTTAAAATCAATTTTTTTAAAACATTTATATTTCAACTTTTCAAAATTATAAATTTTAAATTTGGAATTCTGTATTTTTAAAATGTTCTTAATTAAAATTTATCGTTTCAAAAATTTTTGAATTCCAAAAATTTCTTTGTTTCGAAATAAAGTTTTTTTTTGACAATTTATTCTTTTTTTTTCAAAATGTTTAAATTCAAAATTTCTGTTAAAGTACAGTTTCGTTTCCGTTCCAAGTTTTTCAATGTAATTTACAATTTATCTTGAAGGTTATTGATTTAAAATTAATTCAGAAAGTTATTTATTAACTATTCCTATTATTTTTTCCGCAAAATTAAAATTATTTCAAAAAAACTTAGTGCGGTCCATTGTAATACGTTTGACTTAATAATGTAATCATTTCAAAATGCATGTAGAAACATTCCGTAGTGACATCTATGGTACCACAGTCGTACCATTAATTTTAATTAAATATACTCTAGTGATAAGAATTCTTTTTTTTATATCGGTAAAGAAGAATGTCATTTACCGTCGTTCTATGCATTGTATACACTTAACCTGCAAACTATTCTAAATAGTTTCTTTTTTTATCCTGATGATTCTAGTCAGGACATTAGAACAAAGTAATAAAATAATTGTATTGTCATCAGTCCTTGACCCCTGTGCAAATTTTCAAGCTGATCAGACTTCTGGAAATTGGTACAAATTACACTGAAAGATTCCGTTACATACATACATACAGGTGAAGCTAATAAAAGCGTGTTAATAATAAAAAAAAGCGTGTTAAAAAGGGCGAGATTGTTTCCTGATTTTGTTTTTGACTACTTAGATTATACATACGACCTTCAGATCTTGTCTCAGAAAACTTTCTGATGTGATAAAAAACACACCAAATTTCATCCAAATCGGTCGAATAGTATTTGCATAATATTTTTTTGCCCTTTTCCGCCCTTTTTACTTTCTCTACAATGAATAATTCGCGAGTTATCTAGGAGAAAATGTGAAAAAACACGCGTATGTTCGAGTTAATTTTTTACATTTTGTATAATAACAAACTGCCTATGCCGAAATTATAATTTCTTAAGAAATTCCAGAGGCATGTCAATAAAAATTAAGGATAATACGAAAAGAATCCAAACTACCCAATTTATACCGCCTGGTCTATTAGCCCAACATCAATTCCGGCGTTAGCGTTCGCACGCCTTGTTGTACAACATCCCCTGTTAATTAGAAACTTTCACCCCGACGGCGTCGTCCCCCGTTCGTCCCCCCGAGGTGGGCCAACTCGGGGTAGCCGAATGGCGTCGCTGCAACACGGGCTAAACCCCTTCCTAATTCAAGAATGAAGACGCGTGTTTATATAGGTCGTCTTTGGCACCCCCCAACCCCTCGGCAACGGTCGCCTTTTTGCGAGTGACGTGGATTAATGAACTCGCCGCGTTCGAAACGCACTGCGTACCTTTTGACGGACTGTAATTAATAGGAGGTTTTCCCCTGTTGGAGGGTGATTTAACACTCACTGACTGTGATTCGCACGTGCCGATTTCTCATACCTAACGTGAGAAGTTGTGTGTCCTAGTGTTTAAGCCACTATTGATGATCATAGAGTCATCCAAAAAAAAAGTCATCAAATCTGATTATGAAAGGTCATGTCGAAGCTCGAAACCAAACTTTTGAGGTGGCTGCAGAATTGTAAAATAATATAATTCATATTTAATAAAGAACAAAGGTGAGTAAAAATTTGTGAAACGTGTCACGGATTTTAGAAATTATTTAGAAATTTGGAATGAGTTGACGCATTTCATAGTACCTGATGGTACTAAACTCCGCCTAAATTTTTTTCGAAAAATAATAATTGTTATTAAAAGCTATGAACAAATGACATTTTATGCAGCGATTAAAAAGAAATTTTTTATCTCGAAATGGAAGGCTCTAATCGAAAAATTTTATAGGACAACTACAAAAAAAGTATTGTTTATAATAAAAAAATGCTGAGAATTCAATGTTCTCCATCATTTATTAAAATTTTCTCTTTTTCTAAATACTCGTTATAGATTTCCAAATATTTAGAAAAAACAAAATTTTTGGGATCGCTGTTTGCAAAATAAACTCCACGCTGTTTTGTTGGACGTTACGCCCGCGCATTAAATATTATTTAATGTTAAATAATAATAAATAAGATTATTATTTAATGTTAAATAATATTCATCGTTAAAATTTGATTAAATGTAATTAAAAAAAAACTTACGTAGTCGAATCCAGTTTATTGTTGTTAATTGAACGTTCACAGGAATCACACACATAGTTTCCAATCAAATGAGCAAACTTTGCATTCCAATTATTCGTCATTCGCATCACATTCTTATACACACGTTTATGTTTCGATTTATCTAAAGATTGTAACAACGATTACCTCGAGGCAGGGTTGCAATAAGCTTAGAAAAGATAACTAATTCAATAAAACAGTTGAGAAACGACAAATCACATGTTTTTTTCAAGTTTAGATCGAGCACTGGCGCCGCGCGCGGGCGTAACTTCCAACAAAACAGCGTGCAGTTTATTTGCAAATAGCGATCCCAAAAAATGAGTTTTTTCTAAATATCTGGAAATGTATAACGAGTATTTAGAAAAAGAGAAAATTTTAATAAGTGAGGGAGAACATTGAATTCTCAGCATTTTTTTGTTATAAACAATACTTATTTATTTGTTTAACCATTTTTAAGGTTCTAACAATTTTTTCCAACAAGCTCAATGTCTTTCGAAAAAAAGTTGTCCTATAAAATTTTTCGATTAGGGCCTTTCATTTCGAGATAAAAATTTTCTTTTTAATCGCTGCATAGAATTTCATTTCTTCATAACTTTTATAACAATTATTTTTTTTTCGAAAATATTTTAGGCAGAGTTTAGTACCATCAGGTACTTTGAAATGCGCCAACTCATTCCAAATTTCTAAATAGTTGGAAAATCCGTGACACGTTTCACAAATTTTTACTCAGGTGTGTTTCATTTGGAATTTATTTTAGAAATGGTAATAGTCGTGGTAATAGTAGTAAAGGGTTCATTATATTCAAGAGCTCATATGAGGATTTTGGTTAAGTTTTTAAGTTTGGTAAAGGTTAAGACGCAGTTGTTATTAATTTCGACCACTTTAGCCGGTCACACAAGCCTTGCTCTTTTAAATGCCGTTGAGTTTGGTATATAAAAATTGAGTATATATAAAAATTGAGTGAAAAAAAAAACAGTATTTTTAAATAACACCATCTCTCAGTGTAACATGTTTTAATTATTTTAAATGATCTCTTCTCTTAGTGTAGCATAAATTTCCTTTTTGATGACTTTTTTTTGGATGGCTCGATGACTGTCAATAATACTTGACAAGAGTGTATACAATTTTTTTCGTAACGTTCTGGATCACTAGGAGTGTTAAATCTTTTTAATTTAACATTCCTGACATCTTCTGTCTAGTATACCCTCGTTATATCTAGCTGTTACATGATAAAAATCGCGAAAAAACTCGATACTAAAGATGCATTGAATTCCCTGCTCAAAATGGGAACGACATGGACTTAATGGCCCACATTTGTAGCCTTATGTTTGGTTAAAAATACAGCGTTTACCTTCATAATGCTTTATTATCGAGCGAGGAAAATTATGTATCGGCCTCGAGGTACGTACTATAGATTTAACAAACCGGAGCAAGCCTGGATTTTGTTATATTTCGGTTGGGAATTCATAACATCGCGAGAACAAAACGTATTGTGAAGTTAATAACGGTCTGAGCGAAGAGGGAAGGTGTTTCAAACACCATTGTGGAATGAGGACTACTGATTTAACAGTATTTTGAATTTATGATTAATAATTAATTGGATAATATTAGATTCTAGGGATGATTAGTGTGAAATTTGAATACATAACAGTATATAAGTGTCGAGCAACTATAATTGACAAACATAGTGTTATTTAAAAAATATCGTATAGAACCACTGAACGATCGGATGGCTTCTAAATGTTTCGTTTCTATTAACCAGTTTCGGCCGAACGCCACTCCCGGTACCTCGCTCTTCAGCGCCTCATAACTAATACTATTTGCGACAGAAAAATTTGATAGGGACATATTTATTCCACCGGTTAGTGAGGTTCCAGGTCCATTGCAGAACGGAAACCCCTTGAAAATTTAATTTATAAAAAAATGTGCAAAAAAAAAATGATGTTTTTTTTTAAAAACTTCTTTTTTTCGTGATTAACACTTTTTGGAGGAATTTCATATGGACACCATCGGAAAAGGGGCACGTCTTAAACTTCAAAAATATGTCCCTGTCAAATTTTTCTGTCGCAAATAGTATTAGTTATGAGTAGAGTTCGTGCGAGCGCGGAGTGTAACAGGACCGTAGTCAGTTTACGAATTAAAATGTTAATATGTTCACAGAAACTATGTTGCATCATAGTACATTATTAAATAGTTTACTTATTTGTAATTAGGATTGGTGACCTGTTTCCATATAACTTATAGTTAATTAGTGGATGAGGTCAAATTTTCCAAAAAAAAAAACTATTTTCGTTAGTGACGTTTCGCAAAATTTATTTGCATCCTAGGACTCTCTGCTAGCTCCGATCCATAAGAAGACTCAATCGTTGTAAAAATGTCATATTGGCTATCGATGTTTCTTTGTCCAAGCTGACTCCCAGTTATACTTGATTGTAATGTAGGATTGGTGACCTGTTTCCATATAACTATATAGTTATTGTGGTCTTTAAAAAAAACTAATTTTCGTTAGTCGACGTTCGTAAAATTTATTTGCATTTTTACAACGTATTGAGTCTTCTTATGGACCGATCTAGCAGAGAGTCCTAGGACAAATAAATTTTGCGAACGTCGACTAACTGAAAATTAGTTTTTTTTGGAAACATTTGACCTCATCCCACTAATTAATATATAATTATTACTTATTACCAAGCGCGAATGTCACATGGCCGACACTATGCATGTCTTGCCCTTGCCTCGTTGGCCTACACAGCTCACAGCTGACTTGCATTACGAAAACTGCAATTTTTAGTTAACTATAATTTAGTTAACTAGAGAACCCCAAGTTACGTACGTTTTTAGAAAAATATATGGACCGAAAAAGGTTCTGGATAAAACTAATCACGAAACGAGAAACCGTGTCTCAACACTGACGTTTGTCGGTTAAGTGTTGCCATTGTTACGTGTTATCTTAATTTATATAAGTATTTTATCCTTGACTTAACCGTACTATTTGGTAAAAATAGTGCTATGTTGCTACATAATTTATATAGATATATTAATATTTTCATTCGTTAACTGACTACGGTCCTGTTACACTCCGCGCTCGCACGAATTCTAGTTATGAGGCGCTGAAGAGCGATGTACCGGGAGTGGCGTTTTCGGCCGACACGGGTTAAAAGGCAATTTTATATCCGACTTTATATCGAACAATATTATATATCGAACAGCGTTTACATGGCCTCCTACTGTGCTCCTATTGGGCAGAGGTGTCGTAATATTCGGCGAATCGACAGACCGAGAGTACAAGTCACCGCGTCGCGGTAACAGGCCCTAAACGGTGCCCACCTCTAGCGGCAAATAGGCGAAAGCTGCGGCTTTCCAGCAACAGGTTCGCAGACGAGGAATCAATAGCTAGGGGGGTATCGGGTTCGCTCCTCGCGGCCGGTAGCCCTCTTTTTGTGTGGCGCTCGGCGGCCAAGGCTGTCCCCCTCCACCCACGCGTCGAAAATCGCACGGGAACGGAATGTATAATGCGATAAAACGCGCGGCCCGGCCAGCGGCGCTCCCTAAGGGAGGCCCAGAAGGGTTCAGTAAAATTAGAAAAGGGTGTCGCATAGTTTTTAACCGTATCGTAAGTTGGATGCAACAGAATGGAATTGAAAACAATAGGAATCGGTAATACGAGTATTGCGGCAAATAAATATATTAAAAAAATAAATATAGTAAGGGGTAATAAACCCCCTTAATATACAATTAGGTGGCCAAAATAATTTTTGAACCACTTAGTTAAAAGTTAGGAAATTTCCCGTAAAAAACGCCCGTGAAAATTTCAGAGCGAAATTCGAACTCTATGTATTTGTTTTCGTCTTTTTTCGAGAACGCCTTTTTCAGCGCGCAGCAGGTATACGAGAGCGGTCGGCCCTAGTGAAAGTTTTATCTGTTGTATCTGTAAACGTAGAATTTTTTTTTAATTATTTGAGGTTTACCGACAAACTATATGTATTTTTAACATACATTTTATTTCCTGGACTGTTACTGATGAAAATTATGACGTCCAGAGTGGTTGCCGTTTTTTTTGTAGGTCCACTGCGCCAGCGTGCAGCCGCCATTTTGTTTTGAAAAATATAAAAAAAATGTTTTTTGAATGAAACTACCTATTACAACATGGTACAAACTAATGTAGGTCGTATGTAGCTTACTCACTTTTTGCAACTAGAACAAAAGTGCTTGTTGTAACTGCTACTCACCTGAAACAAGAGAAAAATAAAATTAAGCATCAAGATAAAACATTAAACTCTTTACTCAAAGTCAAAAAAAGGTTCATAATTCTAAAACCGCCCTCTTTAATAACAATTATAATAATAATAATAATAATAAATCTACTTTATCCCATATAATTACAGTTTTTCATTTTTTAATTCGTATTCACCATGATCATGACCATAAACCGACTTTTTAAGAACAGATTTTTTTTTCTATTTTTGCCCCCCGTGAAATAAAGACGCGGATACGCCGCTGCGTCCATGTCGCATTCGTATAATAAATAAACACATTTCCACCCCAAAATGGGATAACGGTTATGATACGTGTACATTGTACACCCTTTCGGATATTATAATGGCGTCGAGGGACGCAGGGAGGGCGCTGTCCGTTTTTCGATGCTAATTAGATGTCGCTTTTTACGACGTGAAAACAGTCGTTAACTGCGGGCGAATTGTCGATGTGAGACCTGGACTCGTATACAATTTGTGTTGGACGATATAACTACCTATATTAACTTGACACTCCTTGATACGTATTTGTTAATATCTGTGACGCAGGAAAAATAGGATTGTAATTAATACAGGTCGGTAGTCAGTGGTCTATTCCAGGACCGCATTTAAAAACAAATAATGAATGTAATTGTAAATTCGACACGATAAGTGTCAAATCATGAAAAGCAAACGGGATACTGAAGCACTTAATTTGATGAAGCAAAGCATTTAATTCTGACCTAGTTAACCCTTTAACGTCAAAACTACAGTTTTTTGTATATCCTCTCTTTAGCAACGTGCCAAATACAATAAACGATGGAAGAAAAATCGGGAAATTGACCTGAAACGATTTTCAGGTAATTTTTTTTGTAACATGATTTTTGACTGGAAAAAAATTTTCTTTCGACAGAAAACTACGGGAAAAGGGCATTTGAGAGTTGTACTGAAAAGTTGTGTACTTAAAAAAATTAATTCCAACAAGGGGTGTCCAATATCTCGGCCAAAAGGACACATTGTGTGGGGAAACTTTCATAATTTTTTTACTCAAACCTGGAGAACTTTGGGGCAAAAGTTTAGAGAAAAAAAGTGCTCAGATTCATCCAAGTCTGATTTTTTTCAGCACGCCTGATTTTTTTCAGAATTTTTGGCCCAGTTTGGACATTTTCCCGTTAGAAGGCTTTGAAAAAAATGGTCTTTCCTAAAATTTCACAATCATTTCCAGACATCTGGGAAAAAATACACGTGTTCTTGGCTCATACTCAATAGAGTCTGCGCCAAAATTGCTCCAATCCCCAAATTGTCCATTTTTTCATTTCAATGGTCCGAAAATTGGCCGAAACCCAAAATTGCAGGGAAGACCGAAAATTCTGGAAAAATTCGCACGTTTCCCTTCTAAGGCGAATTGACATTTTTTTTTACAGTTTGACCAAAAAAAGAACAAATCGGAAATAGTCCCCTTAGAGCTTGTATTCGGAAAAAAAATTCAAAATCGTCCTTTTTGGTACGATTATACTTTGTTGAGTATAATTCAAGACACTCATTATTTCAGAATTTTTGAAGACGATGAGCGCTCGGGTAAGCGAGTGGACGCGTGGTGGGGGAAGCCTCTCACGCCGCAGACTTCCCCTTCACTCGCTTACCTGAGCGCTCGAGGCAACGCGACGCTTGATTTTCAAACGCGTTTTTCAGCCGATTGAATGAACCTCTCCCACAAGTCACGATAATGGATTTGTAGGGAATTTAATGACGAGTAATTTAAAAATTACTCGTCGCTCTAAGACCATTTTTCGGCTTGTTCAAGCCGTTTTTCGACAAGACCTTTTTTTAGTTTTTTTTCGATTTATGCAAAAAGTTCCTATTATTTTTGCATGAAATTTTTACTGCAGATGGGCAAGACCAAAAGATACAATTTAAGCCAAAGCAGAAGTTTCTGCGACCATTAGAACCATTGTAATTCGATTTCAAAAATGTAATTGTGAGCGACCTCGAATCTAATTCGCTTTCATTACAGAGTCAATCACACCTTCACGGATAAATCTACATCATTCGACTTCCTGCTCGTGAAGGCCCGAGAAGATAAAAAAAACTCAAGAGGATCATTCCGTCTAAAATTGCAAAGCTTATCGGATCCGATCTACCCTCGGGG
Organism: Aromia moschata; assembly: GCA_029963805.1. NCBI lineage: Eukaryota > Metazoa > Arthropoda > Insecta > Coleoptera > Cerambycidae > Aromia > Aromia moschata. The sequence continues at coordinate 1,095,961 of JAPWTK010000031.1, forward strand.
CGCCTATTCGAAAAAAAAAAAAACGGGGATTAACCCGAGTCCCCTCCCCTTCACCGTTCGCGACTACTAACCGATTGCCTGTCGGAGCTTTGCCGGCGAGTTGTAGCGCGTACGACGCACAGTGGGTTAGAATCGGAAAATCCTGGCCAAAAATCGAGAAAGGTAGAAAATTTGTCAAACTTTATATTTCAAAAAAAAAAAACTGCGCGAATTTAATGTTTTTTCGGTTCACTGATTTCAAATTTGTACCGCATGTAACCATTTTTTTCGGCAAAAGGCGGACCGGTAGCAACCGCACGTAACCCGCGATAAAAGGTACTTATTATCATCAAAATTAGAGCATTGATATTTTCTGCTTATATAATTTCAACAAAATCTCCTTACCGAAAAAAACAGGTGGAGAACCGGAAGTAAAATTTTCTTAAACAGCTACATATTTTGATCGGAATAAGATTATTTATATTTTTCATTAATAAGATTTTAATCTAACCCTGAAGAAATGGAGGGCCAAAAGTAATAACTTTTCGGAACCTACAATTGTACGCAACGTGTCTACTAAAATTACTAGTGTGTTACTACTAAAGTGTTACTAAAATTGTGTTAAAAATTGATCGCAGAGAACCTCAGTTAAGTTGGATTAGGTTAACTAGTATAATATAAAAAATATATATGTATATCACGGAACATGAGACACCCTATATTTCTCCTTCCACTGGTCAATAGTGTACATCAGGTATAAACATTTCCCCCCTTGGTTGGGACTTACTATTGTATCGGGGATGAACACCTGCTTTGACGCAGGTACAGTTAGAATTGCCCCGAGAACGCTCTATTGAACGCGCCTTTCTATTTTTGCATATTTCATTGAAATAAGCAGTTTCAAGCAGCCAATTTTTATGAATTTCTTATTCCACTAATATTTCCCACACGTTAAATTGTGAATTAGTGTTAGAACTCTGTAGATACAAACTATTTTCCTACTTTTCTTTCGCTACCTTAACATGCGCGTTTGTATTATAAGCGCAGAGTTAACATTTATTTTCCATAATAAGAAATTTAAAAATTTGAATTTCAATGCATAGATAACATTTTACATCCCTTCAAGAGTAGCCTCCATTTTTTTTAGTCGGAAATACACCTTGTGGTAACAAAAATTCACAACACACGAACGTTGAGTATTTCGGGACCGATTCTCGTACCGTTACGCACTCGAATGTGACCAACTTCCGACTGAAGTAGAACGGCAGGTATAAAACCTAGGTAGCTGTCGTTTCAGTATTACACGCAGGAAACCCTGCTTCACAAAGCTATATGGATTAAAACAGAATATAACGAACTTGGGTTTTCGATTTTTGGCCAGGATTTTCCGATTCTAAACCACTGTGCGCCGTCCCGTATTTCCTGCTGCCCATCAAAAGTCCGATTTATGCGGGGTTACTCGAAGCGAAGGGGGGTGCCCGGGGGTGAGGGAGGCGTTTCGTGAGCCTTTCCTCTTAATAATCGCCATATTTTCGTGGGGAAATGGCACGCCGAGACGAACGCTGCTTGCCTAAGAGAACTGCCTGCCGTAAATCACCGGTTCCAGTGTTTCGGGGTCCCGAAGGACGCCCGGAAGATTTGTCGAGGGCGCTCCATTTTTTCCGATCCGGTTTAATTACACATCTCGGGTGCGGGAGCGGGGGAATGTTTCAGATTAATGTCCTGGGTGGGACAAGAGGCTGTTCGTCTCTTACCTAACGGAGTACAGGGTGATTTTTTTTATGTTGGCTGGTGGAGAAATTCCCACATTCTTGTAAAGAAGCATGGGATCCACGGGATCATATTTTAAAGGGTGATTACTAGGCCTAAGCAAAAGGCTGTAATAGCAAAAAAAACTTGAAACGAAACTTTTTTTTTTTTTTTGAAAATCTGGGACACTACCAGAAAATTTTGGAAATGGGCTGCAAAAATTTGCGATTTTTTTTTAACAAATCACCGTACGAGATGTGTAAATTAAGTAATGAGATTGTTTTTTTAAATTTTTTTATTCGAATAGAATTACAATTCAGTATTGTCTCCTTCAAATTAACTTCCTTGGGAAGCCACATAGCGCTGGGGACTGTTCTTCCTTTCCTCATAGCAGTACTAGAACTCATATACTGGAATAGCCTTCAGCTGGTCGGTTACTTTTTTGCGGTTTGAATTTTTTCTATGGTCCCAAAATGACGTCCCTTGAGGGGATTTCTCAATCTCGGGAAGAGAAAAAAAGTCACAAGGACTCAAGTCGGGCGAATTAGGAGGCTGAGGAGCCACAGGAATGTTTTTGCTGGCTAAAAACTCGTTTACTGAAAGGCTGTGTGACAAGGCGCGTTGTCGTGATGCAACATCCAGTTGTTCTTCAACTATCAGCAAAACCATTTTTAAAACGCATTAAAAAAAACGGTTTACGAAAACAGTCACGAAGAACAAACAAATGACTCTAACAAGTTCAAGCTTGTACTGAAATTTGAACTTTTTAATGTAACAAATAGCTGATACTGTTTAAGCATGGTCAATCCGTTGCTAAACACACTGTACGCGTATTGCGGGGTCGTATCACTTGAAATTGAAAAGTATAACCGACTTCTACGTTATTTTTTTAAGATAAAATTCAATTTGACCCACCAACTTTCAACTGTCGCATCTACTATAAGCGATGGTCGCAAAAAATATACACCGTTTGGAAACAGCCCACGCGTACGTCAAATATTATACAACTCCACTTTCACCTTTCCATTTTCCAATAGAAAACATATTTACCAAGCGATAAGTTCATTGTCAAAGATGTGTTTATCTCTGTTATTCAATATATTAAATTGGAACTATACAGGGCGTTTGTTAACGGACACCCACAAAGCCCTAATCGGCGTCTAAGCCAGCAAGTAAATTAATCCTACGAAATCTGCGATATAATCCTGAAATGTGAGCTGCATATGCACGCTTATGTCTAAGCTCAGTCCAAGAATTGATACCAAACCACCAGCTGCAGCGAATGCGATTTTCAAAGTAGTTTATGCATGATAATGAAAACGTCTTTGGAACAAATAACTTTTCTAGTCATGTTAATTCTAAACGAAGGAAAATGTGGAGAGAAACCTCTGCGTTCTCAGACTATTATCTACGCAAAAAACTCCCGGCTTTACTAACACGTCGCGGGTGTTCCAGTTTCGTCGAAGGGAGTTCCCCTGTTTACTCAAAGATATATGATTTTTTATCATAGACGCGCTTCCCGACACCTGAAACGTTCTCTCGCTTCCTGTCGGTGAATGCCTTAAAAAAATCAATAAAGGCCTAATGGCGGACAGCACATATCCGTTATCTGATATCGGCGGTGTAATCTAAACTGGTGCGGCGGAACGAACCTCCATCGAGTCGGAAAACTCGATGGAAAACGGTGCGGGATCTCATCGAAACGACACCGTGGTCGGACGATGTACAGGGTGGCTCTAAAAAAATAATAACAGCTATTATTTCTTTTAAGGGGGTAAATACAATTAGGTGGTCAAAAAAATCGAGTTTTTTCCGCTAAAGAGTTAGGAAATTTCCCGTAGAATACGCTCGTGAAAGTTTCAGAGCGAAATTCGACCTCCTTATATTTTTTTTCCGTCATTTTTCGAGAACGCCTTTTTCAGCGCGCAGCAGGTATATGAGAGCGGTCGGCCCTAGTGAAAGTTTTATCTATTGTATCTTACTTTGAAATACCCAAGGCCGGATTTGTATACCTGAGAGTATTATATATGGGGCATTTCACGCCAACTAAATGAGGCCAAAAAAAAAAATTCTGTTTGAAACATATCACAATCGAAAAAAAAAAAAACAGAAAACCATTACAACCTTCTTTTTAATTTATTTCATTTTCTTACCGAGAAAGATTGAAACTTTAGAGTCGAAACGAAAATTTGTATTTTTTCACCCTCACCATCCCTCTCCTTGTGCCTCAAAAAATCTAAGATTTTAGGAAAGTTAGTTTTTTTAGCAAGTACTATCGATTGTGATATGTTTCAAACAGAAATTTTTTTTGATCTCACTTAGTTGGCGTGAAATGCCCTATATACATATACAACAGATGAATAACACCATGTATGAAGAGATTGAAGGCCTTCTGTATTCTCAAAATTTTAAACGAATTTTACTCAAAACAATATTTTCAAAATTGGCAACCACAATTACTCAAAAACCACGGCCGATTTGGCTGAAACTTTCAGGGTTTTTTCTTTATACTCTTAGCTCGTCTGTAAACCTAAATATTTTGGAATTTTGTGTTGCAAAATTTAATTATTAATGCAAAAGTGTCTGAAAAAATTCGGAAAATCACCAATTTTTCTAGAAGAACTTCTGCCAAACGTAGAATTTTTTTTTAATCTTTTGAGGTTTACTGACAAATTATATGTATTATTAACATAAATTTTATTTCCTGGACTGTTACAAACGAAAATTACGACGTCCAGAGCGGTTGCCACCGTAGGTCCACTTTGCGACAGCGTGCAGCCGCCACTTTGTTTTGAAAAATAAAAATTTGTTTTTTTTTTTAATTATCCATTCTTATCTTAACGAATATACAAAGTTTTGCAATGATTAAATAAAACTTTCTTGGTAAAAAAAATGTTTTTTTAATGCGTAATTTTAGCCCGTCTAATTGTATTTACCTCCTTAATAACTATAACAGTTATTGTCAGACAGTCGGATGCTTTTTGTGCAACTGCTTCAACTTTAAAACAGTTTTTCCATTTTAATATTCCTGATTGAGTGGCTCTCCAAGCTAGGAAAATTTAATGAAATAAATGTTCATTCTCATATCTCACACAATGTTTTCGTTCGAGCAAAAAGAGGTGCCACATTTGTTCGGACCAATGTGAATCGAATTACGCCGGATTCGAATCTGTAAAGTCTCTAGGCGACTCTAGACTGATCCAACCCTTTCCGCCTAATGCCGACAGAAAACAGACCTGACGCCGCGTCCCTCTTGCGCAGTTAATTAAAGGAAAACAAAGCTAACCGAACGTACACAGAGGGAGCCACTTTAGAAATTAATTTTTCCACTTTCGGCGGGCTATAGTTTCCCGGTTTCGCCCAACTTAATCGGGAGATTAAAAAAAAGCCTCGTCAGAATCGGAGGAAAGTTTCCCGGCGATTCGCTCTGCCCGGAAGGAAACGGGAAACTTCCAAATTGTGAAAAACAACGTTAAAACTTTATTCCGCGTTTTACTCAAATAACTGCAGTGGCGTAGCAAAAGTACTAATTAAGGCGAGTTATTAAAAATCGTGAGCAAAATAAAATGCTGTAATAACGTTTACATTTTTTTACATTTACAATTATTAAAAAAGATTAAATAACCATCTGTACATGTGTTTGTGAGAAAAAAGTATATAATATATAGTGGCTAACGTAACCTCAACTGAATGTTTTTAGAGCTGAATCTCACCGTCCTTTTAATAAGTAGAGTTCGTGCGAGCGCGGAGTGTAACAGGACCGTAGTCAGTTTACGAATGAAAATGTTAATATGTTCACAGAAACTATGTTGCAACATAGTGCATTATTAAATATTATTACTTATTACCAAGCGCGAATGTCATAGCGCCGACACTGTGCATATCATGCCCTTGACTCGTTGGCCGTCACAGCTTACAGCTGACTTGCATTACGAAAACTGCGCTAGCAAGTTTAGTTATTTATGGCACGCTGCAACAGACTGTCGCCGATATTGCATCGCGTTGATACGTTTCGTTTTTACGTATTCGCCGTGTGTTTAAATAACTGACTACGGTCCTGTTACACTCCGCGCTCGCACGAACTCTATTAATAAGCAATTGATTTCCTAAAACCCGTTATGTCACTAGTATATTGCTACCACGAAAAACCATGTAAAGGGTGTCCCATAATTCATGCAAGATTTTAATTTTCCGCCATTTGTGCTATAAAGTGTTGGCACCCAAAAAAGAAAACAGTTTGACAGCTGACAGTTTAGGGTTAAGTAAAAATGGAGCAATACACAAAAGAAAAACGCGTTTTCATTGTTGAATAATATTTCAAAAATAATGAAAGTTTGGCTCATACAGTTCGCAAATTTCGTACAAAATATGGTCGTAATTTTGATTTAACTTCGAACTGTGAAGAGAGATCGAAAAATTCAGGGAGAGTGGATCAGTAGGGGACACTAAACACACTGGACGTCCAACAACAATCACATTACTGCACGAGACATTTCCTGGTTGTGTACTCTCTCGCTTCGGTGATCAGAATTGGCCCGCTAGATCATGTGATTTAACACCATTGGACTTCTTTCTATGGGGTTATTTGAAGTCAAAGGTCAATGTCAACAAGCCCACACTCACCCGTGCATTTATGCAAAATGGTCGTGAAGAATTTCGACAAAAGAGTGCGTCTGTGCCAGCAAAACCGTGGAGGTCATTTGCCCGATAAGCTATTCTATTCTATTCTATATGGTATGGTATTATTTGCCGCCATGGCAAATAATAATAATAGCCACTCCTTCCCGCACAGGTCCCTGAGAGGACCTAAGGGGTTACTCTTCGGAGTAATTATAGGGTGAGTATTATTATTATTATTATTATTATTATACATAACCCTAGCCTATGTACTTTGTTTCATTAAAAAAAAATACAATTGAAAAAAAAAACTGTGTTTTCTATTCAATTCAAATCTTGCGTAAATTTCGGAACACCCTTTATATGTAGGTGGGTCAGAAGTTCATTCAGATAAAAAGCGCGTCTGGTAATATTCGATACAGTTAAACGGAAACTTTTTCCACCCCCGCGTTCGGGGTTACGTAGGGGATTATTTTATCACCCAAAACAGACGCGGCTCCGCCCCACACCGCCGATCTATGTATACAGATCAGTGCGCTACACAAACGGCCGTCGTAACTCAACGTTTGCCCGCTAGAGGGCGGCCGTTCCCCTACGCGGTTCTCCCTCTCACATAATCACGTCTCGTCAAGCGGTAATTCGATAGTCTCCGATCGATATTCGCTTTTTTATTAATTAATTATTAATTACTCCAATTAATCAACTACCCGGCCGCCAATTTAGAAATTTGCCGGGGAAACCAGAACGAGGAGGGACGAAAATCGGGGGCGTAAATAGGGTAATATGGAAAATTTTGAACCGGTTAGTGACGAAAAATGTAGGGGTTGCAGATGATACTTAGGGAGGAATATGGCACAACGGAGAGTTTTAAATGTTTCAAGGTCGATTCTGAAAGTTAGGCATGTTATAAGGGTTTTAAAAACAACAAGCCATAAAAAACGTCATCAAATAATAATAATAATAATACTCACCCTATAATTACTCCTAAGAGTAACCCCTTAGGTCCTCTCAGGGACCTTTGCGGGAATGAGTGGCTATTATTATTATTTGCCATGGCGCACTGGGAGCGACTTAAGATTATTTCGGTAACGCATTTGCTTTACAGTTCTGAGGAAACCCAGAAAACTCAGAACATTACCAAATCTAAGGCATGTGCGGTTGGATTGGCATCTATGCATCCACACCTATATACTAGTGTATTAGTGGTTGCATATCAAGCCCTGACGGAGAAAGCGAGACAATTAAAAATCGCTACCCCGGCCGGGACTTGAACAACGGCCAAATGAGCGCAGTCTTGTTGAATAAAACCTTCTTGAAATTCGTCGTCATACAACATTTCTACAAAGGATTTCTAAAGGTACCTCTCTGCATTCAGCGTTCCTTTAAATAGGTCCAACAATTTTTCTTTTGCTCACAGCTTCAATTATTATGTAGTGGAGTTTCAATATAATAGTGATGGTTGTCTGCACTTCAAAGTCTCATATTCTGAGAGTCAACACGGCCCAGATAAAGATGGAACTAAGCCTGATCAATATAAAAACAACTTTTTCGAAGACATCATCGTTATTGTTAAAATGGTTGATAGACCATTGGCAGACCTGTGGTCCTAGAAGTTCGTCCGCTCTGCGAATTTCACGTGTCATCATATGGATGTAGCTCCAAATCATTTTTCAAAATTCGTTGACACCTCGTATAGAACAGACTTGTTAGCTCAGTTATTGAGAAGGTTATTGATGGACGCTACGTCCCTGCAATCAGTGTTCCATTTGTCTCACGCGTCAAATTAAGTTTCCTCACGTGTATGCAGATTTACCCTCCCCCCCCCCGCGGGATACGCTTTATTCGATATAAGGAAAATAAAGCGACAACGTCGGATTTGAGGAAATTAAATTGGCGCGTGGAAAAAATAAAGTTTCCTAGAGAGTAATTCAATTCGACGAACATATATATACGGAGTTCCGTTTACACATCACGTGCAGTTAATGCCTAACGTTGTTTGGTATATAAGCCGTTCCTAGGTTCGTCTATTGGGATCATATCATTCGTTAATGGGTATAGTGAAACGAAGTGGTCCAAATACGGATCCTTGGGGAACCCCAAACAATGCACGAGGCGTTATTTGGTTTGGTATGAATGCAGGCTTTCACGGGTGTTGTCTAGTGTTGAAGTAGTTTCTTCGGAGGGTTTCGATGATCATGCTGTCAGCATCTTTGATCATGCTGTCAAATACTGCCTCTGGAAAACTTCTGAAGAAGCTGACAGCACGATCAGCGAAACGTCAAGGCAAGTTAGACGACCGCGGCAGAACCAGGAAGTAACTACTTCGAGGTTTATTATGATTACATTATTCGTTAATGCGAGTAGTGAAGAGAAGTGGTCCAAATACAGATCCGTGGGGTACCCTAAGCTGAACATCGATCGATAAAATAACATACGGCTACAACGGACAGATATCGGTTTTTATGAACGCATTCGCGAGATATTTATGTAAATCCTCATCCTATTTCTACAAAATAAACTCGGGTCTCGGCGGTAAATCAGCTTTCAACCCGAACATTTACGGACAACCATAATTTCTCGGGAACGTCGGTTCGGAGCTTAATCCCCTTTTAAATTTATATTAATGCTAAAGGTTGGGATAAATCACAGATATGGACACCGGGTTAGGAGGTGACCTCAGAGGTGACACGATATAATAAATAAGGCATTAGCCTCATCCGCCCAGGTATATTTAGATACCTTTTGAAGTCTAGAAGGATTTATAGACGTGGGAATTTGACGAAAAAGTGTCGTAAAAAAATAATTGTACGTTATCTAACGATTTTAGCTTCTCAAGTCTAAACTAAGTGCTTCTTATGTAGAATGGAACACGGCGCATCATCCCGAGCTTACTCAGGTTTTACGAAATCGTATCAACGGGAAATATAGAGACGTAAATGTGTCGGAATAACTCGGATGACCTTGAGCTACTGGATTCAAATCTGGCAACCGCAGAGAGCATTCGGTTGCCTAGAAGTTTCGTCCGAAATTAAGCGCATGCCGTATAGTAGCGAGTATATCTGAGTGTAACCACATAGGCGGTAGATCTTGGCAACCCCCCGCTGACTTGGGGGTTGCCGCGTAATTCCACTGACGCACCCTATTAATTACAACGACGTTGCGGGAAGGGTAGGACTTCGACCCGTACAGAATGATGTACTTAATAGGTTTGTCGTCGGCAGTGTGGGGAACTCGCAAGGGAATTACTGGGCCGTTTAAGGGACCGAGACGACGAACAGTGAGAAAAAGTGCCTGTCTAGGGCTTCAAAACTCGTTTTAAAATACTTAATTGAAACGTAAAATCAACTCAGTCGCTACAAAAAATATGTTCCAACATAAACAAATGAATGTAAACCGTTGTTAGACTGAAAACAAACTTCTTTTATTTTCAGTCGACAACAAAGGGTTTTATTTGTTCGATAATGTTTTGTTACAATTTCATTTGTAAACTGTTGCTGGCGCAAAGTGCGAGTAAAAAATGCATCGTTACTATTAGTAGTAAATTTAAGGTGAATTATTTGATAGTAAAATGAAGTTTTGAAGGCCTAGATTGCTACTTTTTCCCGCTGTGCGACGCAAACTTTTTCCGAGCCGAAGAATATCGACTTCGTGAGCGATCTCCGACGGAATTTTAATAAGGGAGGGGGTGGGGGTGCCGGTCGACCGGAGGGTAGGCGCCGCCATCTTGGTTTTCGCCGCGGAGCACGATTTTTTTTCGCCGGGAAAGGATGAGAGAGCGATTTGGCGGAATGGCAGGTCATCCGCGTAATGTTTTGCAGTTAGAGTGTTTTTAGGGTATTACCGCGTTATGTACAATGGAGGAGGTCGTCCGTCCACTCACAGATCATTAAAGGCCTAATCCGAGGTGCCTTTAAACTCAGCACACGTGACCACGAATTTAACCTTAACAGATAGGTATGACAGAAGGGTGACCCCCCCAGACAGGGGGTGGCAGAACCCTAATGGATCTTCTACTATTCGACTGCTATCGGCTTTTTGTTTGTATATTTAAGTTTTAATTTATTTTTAGGAGAAGAAGGTTAAAATTCGATAAACCCTTTTAAAAAAAATAGTAACAAATTTTAGATACACTTCATAGCATGTCAAGTATTTGTTTCCTAGGGTTTTTTGTGCCGTACAATCCAAATTTGATGTCTTGGTCTAAGGTTGAAGGTTGCATACCATTGCTGGGCGAAAATTGCAAATAACATCCAAGAAGAAAAATATCTCAAAAAAGCCCCGGAAGGGAAAACCACAAGCTTTTTTTCCTTTCCCCGGGGGGGGGGTTTTTTTTTTTTAAATTAGGGGGGCCGGGAAATGTTTTTTTTTTTTTTTTTTTTTTTTTTTATTTTTTTTTTTTTTTTTTTTTTTTTTTTTTTTTTTTTTTTTTTTTTTTTTTTTTTTTTTTTTTTTTTTTTTTTTTTTTTTTTTTTTATTATAAAAATGTAATTTCTTTCTTTTTTTTTTTCCTTTTTTTAAAAAAAAAAAAAAATATAAGATAAAGTCTTAAAAAAGTAACAAATTTAGCCTTATACATTTGAGAAAGGTTTCCTAGGGTTTTTGGGGCCTTAGAAACCAAAAATTTATTTGTCGGGGGGGAAAATTGAAATTTGACCAATAGCACTAACGCTAGGTCAGAAATTTGACATAACATCACAGTACTAAGAGATATCGCAAAACCAGTGCCAGAAATGGAATCAGCAAGTTCAATTCACCCTTGGGCAGGACTTTGGTATTTAAATTCAAAGGTCGCCCGAAAAGTGTATTTTTTGTTGTAAGGTATTTGCTCGAAAAATTGGTGCAAAATTCTATTTTAAGTTCATGGGCCATTAATTTTTTTTTTGGGTCTTCTCCTGCTGTCAAAAATTGATAAACCCATATTTTTGAGGTAGTAGAATACGAAAATAACCATGAATAAGTCGAGAATTCGCTCCCTGTATTTTTTTTTTGACCGACTATAGAAGAAAAAGGTAAAAATTCGATAAAGTCTTAAAAAAATCGCAACAAATTTAGTAGACTTAATGTCATGTCGAGAATTTGTTTCCTAGGGTTTTTTGGGCCGTAGAATCCAAATTTGATGTCGTTTGGGATCTAAAGCTTGAACTTTGACCAACAGCACCAACGCCAGGTCAGAAACTTGACATGACATCTCAGTCGTAAGAGATATCGCAAAACCAGTGCCAGAAATGGAATCAGCAAGTCCAATTTACCCGTGGACAGGACTTTGGTACAAATTGAAGAGGTCGCCCGAAAAGTGTTTTTGTTGTAAGGTATTTGCTCGAAAAAATGAGAATATATTTTAAGTTCATGGGCCTTTTTTTTTTCAGGTATGTAGAATCCGAAAATAGCCGAAAAAGTCGAGACTTCCCCCCTGTATTTTTTTTTGCAAATAGAGAAAAGAAAAAATTGATAAAGTCAAAAAAATTGTAACAAATTTTGTTGTAATGGTATTTGAGAATGTGTTGGTGTTTTTTGGGGCCGTAGAATCCAATGATGTTGGGATCTAAAAGAAATTGGACCACACACTACAGCAAACACCGGCCGGTCGGGAAAAACGCGGCCACCACCCTGTGGGGTATGGTAAAATCAAAAACGGGAGAAAGGAAAAAAGGCCAAAAATTGTTTTTTGGGGAGGGGGTGGTGCAAGAAAGGAAAAATTCTATTTTAAGTTCATTGGCCATTAAATTTTTTTGGGTCTTCTCGTGCTGTCAAAAATTGAGAAACCCATATTATTGAGATAGTAGAATCCGAAAATAGCCACGAAAAAAGTCGACAATTCACTCCCTGTATTTTTTTTTGACCAACTACAGAAGAAAAGGGTAAAAATTCGATATAATCATAAAAAAAACTGTAAAAAATTTAGTACACTTCATGGCATGTCAAGAATTTGTTTCCTAGAGTTTTTAGGGCCGTAGAATTCAAATTTGATGTTGTCAAAAGGATCTAAAAGTTGTAATTTGACCAATACCGACAGCCCTAAGTGGATATTCTGAAGCTCAGCAAATTTTTTGTATTGCTAGAACTATCAGTTTTATATTTTTTATTGGAAACTTCTGCATCTTCAAGCTTTAAACTAACCAACTTTCCCTCCATCTGGGTTACACGTTAAGCCTTAGGTTTAACGTCTGGATCGAGTCCCCGACCCAATTTGCCACAGATTATCCAGATTTATGTAAAACGTCAACCTAACAGTATCGTCACCGTTCCAATTTATTGCGGTTAATTTATTCACGACGTTACCACCGTCAAGACCTCATTGAGCTACCTCGTAGCTACTCTTTTTATTTCCCGTTCTGGGTCACCTCGAATTAGGCTAACGCTAACGCGTTGACCTCGCGAGCAATTGGACGGTGTTTCCTCGGTTTCGCGTGGACCAGTACGGAGGCAGGACATATCCCGGATGGAGGATCATTTGCATGATAATGCTCGAGTTTCCGCGAAAGGCTCAAGAAGAAATGTATGTTGATGGTTAGGGGCACGGGAAATATTAAAATATTTAAATTGCGTTTGGAACTCGCCGCGTAGTTTAATGTCTTTTCAAGCGGAGACAATTTGGCACAAGAACTCGCGCGTTTTTGAGGTTAGCTACGACTTTTTTGACACAGAAAAGGGCTTAGTAAAGATTGAAGCAATAGAATAGGTGTTTGCTGTTTTATTTTATACCTAAAATATACCGATCTACGATACTGAAAGGTAACTAAGTAACTGAGAGTTAATTTGAAGGATTTTCTGATAAATATGGGGATAAAATTCGATAAAATATGTATGGTCAGATACTCATAAAGCAAGTATTACTAGCACCGCAACTATATGGATTCTTATCTCGTTAAAACTAAAAAAGAAAAACACTAGTAGCGTGTAACATTACATGGACCACAGTGAATCATCCAGAGCTTACTCAGTTTTTACAAAATTGTGTTATATAGTGGCGTGAATGTGCTCGCTGAATCCGCCGTCAGAAAACAACATTTACGTCCCCGATTTACGATGCAATTCAATGCAAACAGAATCTAGTCAATATGTAAGTTACTGTTTCATAAACCCTCCATTACTTCTTCTACATAAGGTGTCTTTACTGTTACCAGTTTCTCTTTACTTACTTTGACACGCCTGTAAAAAAATCAAAACTGAATTCATGATGTCCTAGATCCGTCCCTGGTATTGCATCACATACCCTGACTTCCCACCTCTAATCATAGTCTAGCAGGTAGAGCTAGTTTTGACGGTTTCTTATGTATTTTTTTTTTGCGTAGAATACAATGCGCTGAAACTGTACCAAATTTTTTTAATTAACAATTTGTGAAAAAAAAAACGTTTTATTTGTTGCTTTTAAGTTGTGCCTTTTTGAATTTCCAAAATTTTAAGCCCAACCCGAAGTGTCCAAGTGCTATTGTCAACTTCAATGACTGCATGAAGTTAAAAAAAAGTGCTTTTTTTTTCACTTTCTTGGGGGGACAGCTATTTGTAGTATGAAGTTACAAAACAAATTTCAGCTCGATCCGTTAATAACTTTTCGAGTAATTAACGATCGAATTTTTTTTGCAAGCCTTAATTAACAATGACGCCATTTCTTTGTTTATTGTACGATATTGACCGGGTTGGGCTAGAAAAATCATAAATCTCTTCAAGATTGCGAGACTTTTTGAGATTTTGAAAAATATTAATTTGGACCAGTTTCATAACGTTTTCTACGCGACTACCTTTTTTGAACCTTTAGATTTAATAAATTATTAAATTGAATTTGAATTAAATTTAGTAGAAATGAATCTTTATTTTTACCATTTTAGGATATGAACTTGAAGGATATGGATTTCCTCGTCTATGTCGAAATGTACTATCCACATTCAATTAATTAGACATGTTGTTTAGATAGGGCGTTGTCCATTGAGTCACCCCACCTACTACTTTTTATACAGCATAGATTATGAATAAATACCGTGTAGCATATCTTTTCAACGTACATAGCAATTAGTATCGATACACGCCATATCGCGTGCACTTGCTTACAAACAAACTGAATAATTCAAATTACTGCTCTAGAGTACTACGGATAATATATATATATATTGTATATATTTTTTTTACTGCGTTATTATACCTTTTTTTCGTCGATAACCGATAAATACATTTTACGACCCACGTCGAGCGTCTTTCGCTAAGAGAAAAGTTATTATCGGCCCAATCGTACGGCTGCGACACAAACAGTTCAATTCTGACCCGTTTTTTTTTTAATGGATTAGTCCGATCAATCATATAGGAGTCTCTAGAGTGTTGTTTTTAGGTCCCTCGCGGACTGGAACCTTTTACCGGTCCTATTTACGCCAGATGGCTCACGCGAGAATTAGTCGAACAGAAAACAATGAAAAAAACAATGAATGATCTGATGTGGACGTTATACCGGGCGAGACGATCTCTTTGTGCGGATAATACGGGCAATTCCGAAGATGTGTATGTGTACAGTAACGCGGAGTTAACCAGACATGATGTTAGCGTGTGTTGCATCGCAGAATGGGTTAAATCTTGATTATAAGCATTAGACTGCTAACAAAAAGGAAGGTTACTTGCGCGACTGTTAAATGATCTTGTTCCCTACTTTTCCAGACTCAGAAAATACATGCTTAAAAGTCAGTTACGAGGTGTGTCAATTATGTAATGAGACCGGCAACGTAGCGCCCGATCTAGCAACACTGCGGAGACGGGACTTGGAAGGGCGGTAGGTTAATATGTAATGCACCGTCAGTACAAGTTTGAATTTGTTAGAGTCATTTGTTTGTTCTTTTGTGACTGTTTTCGTAAACCGTTTTTTTTTTCTAGTACGTTTTAAAAATGAGTTACATTAATCTTGAGCAATGGTGTGCTATCAAGTTTTGCTTCAGACTTGGACACAGCGCAACAGATATTTTTGCAAAACTTCAACACGCTCCAGAGACAGTGTTGAGAATTTTCACAAGCCAGTTTTTTTCGGTGGTTTAAGGCATTCTCAGAAGGAAGAGAGTCGATTGAAAATGAACCAAGCAGCGGAAGACCCTCAGATCTTCAAGAACCAATGAAAATGTCGATAGAACACAGGATCTTGCGCGTTTAGATTGCCGACGAAGAATGATCGGGGAACAGTTAAATTTGAATCCAAACATCAAGAACAACCGGATGTTGCATCGCGACAATGCGCTTTGTCACACAGCCATTTCAGTAAACGAGTTTTTAGCCAAATTAAAAACATTCACGTGGCTCCTCTGCCTCCTAATTCTCCTTACTTGAGTCCTTGTGACTTTTTTCCCTTCCCGAGATTGAAAATTCACCTCAAGACCGTCATTTTGGGGCCATAGAAAACATTTAAACGGCTGTAACCGACCAGCTGAAGGCTATCCAGTATACGAGTTCCAGTAGTGTGAGGACTCAAGAACCGTCTCCAGCGTGTGTTGGTTTCCCAATTCCACGTTATTATACACATACACATCTCTCCTGTTTTTGCAAAGTGATTGTTTTAGCGGGGTTTAAAGGGTATACCTACTTTTCTGTGGTTTCGCTGGGGTCCCTTAATAACGGAACACCCTGTATAGGTATCCACGTGAAACCTTCGATTCTCAGGTGTTGAATCATGCACGAAGACTATTTAAAGTTCCTTTGCGCTGTCAAACAAAAAAATTGTTTCGAACTTTCCAGCGAATTCTTCGACATCAAAGCCTATGTGCTAACATTCACGTAGGCGACGGCGTTCCAGTCGCGTTTTACAGTCAATTTGTCTT
This sequence comes from Aromia moschata, assembly GCA_029963805.1. Taxonomy (NCBI): domain Eukaryota; kingdom Metazoa; phylum Arthropoda; class Insecta; order Coleoptera; family Cerambycidae; genus Aromia; species Aromia moschata. The sequence continues at coordinate 1,112,091 of JAPWTK010000031.1, forward strand.
AATTACTTGTAAATTTTCACGAAAGGGCGTCTTTATATATATATCTCGCAGCGTGCCGTGATAATTATTTAACTTTACGGCGAAAAAGGCGATAAGGTCGGCAATTATTATTTGTTCGCGTAAGCTATAAAGCTAAATGTAGTAAAGTTTTATTCTCGAAAGGCCAATAAAAATATAACGCAAAATGTTTTTGGTACAATGTCGTATTTCCCAGAAAATATTTAATATTACAAAGTTTCTTGGCAAATGCAATTATACGATACTTCTCTGGATTGTAAATTTTCGTGCAAGACGTCTTTGGATCACTTAAATCAATACAAAATAGCTCGCATAGTTTTATAGACAAAATTCCCTTTTTTAGACAAAATTTCAGCATTTTTCCATTGTTTCTCCACCACAACCAAGGGCGTAGCCAGGCCCAAAAAGGCGATCGCCCCCCCCCCCAAAGGGTCAAGTAAAAACCAAAATACTCGGGGGAATGCGGTTGCCTTGGATTTTTTTTTTTTTAGCTTATTTGTTTGAACTGCATTCAGCGCCCCCCCCCCAAAGATAACTACTGGCTACGCCCTTGACCACAACCTCAATTACCATCCAAACCTACTATGAAAAATTATACGAGGTGTGTAAATTAAGTAATGAGACTTCAAAATAACTTCCTTGGGAAGCCACACAGCGCTGGAGACGGTTCTTCGATTCCTCATACTAGTGCTGGAACTCATATAATGGAATAGCCTTCAGCTGGTCGGTTACAGCCGTTTGAATATTTCCTATGGTCCCAAAATGACGTCCCTTGAGGTGATTTTTCAATCTCGGGAAAAGAAAACAGTCACAATGACTCAAGTCAGGCGAATAAGGAGGCTGAGGAGCCACAGGAATGTTTTTACTGGCTAAAAACTCGTTTACTGAAATGGCTGTGTGACCAGGCGCGTTGTCGTCATGCGACATCTAGTTGTTCTTGATGTTTGGTCTAACACGCAAGACCCTTTCTCGAAGTTTTTCAAGAACCTCTCTGTAAAAGTGTTGATTTACTGTTTGGCCTGAAGGCACAAACTCTTTGTGGACAATTCCCTGGCCATCAAAAAAGCAATGCATTTGATTTTCAACTTGCTCATTCTTGCTTTTTTTGGGTCTTGGAGAGCTTGAAGTGTGCCATTCCATGTTTTGGCGCTTGGTTTCCGGGTCCTACTCAAACACTCAAGTCTCATCACTCATCACTCAAGTCTCATCAAGTCCTTTTGTTCCTGCGAAAGATTTTTTTCATCCCCAATCTGTTAGTCAAAGTCTGATGAACAGTGGTGTGATTCAAGTTTAACTCTTCCCCCATCATTCTTGTCTTCAACCGACGATATGAACACACAAGATCCCGTATTCTATCGACATTTTCTTAGGTTCTTGAAGATGAAGGCCTTCCGCTGCGTGGTTCATCTTCAATCGACTCTCTTCCTTCTTAGAATGCCTTAAACCACCGAAAAACCTGGGCTCTTGAAAAAACACTGTCTCCGTAGGCGTGTTGAAGTTTTGTAAAAGTATCCGTTGCGCTGTGTCCAAGTCTGAAGCAAAAGCTGATAGCACACCGTTGCTCAAAATTAATGTAACTCATTTTTAAAACGCACTAGAAAAAACCGGTTTACGAAAACAGTCACAGAGAACAAACAAATGACTCTAACAAGTTCAAACTTGTACTGAAGGTGCATTACATGTTAACCTACCGCCCTTCCAAGTCCCGTCTCCGCAGTGTTGCTAGATCGGTCGCTACGTTGCCAGTCTCATTACTTAATTTATACACCTCGTAGTTACATCATATAGCATGCTATAATTTTTTGCCACGATATTCCTGGATATTTCAGAGGGACGTAATATTTTTCATGGCGGTTTATATCTTAACGTTCCATTACCTTTTTCGAGGAGATAGGATTTGGAAATCACCTCTATCTGTAACTCGATCCGATGCGCCTACGGGCAATAAATATTTTATATCTCGTCGTTACGGGTTGTGCCGGCAACTAATGCCGAAAGTGATCCTCGCTTTTAGCGGCGATACCGCTTGTTTTACGTGGCGGGATGAAAATTATGTCGATGGACGACGTGGAACCGCTTCAATTATTCAGATCTACCTCGAAGATACGGCGGTATACTTTACTTATTAACGCTTACGCTGTATTAGGACGGCAGCTTATAACAGGCGACATCTATGATGTGTAAGGTTGAATTTCCATCTAAAAATAGTACATGCAACATTTGACCACGTCAAAAAAACATAAGTCATGAAGGAAAACATAAATCGAGTTATTCGTGCAATAGAGCCACAAATAATCGAAAATGTACTACAAAATTGGGTGAAAAGAATGAACTACTGCCAAGCCAGCCGCGGCGGCCATTTAACTGAAATTGTTTTTCATAAATAATGGGAAGGCATACTTTTTTTAATAAAGCAACAATCATTTAAAAATATTCAACGATGTAGTTTTAATAGCATTTTAAAAAGAAACCATCTGATGGCCCACCCTATATCAGTAGTTCTATCTATATAAATATATAAAACGTATGTAACTAAACAAAAACGGAGAACTATCAACAAGGCAACACGCTTTAAAAAATTACTCTAGTGATGATTAAGATAGTAAAATGCCACTGATGGGCAATATTTTACAAATTACACGATTGAATCGAGACTGTGAATAGACACGTCGTCGTCCATCACGTAGTAGTTAATCTCGGGTGGTTTAATTTCGAACTCGACAAGAAAATTGCCGTGTAGGTGCTATTCATTACTAGCAAGGCGTGTAGTCCATAGAAACGATCGAGATTATCTGTCTCGAAAGGATTGAATAACCTACGTGGCCTTTAATCCGACAAATCAACGAGACAAGCTTATAATCAATAAGTCTCATTATATAGAAAAGTCTGATAAAGTAGATTTTCTCAGACGCGGCTCGAAGGACCAATACGTCGTCTTTTTATAAGTCGTTAATAAATAAAATCTCGGCACGCCATGAATTTTGAATAAAAAGATAATAGTACAAATATAGCGCGTATAACTCAACCTAATTAGATGGAAACGATATTGTGACAGTCTAGAACATCTTATACAAAAGCAACTACATATCCAAGTTTGTATGCTTTCCCTTTGTCGGAGTGGGCTTTGACCTATTTTCCTGCTTATTTACGACATATCGGAATAACTCAGGACTATATCATCCACTCTCCTCGGGGACTTTTTGTCTCCGGCGCGTACGTTCCGAGCCAATTAGATCTGAGGGCGTCCCTCGTCCCGTCGCAAAGGGAGATAGTCGTCTGTTTCCGAAAAAATATCAAGAAGCCCGTCCGCAACAAATTACCCTTTTTGTATCGCGTCCCGTATAGAAAATATTAAACAAGAGGGACGTGGGGACGGAAAGCGGATATAATGACCGCAAAAAAAGAAACATGGCCGACAAAGATCCGGGTCTCAGTTCTCCGAATAAACAGTGACGTATCGTGTAGCATAGGGGGATGATAAAGATGTTTTGCGGGAAAACAACTTAGTTTGTGTCATTGGTGTTATTAAGAAATCAACGCATACAAGGACAGAGGTTTATGTAGTCTATGTAACAGAATATTTGGCGAGACAAAGGGGTTTCTAAAATCTTCACTGTAACTAAGACACTTCTGACTATATTGCATTAACCAATAAATATGCATTTTTCAAATTAATATGTCTGTTTACACGTCGTTTTCTGTTGCACGGAAATGTTGTTTTACAAAGAGAATGGCGGAGGCTGTCGTCGGCGTCATCGCTTCAAAAAAAAAAAAGAGAGAACCGCAGCTCTGCAACGTTCTCAGCGTTCTCTGCTTGTCATCATAGTTCTTGGGAAAAAAAATAGATGGCATTTGTATTCAGGGTCGCTATTCATGATCCCGATGTCAGAATTTCAAAATACAGGATTTCGAAATTTGCTTCAAAATGGTCGCCATGTCATATTTACCATCCTGAATTTTGTAATTCTGACATCGGGATCGTGATTAGCGACCCCAAAAACCCTTAGTTTACAAAGTTTGAGGCAAAATAATCTAAAAATTTGAAATTTGATTCTGGATGGTGGCCATATTGGATCCGCCATCTTGAATTTTGAAATTCTGACATCATTATCGTGATCAGCGACCCCAAAAACCCCAAATGTACTAATGATTTTTCAAAATTCTTCTGTTGCGTCAAAGATCCCGCAACTGGTAAAAAATAGAAATATCACCCTTTGAATTTTGCCATATCTAGTTATTCTAACCTCAAAAATGAGAAAATTAAATTGTTCTCATTGCGTTTCCTTCAAGTACACGTCTCGAGTACACGTTACATCAATTTTTTTGCAAATTTTAACGATTCAATTCGAAAGAGCGACCTCGAAAACATTGACATACATGGTTTTAGTTATTTTTTCTATCAGTAATATGAGCCTCTAAGTTCATGTCTCTTGACAGTGCACTTGGGCGTTAAAGGGTTCATTTCTTTTTTTGTTTAAAAATCGGACACCTCTTTTTTTTTTTTTTTTTTTGAAAAACAGCTTGTGTCAGTGTGGAATTTATTATTATTTGTCACATTTCAACTATCAGCATTAAACCGCCGTCGTGAAACACGAGCCTGAGTAGATAGACAGTGGGGGTTCTGTCTCCTTTTTTCTCCCTGTTTAATTGTCTTCTCCACATGACGTTCACCCTCTCGCCGGTCATCGCGGATGACGAAGATTTTCAAGGGGAGTACGCCTCGGAAACAATGAAACGACGCACCCGCTTGAAATTTTAAAGGTTCCCGTATTCAGCGGACCTCGACCCTTCCCATGCTGACGCGCTCGCGCATATTTCAAATGCCACCATGAAGAATGCGTTACGCAAAGTTACCCGGCTCAAAGGGCCCCGAGGAGGGACACGTGACATGCAGGTTGAACGGCTGGGTCTCCATTCTCGCCCTTGTCCTATACCGAGGGAAAACGCGAACCGTACCGAGAAAATACGACTTATGAGACGGAATTTACAGCGTGAGATCTGTTTAATTTAGGGATTAGGGGGAAAAAGTGTGGTCCTTCGAGCCGGATCGACGCAAAATAGCGAATCCAGACAGTTTGAAGACATTTACGTAAATTAAATATTTTTTCTTTATAAACACATGTAATAACGAGCCATTAAGGGGTTACCTGCAGTCATTAAATTTAAAAAAAAAAAAACAGCTCTTTTCTTCAAATGGTCGCCATTTTGCGTAGGATCACCGTAAATTAATTTCCAACGTTCAATCATTAGCCGATTCGATGTAGAATGAAGCGCAACTTTGCTTGTTTGTTTCTGATTACCGGTTGCCAAGAAATCGTGGCCACCGCGCATCCCTACCCTGAAAATGCTCTCCCGACATGCCATAACTCCGCCATTTTTTACTATATATGTTCATAAAAATTCGCGAATAAAGTTTAAAAATAAAGTATTTAAACGTACTAATTAACATTTACATTGAATTTCATAGATAATCATCAAGCAAGACCTATTCTAAAAATATCGCATGGTCCTTCGAGCCAGATAAGAGACGGGACCTGTTCGAATAATAATAATATATATAAACAGCGTTTCGCGACAATCAACTCGAATGCACCATTTTCGGTATCTGGCGCGTTGTTTGTTCGCCTGAGTTCTAGTTAATGGAATTACAGGCCCCCCGATTGTTCCGCGCTTAATTGAATTCCTCATCGCAGTGCGTATATAAAAATATCCCCACCATATGGCCGTTATCTCCTCGAATAACTGTAACGGTTATTAAATACTACCGTCTAATCGATTTCCAGTCATCCATCAAATTAATAACGGATATTTGGGAAGTTAATAAACAATTTATCGGGTGGATGGCAATTTATGAGAAACATTCTCGACTGTCGTCGCCGAGGATTCGATGTGACGCAGGTATGGACTGCTCAAAGGCCAGTGGAGCTTTAGGTTGACTTTGCTGATTTACACTCACAAAAATTTCGACAAGTAAAATTGAATTTACCTGAAAACTAGTGTAATCGTACTTCTTTTTCGCCATTGTAACTTTCGGTAAATTTTCCTAATTCTTGTACCTAGCCTAACTTGTTAGAAATAATTTTCTTTTAAGTCGAGTTTAGGCACGTGACGTAACGAGAGGACAGTGAATCCGATACGTGAAAAATAAAACCCATAAAAGAATAAGTGTGTCATACCGTAACGTTCGCAATTTCGACTTTCATCGAACGCTTTGCCCTTTAACTCGGTCGCTATAGCGCGCCAAACGTAATTGGCCCGTACGAAACGCATTTATTTAATACGGGGCCACCCCTACGAAGCCATTACAAATATTAAAATCCTCCCTAGTCGGCAGGTGCGGTATCTTTCTCCCTTTTTTTTTTTCGCGATCGCATTTACAACACACGTATTCCGGATGGGATGAGGAATGAGCTCGCGTGAGACCGAAAAACCCCTCGAATTCCTCTCGCATTCGCGGATTCACGTGGAGAATGAAAACGATATTTTTTATTAAGGGTAGCATTAAAGCGACACCTTGATGAAGGCTCGTTTATTCATCATGACCATGATTTAAATTAAAAAAAACCTTGCCTCTAGAATCACTACTGTCACACCTATAAAACGATCACATGACTATCTTTCTTAATCAACAATAAAATACGACCCTCCTGTCCTACACACCCCCACCCACCCTTGAGACAGCAAATAACACCGTCTGAAATTTATGCTACAGATTTTTTTACCTATTTTGGATCCTCATCCCCCTTCAACCCATTCACTCCACACCCTATGAAGTTAAAATTCTTAAATTAAAGAAAAATAGACTGAAAAAGTACTATGAAGATTTTCCTTTCAGAGGGCTTGCTGAAATAACAGGAATCGACAAAGAATGTGTTCGCCAGATTTTGCATGAATCGTTTAACATGTGCGAAGTTTGCGCAATGATGGTGCCAAAACTCCTCACTCCCGAGCAAAAGGAATCAAGAATGGACATTTGCGCCGACATTCTAAACAACATTCACACTTATCCAGGATTGTTAGACAAGATTAGGAAGTGTGGAAGCGGTTAAAGCAAAAGCGACGGAGGTTCTGAACCAGCTTACAGAGCGGACTTCCAGCACTGCTTTGAACAACGGAAAAGACGTATGGAGCGGTGCAGAGATCGCCACGGGGTGCATTGAAGGCGAAAAAGTTGCTACTGTAACTAGTAACGAATAGAAAGTGTTATGACAACAATTCGGTTATTTAATAGCCACACCTCGTACCTCTTTCAACTTGGGCTCATTAGACGCAGCACTAGTCGAGAAGCGGCTCAACTAGTAGAGCTCAGCTGCGGTCCACTCAACTAGATACATCCGCGCCCTCATCAATTTCCTCGAAACCCTCAACGTAAACCGGTTGCCGTCGGTTCCCCCCTAGGCAATAATGACGGTATTAGTAAACACTGACTGATGGAGACGGCGAAACGGGATGGCAGATCGCAAAACATCCTAATTAATGCTCGGCACGCAAGAAACGAGTGTCTTGAACTTGATACATCGAGGCGAGATCGATAGTGGAGGTCGACGCATTGTTTAGGCGAGTTGGCAATCGCCTGCTCAACACTCGCAACTGTTAAACGCCGAGAAACGAGCAAAAACAATTCCCCAAACGCTCGACGCCCTAAATCAAAGAGATGCGGAATCCCGCCCGTCCCGAACCCAGCATAATCCTTGGATTAACTGGAACACAGCTCGCCGTCTGTGTAAGGAAAAGCGCTCTGCCAGATAAATAATTTAAATGCGGCGAGTCGAGTTAGTCTAAGAGATCGGGAGTAGCGTAAGGGGGGAGAGATAGGAGGAGAGGGGGGTGGCCTTCCCCCCGCTCCGTGTACTCCAATTAATTTTTAAATCGCCGGGTCTAAACGGGGTCGCATCCGTTCGACCGTTAAAGCCGAAAATGTTCTTTCAGCGGCCGTCGAATAAATATTCAAATACGACGCTAATAAATATTTATGGGATTTTAAAAAAGATATCGGTCCGATTCGCGAGTTAGATAAAAGAGCTGTGGATTACGGACGTCGCTAAAAATAACCTTAAATTTTTTGTACCTGACCAAAATATATCAACGGTAGAGGTCAATAAATAATTTTCCCGTACCTCACAAGATGCGACTCTACTAGAAAGGCGATTGAATTATACATATCGTCTAATAGATTTTTTTGGAACATGTCCATGCCGGAGACAGTTTTATCAAGCGAACCGGGCACCGAAACGGAAAGAGGTACCTCCGCATTCGGAAGGTCAAAGAAAGAATTCTCCTCATGAATTATTTACGGTCCCCTTAAAACTTTCTGGGCTTATTAGTGTTCCGAACATCTCCGTTCTTCGTGACTCGAACGACGAACTAGGGTTCGGAGAAACCTCGACTCTTTATGTAGATCGTAACTATGCAATATCCGCGTACATTCACTCGGGGAATCATAAAACGTTTATGTTATACCGCTTTCCATCTTGCTCGATGCCTCGATATTTGTTTTAATATCCGTACTGCCTACGACCTCTAAAAAAGGGGATGGATATGAATATTTTGCCCTAATCCGGGAATTTTTTCAGGCGCGATAAATAATGACGAAAATAATGGACATCAACAATCTGTACGGCGGCTGCATGTCGCTGGGACTACCTTAAGATCTGCACTATGCAATATCCGAATGCATTTCCATTTTACCCGATACCCTGATATTTGTTTTAATATATATATATACTAGAGAGTGGTTGCTTTAGTGAAACTGTGCCCGGTGGTCGCGTAAATTCAATTTATACGCCGGTATGTTTGGTTTAGACCGGGTCCATCGACTTTTTCGGGATTCCATTTTATCATCCGTTACAATAACAAGGCGGTCTCTAAGCCCCCCTCCGATTTAAAAGCCTAACACAACGTTGTCCCCTGTCGGATTCATAACGGCCGAGGTTTGACAGAAATACGCCGGATTTTCGTCCAACTTTTCGAATAAATCTCGTTTGTGTGCCCTTTTTTGTCTCTAACGGCATTATCTAGGGACCGCCCTAATGTAGTCGGTAACAATATTCCTTGCGTATTCACGTCAAACGCAGAAGGAAGGATTAATAAAATATCGTTCTAAAAATACGTAATAAAAAATATAAATAGCCAGACAGAACACTCTTTAGTAGTCTACTGAACACTAAAAAAATGTTATTCTGATTGTACTGTATCTTACAAGCGTTCTGATATCTAGAAATCTAGTTATTTTTCTCAAATAACTATTGTCCACTTCTGAGAAAAATTTCAAGCGTGTGCCTCGAGCTATTGGAATATTGCGAAGCTCTCTCAAACAATTGAACAGACAATCTAAAACAATATACGTAGATACACGGTAAACACGATTTCCTAGAGAATTATTTTCTTGTTTACTCACAAAGACATATCTAGCTGAGACAATGTTTACAAAGGTTTAAAATTGAATCGATTATTTTACTTTATCTGTTATAGTTGGTATTGTAAGTTGCCATTATTTAACTATAAATTATGATTTTCAATCATTTATTCGTTACTATAAAATTTGTAATCACATTTTGAGAGGGTGCACGTGAAACGCTGTAGTAATTTAATAAACGAATATATCGATTTTATGTCACAGCCATTTAGATATTAATGGCAACTACGTTCAAAATATCCTCCAGTCTCTACGTTCAAAATCTTGGTCCGTGTTGGCTGCGTGTGAACACGATGTCTTTGGTGTGCAATGTAGTTGGTGTGCACAAAAAAATTACTACTCAATTATAAATAAATATGTGATCAAATTCATTACATTTGTCTTCATTATATATGTTTTTATTTAGTTCACAGATGAGTGCGTTTATTCACCATTACATTAATCATAAAAAAACAATTGCCTCTAGATAATAGAACGGAGAAATTCGTTTATTAATAACCGCCGACATGAAACACCGGAAGCTGCTCCCTATCCGGGCGCTCTTTAGCAAAAACATAAACAAAATATAGGCCAAAGGTGAATGAACTTCGATCCCCATGTTGCAACAGTTTTGTGCAGCTGCATGGGCGTCCGCATTCAAACCGCAGCCTTCATGAAACTTTAACGTGGTAGTGGGCAACGATGTACGAGACAATAGTAATAAAAATAACTGGCGAAAATGTCGTACTCGTAAAAGCACATTTTTTTGTTGGACAAAAAAAATGCAAAATATAAATTTTATATACGTAGGTAATTAGAGCTTATAAAGAACTTGATTTCTGATATAAACGGACATTGTCAGTTCTGGAACTTTTGCGAAAGTCTGGTGCAACAAGTAGCGAAAACGAATAAGGACATAAACAATCTATACGGCGACAGCATGTCGCCGGGATTACCTCAAGATCTGCTCGCAATTCTGCACCACTCCCGTCATGAAATAGTACATCTTGGCGCCCGGACGGATCACATTCGACCACGTGACGCCTCTTTAAATTTTGAAATCGCCGCGAAAACCACTCGGAGAAGCCTTCTTCCGGCTCTGGCTGCACACACCTCGAATACCGGCCCGAGCGACTGAATCTGTGCCTCGTCCATATCCAGTTCGCCGGCGGGCGCTTATCAGCGACGAGCGGCGGACGCATCTCGCGCGGCGGCACGCGACGGCCCGAGCTGCGACGTACGTCGCGGGGCGGCGCGGCGGCGGGGGAGCGGCTCTTTGCGTTTCGAGTTTCGCGGTGTAGATGCAGGGGAGGGCGGTAAAAGCCGCTCAAAGACGGGCGGCTCTCGTTTACAAAGGCGGCCGACGCGCGTACAGGGCGTTCGCGCGGCTCGGCGCCACGCGGGAAACATGACATCATTAGATGTTTGAATTTTTAAATAATCTTTCATTAACTGGATGCCTCAGGGCATTATTGCTAGGTCACAAAACTTATGACAGGTGTAGCGTTTAAAAGATAATATTGAATAACATTTATAATGAGACTGTGTGACAATATAAATGTTACTTAAACAATATGTCTGACAATTAAATAAGGTTATAAATTTAAGATTAAGAATAGAAATACATTTTTTTTTGGGTGGCTCGTTATATTGAAAATTGGTATATTATTTCTTCATATAATTTCCAAAATACTTGATATACAGGTATTTATACACATATTTTTCATGATTTGGATATGGCCACGATTTATTTATATTAGCCTTACTGAATTTATGAGTAGATACACTGAAATTCTTGTACTCATTTCAAGCCTCCGAAAATTAAAATTTGTAGCCTGGAAAAACAATATTTCTCGACTGTGTAAATTAATTTTAGTTTCGAGACAGCAATTCGCACAAATCCAAACGCAGACGTTCAACCCTCAAGTAAGCAATTTTCGGAAGAAAAAAATCATCTTCAAGGCGATAAAAAAGTCGGCTATAAATCAACCTAGCGAACAGAAAAAAATAAACATTTTATGCCGAGCCGTTCTCCCGGTTATCGTTAATAAAACTGTCAAAATACACGGCGGTCTGTTGTGCGACACGACGGCGATGAATATTAAAATATGATAATTCATAATTTCGTCCGGTGGCAGGCCTGTTTGTTTCCCCTCCCCTCGAAAAACACTAACGAGGCGGTTTTCCGGCAACGAATCGATGGGAAAAATAACGACGAAACTTATACTGGAGTCGGCACTGGGACGAGAGTGTCGCAGATGGTTCCATTTGAGAGGATGTAGTGGTGGTCTTCTTCTAAACGTACTTAAGGTTTTACCTTTTTAAGGTTTTAATTTTATTTTTTTCGATTTGCTGTGTGCATACTACCTTCATTTTATTATTATACCCAATTAGTTTTTCTGTAACTAGTAAATTATGTTTGGTGTTTTTTTTTGGCTCCGTTTGTTTTTGTTTTTTAGTTGTTGTTTTGTTTGTGATGGAATCTGTTTTGTTGTTTTTAATTTCCCTTTTGTTGTTTGGGTTTTTTGTCTGTTTTTATTGGTTAGGGTTTCCAGGTTTTTCGGGACCTGTTTTCTTTTTTTGTCTCTGGTTTTTTGTTGGTATTTTAGTACTTTCTACCTAAACTGTCCGTTTTTTTTTTGTTTTTTTGTTCTATAATTTTGTTTTTCATTTCGTTTTCGGTTTCTATCTGTTAAACCGCCCTGTTGGGTAGTGTTGTTTCTTCCGCTTTGTTTTTTTCGCCCTATGTTTAGGGTTTTTTTTCTGTTTTCCAATGGTGATGGTTTTGCTCTTTCTTTTTCTTATTTAAATGGTTGATTGTCGGATACTAAAACTTTTCAAAGTCAGTTGAACGCGGGAAGTGGTGGTTTGTTTTGTGAAAAACTCTCCCTTTGAATATCCGTTTGATAATGAAAAATTTTGCTTGGTGGGTTAGTTTGTTTCGTTTATTCTTTTAGGGGATGTTTTTGTTCTTTTGTCTTTTCATGTTCTTTTTTCCAAAAAATTGTTGTTTTTTCATTTCTCCCCCCTAGATCGTCATGTTTGAGAAACATACGCTGCCTTATTTTGTGGAATTATTATTCTATTGTTCCAAAAAAGTTTTGGTTTGTTAATTCTGAGAATAACATAAAATTGTTTATAATTTTCATCTCTTTTCATTTTTGCCACCCTTTTTCCTTTTTTTACTGTTGTAATTTTTTTGGAAATTTTTTTTTAAATAATTGTGCATATGTCTATAAAGAATTTTGCTTCCCTGTATAGGTAGTGTATTTTTTTCGATTTTCTTTCTTTTTTCTTAGTTAGCAAGATTACCCAACGCCTCTCTTTGAGTATTGAGGAATGCCTTTAGAAGGATAAAAATTGCCGTGGCTTTCCTTACAAGGTGATTCCCTGTTTTTCTGTTGCTTACATAATAAAAAATTTAGAAAGTTCTCTTTTTTTTCCGTTCGGTCAACCGTGATGATAGAATGGGTTTTCTTTTCCTCAGGAAAGACAGAGAGACACACCCTACCATTGTAATTTCATTCTATCCGTAAACTAGGACTTTTTTTTCCTTTTCAAGTTCTTGTCCATCCCTCCTTTTTTCCTCTGTGGTTGTGTCTTGGTGATTTGCTAGTAATTATTGTGCCAAGTACCTTGTTGTTTACTGTTTTTGGATAGGGGCTTTTTATACCAACCTTGTGCGATGTGTTAACCCTCTTTATGTAATGTATCCCAAATCTTTTTTTTGAAAAAAACTTTTTTGGAACTTTTTAGCGAATCTGTAACCCTATCCCTCTCTAATCTTACATGTTGTATTTTTGCACAGAGAATATCGTGAGAAAGCAGACACTCCTTTTTTGTATTGTTCCATAGTTTTGTCTCCGGAAGTTGAAAAGCTTGATAAATTGTAACGTCTTTTTCTCTCTTGTTAGTGTATAAGTTTAAAAATACCTCCTTTTGAAAATAATTTCTCTTGGTAAAGGAAATGGTTATTTGTATTTTTTTACCCCTTTTTTCACAGGTACTAGGTGTTAGTAGGTGGTATTTTTTTCATTTTTTTGTTTTTGTCCCTTCAGGAAGGTCGCCGGGTGTATCTTTTATAAATGTGCCCTTGTTAAAAGTCCCGTGGGTGTAAAATTTTTTTTTGTAGGTCTGTTTTGTATAACTGATAGTAAATAAGAAATAAAATTCGACCCAAATAGGTGGGGTTTTTTACGTAAATAAAAATTGTGAAGTTGTTATAAAAATTTTTGTTTACAACAGCAGTTGGCATAGGACCGGTATTTTTAGGTTTTTATTAGCAGGAGTAATTTTGAGAAAATTTTCTGTGGAATACGCCCTGTGTTATCGAAGATTTTTTTCATTTGAATGTTAATGAAATGGATTGCCTTGTTTAATTCGTGATTGCAATAAATGTCTTCGTTTGAAATGTTTTTGTTTACATTCCAGTATTCGGTTTATTATCCTTTTTCCTCGGGATGGAGTGTGTCCTTTTGTTGCACGTTGCCCATCCAAAGGTTTTTGTGTGATTTTTCCGCCACCAGAATTTTCCTCTGTACCGGTTGGAATCTGCGCGAGGAGGGTAGAAGTGTGAGTTGCTTCCCCTGAAGGAGTGATGTACCCAGGTCCTCTTTTGAACCTCCTGAAACCTGTGTCCTTGCCGGTTCCGCTAAAACACTGAGCACGTGTTTTTTTTTTGAATGTTGCTGGCCCTTCTCAACCCCCATACCTACTGTCTTATCACAATTGTGCCATTCTATCCTCTGTGATGAAGTGATTTGCTCGGGAGTTTCCCCCTTTTGGTAGAATATTTCAGTTAATTCCTTGTATGTTTTTCTTTAAGCTGAAGGCAATTTTTTAAGCTTTTAGAGGTGGGGCTGTTTTGTTGTCGTCAGTGGAGTTACCAGGTTTTTTCTTCTTCGGGGCAAATCTGCGCCTAGAGGGACTGATTGTCCGGTGCTACAAATTGTAAAAAAAAAAAAAAGGCGACGAGAAGCCCGGCGAGGACCGGTGATTGGTTTCGGGGTAGGTTTGGGCTGCTGAAAAAAAATCTAACCTAAGTGTGATATAATCGTACCGTTGACTGATAAAAAAGGGAATATATATTCATTTTAAGAAAAAATTATAAAATCTAAGGATATTTTATAAAATATTATTAATAAAATTATATTTAACACTAACCTAATTTGGAAGTGGTTCGAGTATAAAATAAAAATAAAAGCGGTGCCAATGAATTATTAGTTCCACATCAGAGTGTTACACGTTTTTCCAAACTTCGCATATTAATTTTATGTGGTTAATCATTATGACTAAGGCTTTACACAATCGAATGCATTAATATTAGGTGGTTTATAAACAAATGCCATGAACTTAGGCAATACGACATTAAGTTACATAAAAATCACTTGAATACAATGAAATATATATATAAATTATTATTTTCTAAATTCGAAATCATTTTTAAGCATATATTTTTCACTCTGACCACGAATTTATGTAAATATGTAATCAACTACTGATCCTCACTGTGTTGTCAATACCGACTGTTTATAACCAGATCTTGAGCTATACAAGGATGTAATTTTATATAAATCTGTGGTACTTTGCTATCATATGACAAGATCTAGCCTAGGAAAGATAGAAAATTAAAAAAAAAATCCTCAAGCGTTAAAAATAAATTGATAATTAGGTAAAAAAATAGTGCAATTTGAGTGCACTAATTTTAGATCAAATCGGTTTGTAGGAACATAACCAAAAAAAATCCATAAACGTGTGAAAAACCGGTTTTTTCACTTTTTTAAGTACCAAAAAATTGTTTTTCAGAAAAACAAAAAATAGCATGTTATAGCGCTTAAAAAAGATGAAGAAAATCAGTTTTTTAAAAATTAAAATCGGTTCACAACTTTTTTGCAAAAAAAAAATAAAAGCCTTCGAAAATTGCTCTTTTTTTTTGTAACTACGTAATTACTCGGCCTACGAAAGTCGTAGCGACTTCCGCGACCGTGACCAGATTGTAGCTCTTTTCGGCGGCTACTTACAATAAAAATTTTGGTTTGGTTCGTGAAGAGGTGCTCTACAATCATACAATGGACCAACTTTGTCAAATTTGAGGAAGTATCTCAAAAACGACATTGAAAATCGGGCTGTTTTGCGTTTCGGGCGCTTGGACGCTCGAGCGAAGGGGGAAAGTCCGTATGGTGGGGGGAACTCTCGACTGCTTGGCGCGACTGCTTTCGTCTTTCGTGCGCTCGAATTGAGAGAGTTCCCCCACCATGCGGCCTTTCCCCTTCGCTCGAGCGCCCGAGCGCCCGAAACGCAAAACAGCCCGGTTTTCATGTCGTTTCTGAGATACTTCCTTAAATTTGACAAACTTGGTCCATTATATGATTGTAGAGCATCTCTTCACGAACCAAACGCACTGTGAAAAATTACCGTAGGACTATTACTGACAATTGCCGGGCCATTTTTCGAAAACACCTACATTTTTTCGAATTGGGCCAAAAGTTATGAACATTTTTTGATAAAATTATTTTATTTTGATAAAATCTAATGTAAGTAGCCGCCGAAAAGAGCTACAATTTGGACACTCGCGGAAGCCTACGACTTCGAAGGCCGAGTAATTAGATAGTAAAGAAAGGGCAATTTTCGAGGGTTTTCATTTTTTTTTGCAAAAAATTATGAACCGATTGTGAAAAGTGAAAAAACCGGTTTTTCACACGTTTATGAATTTTTTTTGGTTATGTTCCTACAAACCGATTTGATCCAAAACTAGTGCACGCAAATTGCACTATTTTTTACCTAATTATCAATGTTTTTAACGCTTGAGGAATTTTTTGAAAAATTGGGCCTATTTTGGCTATATTTCCTAGGCTATACAGGGTGTTTAAAAAAAGACGCGGCAATATTTAAGGGGGTGATTGCCCAGGTCATTCTATAAAAAAAGTTCCTATAAACATAGGTCCGCAAACGCTTCGTTACCGGTCTACAAGATGTTGAAGTTTAATTTTAAAAACAGTAAAAATTAGATTTCTCCAAAACCGTTTGAGATATTGCAATGAAATTTTAAGCGTGTAAATAGCTATGAGAGACGCATACTTTGCAATACAAAATTATTTTTTAGTCTTACCAATGGCGCGCGTATCGGCATGTCACTGGATATTTTTAAAGGAAAAAAGTAGGACGCCGCTGGTTTTTCTAAAAATAAAAATTATTTTTCAATTCCTTGTTCAAATATGACGAAAAAAGATATCTTCAGATTTTATTGTACGACGCACCGCTTTTGAGTAAAAAAATAAAAACAGGGAGGCACTTTAACCAAATTTATTGATAAAAGAATGTACAGCACTGACTAATTTTTACTGTTTTTAAAATTAAACTTCAACATCCTCTAGATCGGTAACGAAGCGTTCGCGGACTCATGTTTATAGGAACTTTTTTTTATAGAATGTCCTGGGCAATCACCCGCTTAAATATTGCCGCGTCTTTTTTAAACACCCTGTATAGAGTATCTTACGCTTGATATACCAATTTCACCTAAACCAGACGAATCTAATCAACCTGAACATTACTACTTCGCATCAGTCGAACTCAAACACTTCAACTGGAATGATGCGTAGGCCAGAGCAAACGTTTCCGCCATAGTTGACAATGTATCGATATCGTACGACTTTGACCTTTGACAATTGCATGCAGTTATTCGGAGATAAATTATTTAACGTTGCCGCGGCAACGAATTTTAATATACGCCGAAAAAAGAGAAACGACTATTTAATCTACCGTTTACGTAATGCGATCGCCATAATAAATCTCACATATAGCGTGGGCCGTGAATAGTGGAATATGATAACTGAACTTTCCGCTAGACAAAACTCTTTGTCCTCGGAAATTCAAAGCGCACGGCCCTTTAGACGATAATGTTTACCTAACTCCTGCATTTTCATTCGCTGTTGTTTACAAAACAGTTCCATAGACGCTATAATTTTTCAGCAATTTCCTAGCGGGACGTTTTAACCACTACCTCGACACGTTTTATTTTTCCGGCGAACCGACTTTCTTTTACCAACATATACCTCATGTTTGGGGAATTTAAGAGTGTTCATAGGCTAGGTCCGGAACAAAATCCCCAAAAGATTGCTGACCGCATTCGTCTAACACTGCAGTAAAGGAGGAATTGCCCTTGGACCGTAGTAAAAGGACACCGCATAAAAAAAAATAAGAGCGTTTGTGTCCTGGCCTAGATCCGTCTTGTCAGCGCGAATATGCGATTGGTCGATAAAATAAGACAGGGCCGGTGTAAAGAATTTTAAGCCCCGACTTAAAATGCACTCAATACTTTGATTATAATTTTTCAATACATCAATAATTAACCATTGATAAAATGTATGTAACTAGAGTAGTGACAAGTAACTCGCCCCTCAAGCCAGTTTTTTATTTATATTCCATTCTTTCGAAGACCTATTTTTTATTTAACATTTTTTTTAGATAAAATTTTGGCAACCCTAATAATGACA
This sequence comes from Aromia moschata, assembly GCA_029963805.1. Taxonomy (NCBI): domain Eukaryota; kingdom Metazoa; phylum Arthropoda; class Insecta; order Coleoptera; family Cerambycidae; genus Aromia; species Aromia moschata. The sequence goes on from JAPWTK010000031.1 coordinate 1,129,995, forward strand.
TTAACCCATTAACGCCCAAACGGACACAATTTTTCGTCCTTTTTGGAGCGTCAATCTCGAAGGGAAATTAATGAATTCACTCCAAAAAAAACCACTTATTCTAATTTTTTTCGGATGTGATCTTTCGATATCAGAATTGTGATTAAATGCTCTAGAAAAAACTTTATGGAGAAAAATACTGAAAATTTGGGGATTTTTTTATATATATATATATATATATGGCTCGGGCGCGAACTACTCGCCGGAAGTACACAGCCTACTTGTTTCTAGTGGTGCATATACGATTTTTTCTCACACCCACCAGAAAGTACGTTCTACGTACTATTCTTTGAATAAATATGCGAGGAAGTTCCGGAAAAAAAATTCGTCAATGCGCCTACATCCCTAAGTGCATAATATATAATTCTCATGATTTCATCATAAGATCCTCAACACCGGAAAAAAACCTCGTTTTGAGGTTAGAATGACAAAATTTTTTACTCAGATAGAACGCATTTTTATGAAAAATATTGAGAGGACATTTTCCATCAGAATTCTACGTAAAATATTCTACGTAATTTTTTCCGTTTTCAAATTTTGAATTTTCAAGAATGATGTCCGCCATATTGAATCCGCCATCTTGGATTTCAGACTTTTTTCACCAGGAGTAACTCAAAATGTGAAATGACATAGGAAAAGTATAATTACAAACTCCTATTTACTTTTTATAATGAAAAACGTGCCATTTCTTGAGAAATCCGGCCGCATTTTGAATCCGCCATCATTGAAAATTGAAAATTTAGTGAAATATATTTTGTAGTATTGTTTTGATTGAGGAAAATGACTGTGGATCAAGAAAAATTCACAACAATATTATTTTCTCGTTAATACTAGCGAAAAAAATCATATTTCATGAGATTTTATGCAATGTCCGCCATTATGAAAAGATTAGTCAGTTGAGGTCGGCAAAAAAAATTCTATCATCAACTCCAACTATGGCCTCCACCTCCCTCCTACTCCCGGAGTAGGTTAGAGTACTTTTTTGTACTAAAAAAAAAAAATATAAAAAATAATCCCCAAATTTTCAGTACTTTTCTCCATAAAGTCAGCCATATTTTTTTTTCTAGACCATTTAATCACAATTCTGACGGGAAATCGAAAGATCACATCCGAAAACATTAGGATAAGTGGTTTTTATTGAGTGAATTCATTAATTTCCCTTCGAAATTGACGCTCCAAAACGCTCGAAAAATTGTTACCGTTTGGGCGTTAATGGGTTAAGTAATCTATACGCATATAGAATTTTTTGTATAAGCATGTATTTTGAATAAGCATGTCTTGGTTACCATTCTCCTAAATCAACTCTTCGGGTCCGAAACCTGCCTAGAGCCGGCCCTGCGCGAGACGCCCCATCGGATCCAAATAAGATTTCAGAACACACACCAGCGTCCCGTCGCGCACCTCTCTTGAATTATAAATTGCAGAAAGTCCCCCGCGAACGGTGGGGAAACTTACGGAATTCCGTGGTAAAAACCTGATAAATGATCTGTACACTCAGAGACACTCATACGCGTTAGAGGGATAGGATTTATTTTATTCCTAACTTCGCGATCGGGCAAATCGATGATTAGTTGGGTTAGGTCTACCTAAGGAACTCAACGAGGAGAACGCCTGTTACCTACTTGATTATTCATTACAGGGAGATCCGGCAACGTCGCCACTAATTCTTAAGCGGGGAGAGTCAGATATAACGGATAGTCGGTCGGACTGAAGACTGAACGTGAATCTAATAGCTCTATGGAAGGTACGGGGTTGGTAAATTGATGATTAGTTGGGATATACCTATCTAAGGACCTCAATTTGCGGGCGAGTAGTCGGACTGAAGACTGAACGTGAATGTAATAGCTCTATGGAAGGTATGGGGTTGGTAAATTGATGATTAGTTGGGATATATCTATCTAAGGACCTCAATTTGCGGGCGAGTAGTCGGACTGAAGACTGAACGCGAATTTAGTGGTTTTATTTATTGTGTGAACGCAGGATCTTTACTAGAAGTTAACGCATTTCACCAAACGTTAAAAGAAAACTTACGACACAAAACTAAAATTCACTCGACCTTTTTGGGGCTGCACGACGAGCCGTCCTGGAAGTTTGTTTAGCAGCCCGCGAACCGCATTAGTTAATTTACGACGAGGGTGGGCCCTCTGTCGCTCTCGGTTTATCTGCTAAGACATAACGCCGCTGGGGAGATGGGAGAAGGGCGTTAATTTTATGTTTAAAAACGGCAGAGAGAGATAACCATAACGGACGCCTATGTATTAATTCTGAGGGGGTGTAATTAGCTCCGGATAGCGGACAATAAATAAAATGGCGCTGGTAATTTTTACGCGAGGAGATTCGCGGCAAAGGGCAACCGAAGGGTGACTCCCGTCCTTGGGTATAAAATGTATGCATTTGAAATATACCGGGTGTCCTAATATTCCGTGTACAAGGAGCTACCACATGCTCCTGACGTCAAAATAAGTCAATTTAACTAAACTTACCTATATACTAAGTTGACTCGTTTAGCCGCTAGAGGCCGTCAAAGTTGACATAAAATTTTAGTTTTTTTTCTTTAGTTTTTTTTTTTAGTTAATTTAGATGAAGCGGTATCACCCCCCACCAAAAAAATACGAGAAGGTTACTTTAAGGGTGCGAAAACTACCCCCGTAGTTTTCGCACACTGTTAATGGAATAACTTCGATTCAAATGTCAAAATGTGCCATCTTTCGGAACATACTAGCACACCAAATTTCATTAAGTTCATACAGGGCGTTACTAAGTTATTGGCAAAAATTAAAATTTTATGTTGACTTTGACGGCCTCTAGCGGCTAAACGAGACAACTTGGTATATAGGTAAGTTTAGTTAAATCGACTTATTTTGACGTCAGGGGCATGTGGTAGCTCGTTGTACACGGAATATTGGGACACCCTGTATACAGGGTTGGAATTTTAAACAAAGCGTTTAAAAATCGGCGCTCAGGCGGTCGGTAGCAGAATTTGATTCCATTTCCATTCCATCTGCGTGGAATTTTACATCGAATCTTTTAGCTGTACATATTTGCTATCCATCCGTCAACATGGGCCAAGAAGCAACTGTCCGTGAATCGATAATGTAAGGATTCCGCTGTTGCTGCGTCAACGATGAATAAATATCTTTATTTTAATATAACGTTCATTTGGGGAAATATTTTTTTTTTGGGGAGATTAAAAAACTTTAATTGGGTAATACTAAAAAATTCAACCGGTGTAAGACGTGGGTTAAAACATACCGCGTTTTTATTAATTCCGAGTTCCACGTTGGAGTGGGCAGGAGAAAAAATTCAATTTCAGATTTCTTTTTTATAAATTCGTAATCGGAACAACGTTTCGGAGTCTAAAACGCCTAACTCCGATAACAGATTAAGAGCATTAATTCCATTTTAAAACTTCTCCTACGCCCCCTGATCAAGCCTGGAAAAACAACGAAAAAAATACGTGGAAAATGGAAGCCATTCCCAGAGGTGCCCGAGGAAATGATTTTGAACAGTTTTCAATTTTGTCGGCAATACAGGGCGTTGGTGTTCAAACAGAAATTTACTCGGATTAGACCCAGTCAAGATCACCTCTGTGTTCTTTGATTTTGTCAGGAAGGATACGGTGTCTTTCCAATAAAACGGGGCGTATTCGTATTTGTATTCCTTCCAATGTTTAGACCACTCCCGGCATGCTTTCTTTATTTCTTAAAATCGGCAACGTATATTTTACGATGCTCCAGACTTAGACGAGGAACATTCTCGTCTATTACATTATTCAAAGTATCCCACACGTCGAAAGGCCGTTTTAAAAAATAGCTACGATGCAGAGCGCTGTTCTGCACGGAGCTTCGTAACTTTACCTCGTAATTCCATTGTGCAACCGTTCCGTTATGGCGAGAATAAAAAATTCAGCCGCATTCAACAAGTTAAAAACTCTCGTGCACTGATACGCTATCGAAACGGGGGCATATTTACCGAGTCGATGGGAAAAGACGCGAAGCACCTATTGGGGAAATAATAGAGGACTACGTCGCAGCCATTCAGCCGTGAAATGTTTACCCTGCGCTGTGAAAAAAAAAAAGTAATTACTGTGTGCAGCGACACGGGTCTGCGTCAGAACGTTCTCGTCTCGTTGTAATTACGTTGGGCGGTGTAAAATAGAAGAAGGGTTCGCATTTTACGTGTGTACTGAATGTGGTACACGATAGCGGGACGTGTACCATGTATGGTACACGTAAAATTTAACTGTGACAAATATTGGTACACACTAAATTAACTTCGTTTCACGCTTCGTTTTTCCAAGACAGTAATAAGTATTTATATTTTGAACGAAGTGTATTTTCGTCAACCGTTTTTATAAAATAATTTTCTTTTTTGCGATTATGGTTCTTACAAATTCAGCACCTGACCATGAATTTGCATTACAATTCGGATATTATTTTACACATGCAACGATACAATTCTGCTTAAAAAAAAAACTGCTTACGTGTACCATATATGGTATACGTAAAATTTTACTGTGACAAATATTGGTACACCCTAAATTAACTTCGTTTCGTAGCGATTTTTCAAGGAAAGAATTTTGCTTCTATATTTTGAACGAGGTGTATTTTTCCTCAACCGTTTTATTAACATTATTTTCTTTTTTGTGATTATGGTTTTTACAGTTTCACCGCATGACTAAGAATTCCCATTACAATTTTAATATAATTTTAAACATGCGACAATGCATTGCGTTTTAACGACACAGTAAATATAGCGATTCCGTAGATCTAATCTTACGCGAAAAATCTGAGCGGAAAACTCCGAGCGAATAAAATACCCTTAATAGAGAGGAAAGCCGGCCTATTATAATTCTCAATTTTCTCAAGGTCGCGCGAGATGGATTCTGCCGCGACCCTAGATAAAGGGTGAGATCGCCATCTTATTCCCAAAGCATAATATATGACGCGCGCCTGGAGACGTAGGAAGAATACCGAATGAAATGGCGCAGTAGACGGGGAGAGGAGGGGGGCTTAATGATACCCCTAGGTATACGACCGTGTAGATTAAAACAGCTCGAAAAGCAATTAGAATATCGCTTAAAACTTTACGGTAATTTACGGACTGATTTTAATTAAATTCTATTCAGTATTGGTACAAAATTTCATTCATTGCGCATGGAGATAGGTACACTAATATTACAAATTAAACACAAATTAAAGGATATTAAAAAAATTCAAAATTTTTGGGTGATCTTCAACAAGGGATAACTCGGAGAAAAATGGTCGTACAGAAAATAACAAAAAAAAAAGGAAATTGTAGCCTCAAGTGTCTAGTTTTCAGATCTGGACTTTTTTTAGCGGGAGTGGTTCTCACTTAATCATCCGAAAACCAACAAAAAAAATTTTTTTCCAAATTTTTGCTCGTCTTTAAAATGGTCTGTGGACTTTAAAAAATGTTTTTTCATCATGCGACCATAAAACTCTTTTAGACAATTTAATCAGCTTTAATTTGACCTCTTAACGAGCTCCATACGATGATTTGCCGCGGAGTTATCGTCGGTCAAAGCAAAAAAGTCCTTTTCAACTTTGACAATCAATTACTCGAAACTAATGATCGTACAGAAAATGGAGGTAGGGTTTTGGAAACTGCAAAATATTCTCTATAAGACACAATCGGGGGCGATTGATAAAAAAAATTTTTGAAGCGATAATGTTGGCTGAAAAAAAAATCTGCGAATTTAAGGATATTTGGAAAATTTGGTATAACTTTGGACATATTGGATAGTTTTTGGGGAAAGTGTCCCCAAAAAACCCTCAAAGTTGCAAAGCGCTGCGATTTTTGGTTTTTTAAAAATGGCGAAAAATTGCAATTTTTCGTCATTTCAAAAAGCATCTTTAAAAATTCTGAAAAAATTTTAGGGTATTCTTTGACTAATTCTAAGACATTTTTTGTTCTTAGATAATTTTTGCTAACCTCAATATATTCCAAAAAATTCCAATTTCGACGGCCATCGAGTCAGATATCTGACTTTCGACGGCTCGTAACTCGCTTGGAGTTGTTTTTTGGACATTGGTGCCATGAAAACTTTTGTTCAGGGGGGATTAAAAGTACAACATATATCAACTCCAGCAAAATTGGCCGGGAACCAAAATCCATATGATTGGTGCGGGGTCCTTTAAACCTTTGGGGCACTAAGAAAAAAAATCGCAGAGCTTTGCAACTTTGAGGGTTTTTTGGGAACACTTTGAGGTTAAAAAATTACCGACGATATCCTTCGTTCACCCACTATATCCAAAGTTACACCAAATTTTTCAAATATCCTTAAATTCGCAAGTTTTTAACTTTTTTTCAGCCAACATTATCGCTTCAAAAATTTTTTGTTATCAATCGCCTCCAATTGTGTCTTATAGAGAATGTTTTGTAGTTTCCAAAACCCTACCTCCATTTTCTGTACGATCATTAGTTCCCCAGTAATTGATTGTCAAAGTTGAAAAGGACTTTTTTACTTTGATCGACGATAACTCCGTGGCAAATCATCGTACGGAGCTCGTTAAGAGGTCAAATTAAAGCTGATTAAATTGTCTAAAAGAGCTTTATGGTCGCATGATGAAAAAATTTTTTTGAGGTCCACAGACCATTTTAAAGACGAACAAAAATTTGGAAATGTTTTTTGTTGGTTTTCGGATGATTACATGAGAACCGCTCCCGCTAAAAAAAATTCAAGTCCAGATCTGAAAACTAGGCACTTGAGGCTATAATTTCTTTTTTTTTTATTTTCTGTACGACCATTTTTCTCCGAGTTATCCCTTGTTGAAAATCACCCAAAAAATTTTTTTGATATCCTTTAATTTTTGTTACTAGTGTATAAATGGTGAAACGTTGACCAAATGTAAGTAGCTAGCTAACCCTTAGATTAGGTTAGGTTAGGTTAGAAGACAGTCTATAGACTTAAAGATGGGAGCTAAAGCGATAATACTCAACAATCCTTTCTTTCAGTGTGCGCGAATCGAATGCCCTTTCGTGATCGAACAACATTTGCTGTTTTTCTCGCGACGGACACCTCTGAAACGGAGAAAATTGGATTTCGCCTTTGAACTTTCCGCTCCCGGGCCTCTGGAATCGCTACGAAAAACACGCAGTTATCGTTGATAAATTGATCAATCTACCGGATAAAAGCCGAAATGAAAAATCTATACATTTCGGCTTGTTAGTATAATCGGTATTAATCACGCTTATATTTTTTTACGAACAAATATTTACTGTTTACCGAATGAACAAGAGAGGGTTATATTACGGGGTTAATCAATTCGATGTTTGTTTTTTTCGACTCGCAAAAAATCTTCCTCGTTTCTATACATAAAAAAAGTATGTAATTACGAGTAACTTCGAAACAAAGAACCATTTGTTTGCTTTATTCCACGAGCAATCACAGAAATGAGGTCTTTTGTGTATTCGATTTGTCGATTAGATCCGGTACTTGTCTTTCAAATATTAAAAGGGTCTCGAGCCTTGAAAAAAAAACGAGACTTCGATAAATTCGAGAAGGAGACTCACCCCTCCGTGTTCGATATCAAATAGGCAGGATTTACAGCTAAAATTTCTGGATATTGCTTTCGTCAATAACGTACATTTATGTAGTCATAAAATTCGTTTACTATGTTTTATCTCTTTTTTTTTTTGGAAGTAAACTTAATGTACAGTACTACAAAAAATTAAGGGAGCAAAAAAATCGTAAATTTTCCCCGATTTTTGACGGGCTGTATCTAATTGTAAGTGAAAAATGGTCTTATCGCGAATTAAAAAAAAAAAGCGTTTTGAAGCTTCAAGATTCGGATCTGTAGGCCAAATTTTTTTAGAAGCCACTGTTTTAACGCAATTTTTCCAAATTTTTAGCCTTCTTTTTCTCGCTTCACGAGCTCGGAACATTTTTTTCGTTTTGTTTTTTTTACCAAGTGATCGATGCAGAATTGAGAAAAAAGTGGAAAAAATTGGTTTTTCCATTTTTATGAAGATTACGCAATGTTTAAGAATAAAAATCTTGCTCCTTTAATTTTTTTCAAAACTATGAATAATCGGCCCGGAAACGCCGCTCGATGGATCGATCTGCAGATTTACAGGGCTATTGGGGGTACACTGAGGTGTAGTGTAGTCCTAGCCTCCCCATCAACATTTGTTAAGATGGAGTCGATTTACCAAAACAAGGGAAAAAGTCACTCTTTTTTTTCAAGTCGATTTTGAGGGTGGAATTTTGTTTTAATGTATTGACAGGATTTTATAGGAGATTTATTCCAGTTTCCGAAACTGCCCTTCAATTTCCTGTACGATCATTAGTTGCTGAGATATCGATGGTTGAAGACAAAAGGGTCCTTTTTCGTTCAACTTCGGATATCTTCGCGACAAATTGACGTAGTAAACAATTAAAAAAAAGGAAATTGAAGCTGAATAAACACACTATCTGGTCGATATGGTCGTTTAACCGAACAAATTTTTTCCGAGCCGGTGGAGCGAGAAAAAGAAGGCTAAAAATTTGGAAACATTTTTTTCGCGCTATTTATTCGGATTACGTTAAAACCGTGGCTTTTAAAAAAATGTTGGCCGAATTTTACAGATCCGAAAACTAGAGTCTTGAAGCTTCAAAACGCGTTTTTTAAATTCGCGATACGACCATTTTTCATTTAGATACAGCCCGTCAAAAATCGCGCAAAAATTTAGATTTTTTTGCTCCCTTAATTTTTGTGAGTAGTATAGTAAATGTATTTAATTTTTAGTTAAGTTTTCACATCCCAAAGGTGTCGATTTTCAACAACATATTTAATTTAGCCGTAGTTGATGTTGATCGATAGAAACATACGTACGTTCGATTCTCCGCTGCGTTAGTTGAGACGTTTTAATTTAATAATACAGTTAATAATATAGTTTAATACGTAACAAATGTTTTAAGAGTTTAAACAGTTTTTTTTTCGACGAGTGTTAACCTAATGCTCGATCGCTTGCCGAACGAAAAACTCCCGATACAAAAACAAGAACGTAAACTTCTCCTCGACGCCTCAAAAAGCGTCAGTACCGACCTTTTATTCAAATTGAAATAAGAGCAAAACAATCCCGGATCGTAATCGGGGACTCGGCCGTGTAATTTCAACAGCCGACAAAAAACGCTACACAATCAGTCTACCCGCGATTGCAATCTTGACTCTGTACCCTTTCGGGAACGTCGGATAAGAGTCCCCGTCCGACTGAGTCTTCTTTGTTTACTTGCAGGTGGGCGGTACGTTTCGGCGATCAAAGGGGAACTCATCAGCGGGTTTCCGAGTCGAAATAACAGGCGCCGAAAGGCAAGTAATCAATGGAACCGTCGCGACGCTTCTGTAACTGTCGGATGGCACCCTGAGAGCAGACGCGTCGCCTCGAAGGACCAATAATGCGGCTCGAAGGACCAAACGCGCGACGCAAAAGCGTAATTATTTGAGATACGTGTAAGTATTGTCTCAACCCGTTTCGGCCGAAAACGCCACTTCCGGTACATTGCTCTTCACCGCCTCATAACTAATACTATTTGCGACAGTAAAAATTGACAGGGACATATTTTTGAAGTTTAAGACATGCCCTTTCCAATGGTGTCCAGAGAGGTGAAATTCCTCCAAAAATTATAAGTTATGAAAAAATGCAGTTTAAAAAAAAACACGATTTTTTGTGCATATTTTTTTTAATCAAAATTTCAGGGGGTTTCCGGTCTGCGATGGACCTGAAACCTCACTAACCGGTGGGATAAATGTTTGAACTTTAAGTAAATGTGGTTTAAAGATCGATTTTTTGCCTTATGCGTTCAAAATGGCGCCTGAACTGCCAAAATTTGCGTAAAAATTCAAGAATTGTTTATTGGAAAATGATGCACTTTTACAAAAAATTGTCAAGAATAAAAAAGTTTCTAAAAGCACTCACTGAATGGACTGGAATTTTTTCAAAATTTTTTGAGCAACTTTGCATTTTGCAAATAGTCAATTTTTGCAAAAATTAAAAAATTGCTAAAAAAATTCTGAAAAAATTCCAGTGCATTCTTTGAATGATTTTAATAGCTTTTTATTCTTGACAATTTATTGCACAAATGCATTGTTTTCGAGAAAAAAATTGATGTCATCGATGAATCGATGGCATCGATGTTACGGTCTTTCTAACATCGATGACAAAACATCGAACATCGACTGCAAAACATCGATGGTTTCGAAACATCGGATATCATCGCCCAGCACGAGTCTCCCTTGACCGTCAGTACTCTCGGCGCGGCAAGTGGTTTGTAGCAGCTGCTCTTTTCTGTTTCTCTCTTTCTAATTTCTATAGGCATGATTAGACTCGTTTGTTGTTATATTTTTAAAAATAAACCTGATTTTAAAAGGGTCTTTTTTGAAAGCAACCGAGTTAGTTTGAATCGTTGACATCGTTGGCATCATTATTCATGTATCAAACTTTAATCGTTTTAACTACCGTTTAACTACCGTTTTAACTACCGACTTAAAACTTTTGTTTTAAGTAGGTAGTCAAAATTTCTCGAAAACCTTTGGACCGATTTTCGCCTAAACTTTGCACACTTCTTTTACATACTAAATACTCGGTTTTGAACGAAGGATTTCTTTTTTTTTTCAATTACGACTTATTTTTGAATTAAACAAACATAGTAAATTTAGACAAAAATCAGTTTTTTTATTGCACCTTTACCAAAAATTCAAAAATGAATATTTTGTTAATTCCTTCGTTCAAATCCAAGATAAACTTATGTACTAAAGAAATCTTTTTTGGTTTTTTAATTTCGGGATGAAGCAATCATGAGTTATCCTGGCATATATTACGAGTTACCGCATGGAAACTTTTTTTTGAGGTGACTCGGTTATCACCGCTACCACTGGCTTATTTTTCAATATTTGTTTTATGAAAATTTAGCAGAATATTCTTAGATAAATGCTTAATAATGTAAAAAAAAATAAAAATATTAATAAACGAGGTACTCTGAAAAAAAAAAATCACAAAAATATGCTTATTTTTTGTATCTCAGACCATTTTCCCCCTTAAAAACAGGTTCTTTTGTCTTCTTTGATGCGCCGCACAACTGAAATTAGGCGAAACTCTTTCCGGGCGTAATTGGCTCGGCGGGAAATCTGTGTCGCCGCCAACTATCTAATTAGCTCCGGCCGAGTGCCCTGTTGCACGCGACGTAGTTATTTGCGGGCCGCGCCGTCGATAATCGAGTTAGGTATTGCCGCGCTGGAGCGATGGGGGTTGGGGGGGGTGCGCCCGGGTTAATGCATCCGACCTTTCGGCCGCTAATTTAGTAATGTGCCAGAGATGAAAGGACTTCGTGTCGTTCGGAAAAAAAATGCTCTTGCCCTTTCAAACATACGGGCAGTACTTCAGACCGAAACAATCGCTCAAAACGACATATCAGGAGATCGAGAGTTGATACACATAACACTAGTCATCCCCCGATGATTCAAAGGTGGTTGGCGAAAGGTGCGATTTGAGCGCAAAAAAAGTGGAAAAGCATTCAAGCGTGATTCAAAAAATCTATTGATACAAAAGAAAATTGAGGCAAAATTCGAATCGCCACAACTGCTGCGAATAAACTATCGTTTTTTTATTCCTATCTATTCTATATATTTTTTAAAATTTAAACTCCAACAACTAATAAAAAACCAGTCTGATTTATAATTTACAACAAAGTGAGTAAATAACTTGTACACTCGAACCCCTCTTAAGTCACCTTCGCTTAATTCACATTCCCTCTTATTTCACCACGTTTCCCCCTATTATGTCACGAAACTGTCCCTCTTAAGTCGCCGCCTGTAAAAGTTTTAGAACTACGTTTGGAAATTGGATTCTCGCAGGAATATGTATAATTTTTATTGAAAAAAAATTGATTGTGTAATACATTAAATATAGACACCTTTAAAATAGGTTAAAAAACCTTTAAAATAGGTTAGGTGTCTTTTCAAATATTTAACCTTCAAAATATTCACTTAAGCGGAAAATTGAACTTTGTCACGCACGACTGGGTATACTTACGTTGATTTTTTTCGTTCAGTTGGCTCATTTTTCGTTATAACAAGTGCTGTGGTATATCTCTAAATATTTCTTTTTGCAGGTAAAACACGAAAAAGTTGAGGTTATGATCGCGACTTAAGAGAGACTAAATTTCGCGACTTAAGCGAGATGATGATGCACGGATTTGGTGACTTAAGAGGGGTTCGAGTGTATAAGGTTACAACGCAATTTTACGTGAATAAGGAATCTATCACGATTGTATTAAGTCAGTTTCAATAAGGTGGTGTTAATAGAGGGCCTAAACATATAGGGCTAGTTTTGACTGTTCCCTATGTATTTTTTTTGTCTAGAACCACAATGCGCGGGGTCCGTAGAGCTGAAACCGTCCGCAAATTTTTTAAATTAACAATTTGTGAAAAAGATATTTTTTTTTTCACATTTCCGCTTATATCTCCGTTCCTTGGCATATTTTATATCATAAATCTCTTCAGGTTTGCGATGCTTTTTGAGATTTTGAAAAATATTAATTTGGGCCAGTTTTATAATGTTTTCACGCGACTACCTTTTTTGCCGCGACGTATTGTTTTAGCGCTGCCGCTTCGAAATTCTCGGAATTGTGACTATACTATCTTGACGCCCATTTTTTTGTTTAAAATACGCGCCTTGAAGCGTAATTTCAAGAAAATAAAAAAAGCGTCAAAAAAAGGTAGTCGCGTAGAAAACGTTATAAAACTGACCCAAATTAATATTATTCAAAAATTCTCGCAAACTTGAAGAGATTTATGATTTTTCTAGCCCAATCCGGTCAACATCGTACAATACATAAAGCAATGGCGTCATTGTTAATTAAGGCTTGCAAAAAAAATGCAATCGTTAATTACTCGAAAAGATATTAACGGATCGAGCTGATTTTTTTTAATTCTATTTAATTTTTATGCCATATAAAATATGCCAAGGAACGGAGATATAAGCGAAAATGTGAAAAAAAATACGTTTTTTTTTCATAAATTGTTAATTGAAAATTGTGTTCTACTACGCATTGTGTTCTACGCAAAAAAATAGGAGACCGTCAAAACCAGCCCTATATCTTTCAAGAACACATAAAAATCTCTGCCTACTGGATTGTAATACACACTCATGACCCTGAAGGACGAACGCTATTATTCCAACAAACAGCGCTCTCTTTGGACCAACAGCTAAACTAAACTGCTCATAAATTTAGTCCTCAACTTGTAGCAGAAAATATCGCAAAATTACAGGACACTGTAATACCATCCGCATCGATTGACTTTTAGGTAAATCAATACCCAACACGACATTGCAGCAAGCTGGAACACCAAGCGGAGTATTGATCTCCTCGAAAGTTTACCGCGGCCATCTGTTGGAGAAATTCCTGAACTAGATAGAGGACGGGATGACAAAAATCGTTACTCGTGGCATAGAGGCGACAGCGCCATCTTCGCGGATTTCCCTAAAGACGCGATGGAACTTTGATTAAGACATCTGCTGAAAAACAGAAATCTGCGGCTAAATAATCTAAGATTCCAAAATCAAATGAGTGATATATTAGTAGATACTAAACAATACTGTACGAGTCACATACATTTTATTTTTTTTTAAATGTCAGATACCTTACGTAAGTCTAATTTTGGGTCATGTTCGTAGTATTTGCTTTTTCTTTTTATTCTGACGAGTTCGCGTCCTACATTCCAGCTATTCTTAATTTCCAAGGCAAAGAGACCATCTCCGTCACGCCGCGTTCCAAACACAATGGCGCAAAGAGACCCTGCCTCGATAATTATTTTTAATATCTACTTAATTACCTATTCATCGCGTTAATGAGTGCTGAGATAGGAAAAACTCCTTAATGAAGTTTTCTGGGCCTTCTCGCCAAGACACTGAAAGGAGGAAACGGCAGTGGGTATTTCTTTTATTTACGAAGGAAAAACGTCGCCCGAGAGCTTCTCGTTTGCCCCTAATAAGATTTTAGCGGTCCAAGAAAGTTTTTAAAAGCATTTTGTAATCCGTTTTTTGGCGAAGAATAACGCAGGAAAAGGGAGGAGCGCGTTATTTGGTTAGGTCAGTTAACCATTCATAATTTAATGATATGAGCATCGCCTTGCCGTTAAAGTTAGATACATCTTAGTGCATTCCACAGTAAGATGTAAATAACTTTAACGGTGAGGCAACGATCACCAATATATCACGATTGAGTGATACACTTAAATAGTGTATAACAAAGTTGTATTCTAATAGTTCTTTTGGTAATTATTTTTGCCGCGTTTTATGTCAAGGCATATTTCGAGGACAAGTATTAATCACCGCCAGCTAGGCGTCGCCTTGCAAAAACCTAATTAACACCGACAAAAAGAAACTTAATAATCTCATCGGCGCTAGATAAATTCGAGCGTTCGACGTCACTCGGGGTCATCCCGAGGCCGTCACGCGTCCGAAGGGTCATCCATCACCCCCTCATCGATAGCGGACAGTGTACAAATAGCCCGGCCACAGTTCTCGATTGGGATCATAGTCGACGCATTAAGCCGAGCGCCAATCTAGTTGGAAAATTCTATTGGGGAAATTCGCGGTAGAACAATTGGGAATTGCACAGGTACTGGGATGTAGTCCAGGCGAGGTAGCAAAAAACAAGTGATTTTTTAAAATAATTAGTTGCGGCACTTTCTCAACGTGATAATTAGGAGAAAAATGGTACGAATCGAATGAAGATCGAGCAAAAAGGTGCGATAAAAAGGTTTTTTCGACTTTTAGGCACGAAAAAAAAAAATAAAATGGTTTTTGGATCATTAAAATCGGTTGATCTTTTTGCACAAAAAAATAAAAATCGCGAAAATTAGCGATTTTTCGATGTTCAATTACTCGGTCTGTAATTATCCTATAAATGTCTCCCGCGGGCGGAGCGGGGTGCCCGGAAAGCGATCGCGCACGTTCAAATTCGACAAGCCAGAAACAATTGATATTTCTCGGGAACTACTGAACGAAAATTGATGTTTTTTTTGCTTGTCCGCGGGAGAGAGAGTTCCCCCCACCACCGCGCCACTTCCCCTTCGCTCGTACGTCCACACGGCCGCTCTCTAAAATTGCACGTTTTTCAGACGCGCTTTTGAGGTACTTATTATTATCGGATCGACTTCAAATTTGATATGGCTGTAGAGGAATTCTTCAAGAACACGTAGCTTTTTGCAAAATTGCTCTACTGCAATTATTGTGGAAATAGGGGCCGTTTTGCAAAAGTACCTGTTTTTACTTTTTCGCAATTTGCGCGAAAACTTATGAATATTTTTTGACAAAAATTTAACGGTAGATAGGTGTTGGAAAACCCTACAATTTGAGCCCCGGAAGTCGTTTCTAGGATAATTACAGGCCGAGTAATTGAATAACGAAAAATCGCTAATTTTCGCGGTTTTTATTTTTTTGTGCAAAAAGTTATCAACCGATTGTAATGATCCAAAAACCATTTTATTCGTCTTTTCAAGCGCTATAACGTGATATTTTTTTGTTTTTTACTCAACATTTTTTTTCGTGCCTAAAAAGTCGAAAAAAAAAACTTTTTTTCGCACCTTTTTTGCAATTTTTTCGCAATGATCCTACAATTCGGATTTTGTCCAAAACATTTTCATTCGTTTCGTACGATTTTTCTCCAAATTATCACGTTGAGAAAGTGCCGCAACTAATTATTTTAAAAAATAATCTACGCCGCCTGGACTAATGTGTCGGAGCCATTTATCATGCGCTAATATTCTCCGTGGTGTTCCCGCTCATGACATTAACAAAAAAATTAAACGCTAATGCGAGGTCGAATACGAATTATACTCGGGTTAGATCAAGTTGACATTTGCAATTCAGCTAATAAATAACGTTACAGCGTTCATAACTTTTAATTAACCCTAACGAAATATAAAGAGACTACAGTAAAAAGTTCACCCGTTTTGTATCTTTCAATGTTCCTTATGTTCACGAAGGAGTTCGGTTGTGGAAAACTTTACTTGTTAAAGGGCACGCTTCGTTCTCTCTTCCTTACGTCAAAGGTACTTTATTTTAAAGTCCTAATACGATGCTCTGACAAGGTTTGTTCCCCAGAAGTAACCAACTCACCAAGACGTAAATAATCTTAACGGCCAGGTGATGATAAGCGATATACTCAAACTAGCAAAACTTTGAAGAATCATTACGAAGCTGTTAATCTGGTAATGATAACTAATACAAAGTGGTATTTCTTCTTATATCCCACGTTTTATACCTTGAGAAAAATTAATATCGTGTCGTTCAGCGCTAATTCGCGAAACCTCCTCGCCGCCTACTGCGTTAAGCGCGCCGCTTTGGCGCTCGTAAAACAAAACGCAATCAATTACGATTTTTTACGACCACCCCCACCCCTCCTAAATTGCCGCCGACCTACTTAAAATTCCCATGCCTCAATCTATCAACGTACGCGTCGTCGCGTCTCTAAAGCGGGCATTAAAAGAGTAATTTATCTAAATCCTAGTAGCGAACGGACGTCCGGACCGGACGGAAACGAGAGGGGGGGAGGGTGGGGTTGTAGAATCGTTTGCCGGAATGAACGCGCCATTTTCACAGCCTAATCGAACGCGAGCGGTCAAGGATGCGAAGAGGATTTTTTGTTTACTAACCCGAGACGCGACAATGGAAAATTGCCGCCTGAATAGTTGAATGTGAAGTCCGTTATATCGGCGTAATAATTGGCGACCAGTTAATGTACGTCCGATCCTTATACCCGGGCCCATTCCCGAAAACTGGGTCGTGTCCGACAAGGCCGCAGGAATTGGAACGGTGTGTGGCTAACGACGTCGCCGCGCACTCGGAATTCTGCTTTTTTTAATACAAAAAAAGGAAATTGTAGCCTCAAGCGTCTAGTTTTCAGATCTGGACTTAACATTTTTTTAGCGGGAGCGGTTCTCACGTAATCATCGGAAAACCATCAAATTTTTTTTCCAAATTTGTGCTTGTCTTTAAAATGGTCTATGGACTTTTTTTTCTACTTTTTTGGATTTTTTTTTCATCATGCGACCACAAAGATGTTTTAGACAATTTAATCAGCTTTAATTTGACCTCTTAACGAGCTCCGTACGATAATTTGCCGCGGAGTTATCGTCGATCAAAGCAAAAAAGTCCTTTTCAACTTTGACAATCAATTACTTGGGAACTAATGATCGTATAGAAAATGGAGGTAGGGTTTTGGAAACTGCAAAATATTCTCTATAAGACACAACCGGGGGCGATTTATAAAAAAAAAAATTTGAAGCGATAACTTTGGCTGAAAAAAAAAGTTAAAAATTTGCGAATTTAAGGATATTTGGAAAATTTGGTATAACTTTGGATATAATGGATGAACTAAGGATATCGTCGGTAATTTTTTAACCTCAAAGTGTCCCCAAAAAACCCTCAAAGTTGCAAAGCGCTGCGATTTTTTTTTCTTAGTGCCCCGAAGGTTTAAATTTATCGTTTTGGTCAAAAATCACCGTAACAAGCCAGATATCTGACTTGCCGAAAGTCAGATATCTGACTTTCGACGGCTCGTAACTCGCTTGGAGTTGATTTTTGGACCTTGGACCCAGAAAAATTGGCCAGGAACCAAAATCCATATGATTGGTGCGGGGTCCTTTAAACCTTCGGGTCACTAAGAAAAAAATCGCAGTGCTTTGCAACTTTGAGGGTTTTTTAGGGACATTTTGAGGTTAAAAGATTACCGACGATATCCTTCGATCATCCAATATATCCAAAGTTATACCAAATTTTCCAAATATCCTTAAATTCGCGGATTTTTAACTTTTTTTCAGCCAACATTATCGCTTCAAAAATGTCTTTTGTCATTCGCCCCCGATTGTGTCTTATAGAGAATGTTTTGCAGTTTCCAAAACCCTACCTCCATTTTCTGTACGATCATTGGTTCCCGAGTAATTGATTGTCAAAGTTGAAAAGGACTTTTTGCTTTGATCGACGATAACTCCGCGACAAATCATCGCATGGAGCTCGTTAAGAGGTCAAATTAAAGCTGATTAAATTGTCTAAAAGAGCTTTATGGTCGCATGGTGAAAAAAATTAATTTAAAGTCCACAGACCATTTTAAATACAAGCAAAAATTTTGAAAGTTTTTTTTTGTTGGTTTTCGGATGATTACGTGAGAACCGCTCCCGCTAAAAAAAATGTAAGTCCAGATCTGAAAACTAGACACTTGAGGCTACAATTTCCTTTTTTCATATTTTTTGTACGACCATTTTTCTCCGAGTTATCCCTTATTGAAAATCACCCAAAAATTTGGAATTCTTTTAATATCCCTTAATTTTTGTTACTAGTGTATGTTGCGTGGGTAGACTTATTAAGGTGATATCGATACTAAAATAGAGACGATGTTTTTGTTAACTTAATAAAAAAAAAACACGAAAAAGTTACTCTGGTGGATGTCAATTACGCAACCCCGACGCTTTCGAACCCCTGTATCCCGTCGCAAACCTTCTGTTTTTATAAATGCTCGCGAAGTTGAAACGTAATAAAAGACTGCGAGTTACTACCCCACCCTCCTGCGCCTTCAGGTTATTGCGGGGTCTGTCAATTTCCTCCAGACGGCAATTTAAATTTTTAGCATGGAAACTTTCCTTAGGTAGATAGGGAGGTGGTGTATTCGTCTTGTTTCACGGCTCCCTTTATTGTTTTCGAACAAAAAAAAATGATAAAAAGGCGGCTTAGATGGATTTATAATAAAAATTGGATGCCTTCCCGGCGAGGGTACTACCGCGAGCGTTTTCAAGAGGTAATATACAAGTAATAATAACAATAGCAAACTTGTAAATAGGAAGAACAATAATCAACGACAAGCCGGCATAATATTGCAATATGCGCTTGTGATAATGATCTGTTGATGATCGTCAGCGGCATCTGGCGGACGGTAGCACAGGGTGGTAATCTATGAAGTCCACCAATTTCCGTCAGCGGGTTCGAGCCTCGGCTAACGAATTTGACAACTCGAGACTTGATGTGTGAGAATTTTATTCGTGAAATTGCCAAGATTACGAGGGCTATATACGTGCACCCTTTCGCCCCTAAAGACAGACGCGTT
This sequence comes from Aromia moschata, assembly GCA_029963805.1. NCBI lineage: Eukaryota > Metazoa > Arthropoda > Insecta > Coleoptera > Cerambycidae > Aromia > Aromia moschata. The sequence continues at coordinate 1,149,139 of JAPWTK010000031.1, forward strand.
ATTTTTCAATTACGACGACAATTAAAACGTGAGCATCGCCGGCAAACAAATCCGCTTATTCACAGCCAATCCCCTGCTTTGTCTAAACGCGAGAAACTATATTAACGCGCCAGGTTCACAAAAACGATTTTACTGTTGCCGCGTAGCGCTAAAACTAAATCGACAATGGGAGGCATATTAGAGCCGAGGCTCTGTTAAGCCTAAATGTAATTTTCAGCTATAGGACCCCGGCTGTAGTTCTATTATTGCCGAGCGACGTATATTATGGAAAGCAGCGTGATAACACCCCGTTTTCACGGTTCCATACGTAAAAAGATGTTTTCCCGCAGGCAAACGCGTGCGATATACAGTATGTCCCCGGATCGAGTTTAAAAGAGGAAAAAAAAGTGTTTTTTGGAAAAAAAAATGTTAAAAAATTGAGCCTGTTTCTAAGAACTTGGTCACCAACTTCTTCGCTCCGACATGAGAAATGCTAACTTCCGGGAATTTTTCGTTAAATTTATTAATAACAACACGATAACACTCTTCCCTACTTTCGTAGCATTGTATCAAATAAATTATTTGTTCTAGAGTCAACATTATAGCATATAAATAGTAGCAAAATGACGAAGATTCGATTTGAAGTTATACTGACTTATTAGTTGTCAGCAGTTGTCAGTGATATCTTGCAATGAATTCCGCCTACTAGATTTTTTTAAAGAATTATAAAAAAATTCGAAGACCAAATTATGAAGAAAACTGGTATTATCTCGAGAACCGTTTGAGTTATATAAAAAGTAATTTGCGTTTTGGGGGTTTGAAATCAAGCAGGGCAAATCATCAAGAGAGACTTTTTCGGTGAAATCAAAAACACATTTTTTTTCCTCTTTTAAACTCGATACGGGGACATACTGTAGGAAGGTTTGTCCTCTGTTACGTCCGTTACCATTTACGAGGCTGCAGAAATACCTCTCTCATTAGTTAAACTGCGCTGGTCGATCATTCGTGTGCACGAAACGTCGAATAAGTTTGTAATAATGTCGGGACAGCGTCCGTCGCGTGTTGCGGTGGAGCGTTGGAGACAGTTGAAATGGAACTGAACTTTAATGACAGTGAACTCCGTTCTACCGTGTGTGACAGTGTGCAGACGTGGCACGTAAAAACAGCTGTTTTACAACACGTTACTACAGATAAAAAGCTCGTGTAAGTGGTAGCGTGAGTGCGCGAGACAGACAGAGACAATTTAACTTGGATTTAATCAAAATGATGGTAGCGTGTAATTTTAAACGCCGGATGTTCATTGACAGAATATAGCGAACGTAGCGGTTGGGGGACTGGATGAGGCAAAAGCCGTAAAAGGGCATCTGATAGCTTCCAGGGTGTTGGAAAGCACAAACAGTCTACAGTCACTATCAGGCGAGGAGAACTTTGAAGTAAATAAACGCCATGTATTGCTGCTACTGTCGGATGCGACACTACGAGCATATATTCAGCTTTGCCTGATAATGACTCGGCTCCGATAGCGACAAGCGATACCCTCTACTCCGCGGCGGAACCGCAACTGGCTGAAACACGCGGCGTATTTTTAAACAGCGCCAATAGTTATGACCTACAAATGTTAGCACCGGCCGCCACTGTCTCGCGGAGTACAACCTACGTAACCGTTCGTTTCCAGTCTCTGGTCTCGGTTAATTTCCTACCAGTTGCGCAGAGCAAAATGGCGCGATTATCCACGTCTATCGGAACGAAATCCAATTAGGGCGGCCGGGTTTTTTTCCCCGTCGCGGACAAAAGTCCTTAATCGAATCGGCAGCGGCATATTAGGTCGTTCTATTAACACGGAACCGTGTAATAGACATAATGGGGATAAACTACGAATTGGAAACTCGGACGCCCGCTTCTCGATGGCGTACGATTAGAGAGAGAGCGGGGGATGAAGGGAATTTAGTGGGATTTGCTACCATTTCCACGTCTATGTACTTAAATAATCGCGGAGATCCCAGAGGCTTCTTACTTTATTAAATCACAGGTTAAGAGTGACTGAATTTAAGGTTATTTTAAGGTTAGGTTAGGCTTTTAAATTCGAGGTTAGGGGCAGATAAGGGATCGTGTTATACATTAATTTTAAATGCCAACGAGGATAATAAAGAAACTGATGTTTGATTTAGCAAATATTCGGACTCGATGTTAAACTACACTAATGGAAAAAATTAAAGGGTCAAACAAATTTTCCGAATTTTTAGTGATTTTTCAGAATGCTGTATCTCAGTGAAAAATGGCCTTATCGAGGTCTAAAAAAAAAGCATTTTGAGGATTCAAGATTCTAGTTTTGAGATATTTCGGCAAAAAAAATTTTTAGAGCTACATGTTTCGCGCAATTTTAGGAAGTAGTGTGAGAAAAAAATTGTACGAATTTTCTTGCTTTTCTTTTCAAGTCCACGAGCTTGATTTTTCTAACTTAGCCATGGTATGGACCGGATAGCTTGTTTATTCAGCTTCAATTTGCTTTTTTTTTAATCTCGATACGACCATTTGTTGCTGAGATATCGAACTTTAAATCAAAAAGGACCCTTTTGTCTTTGATCGACGATATCTCAGCAACCAACGGTTGTACAGAAAATCTAAGGGCAGTTCTGAAATCTGAAATAAACACCCTACGAGGTTCTGTTGCGATTTTTGAGGAGAAATTTCTTTATCCTTGGTGGTTTTTTAGAACATCAACGGAATTCAAATCTTCATGAAATGACTAATGTTGTGTGTGCCTTTTACAGTTGAATATACCCCCAAAAACCATGCAAAGTTACATTCCGATCTAACGAACCACTTTCTTGTTGCAAACGGTCAAACTTTTGAAAAAATTAAAGGGTTACATTTTTTGAGCTTAAACATGTCCTAATCATGGCTAAAGTGAAAACATTTTTTTTTCGAGCTTGCCCACAATTTTTTCCGTAAATACCGTTGGAATTTACAAAAAAAATGCAAAAATTTCTTTTCGAAAATGAAATTTCTTTTTTTTTTTTAAAACTTCCAAAAAATTTTTGGAAGCCTCCTTTTTTGTATGTGATTTGTCTCCTAAGCAAGAATGAATCAGGGTCAAAACGCGATTTGGGTCATCAACTTTAATTTAAATTAAATAAAAAATTGATGGTCAAAAACATCAGACAAACAGAATCAAACACACACATACACAGACGTGTGTGTAAGAAGCGTAAATCCGATCGTGCTACCTCCACATGGTACGCTTTGGGTAATGCTAATTCCGACGGTAGTGAAAATCTAATTTGTTTTTTCAATTTTCGAAAACATTTTTTTTTAAACTTTTTTTTTTTTGTAAATTTCAACGGTATTTACGGAAAAATTGTGGGAAAGCTCGAAAAAACATTTTTTTTCACTTTAGCCATGATTAGGACATGTTTAAGCTCAAAAAACGTGACCCTTTAATTTTTCAAAAGTTTGACCGTTTGCAACAAGAAAACGGTTCGTTAGATCGTAATGTAACTTTGCATGGTTTTTGGGGGTATATTGAACTGTAACAGGCACACGCAACATTAGTCGTTTCATGAAGTTTTGAATTTCAGCCGTTGATGTTCTGAAAAACCATCAATTACCCGTTTTTTCCTGTTTTTTTTTTCAAATTAATGTCAAGGATAAAAAAAATTGTCCTCAAAAAATCGCAGCAGAACCTTGTAGGGTGTTTAATCCAGTTTTCAGAACTGCCCTTAGATTTTTTGTGCTACCGTTGGTTGCTGAGATATCGTCGATCAAAGACAAAAGGGTCCTTTTTGATTTAAAGTTCGATATCTCAGCAACAAATGGTCGTATCGAGATTAAAAAAAATCAAATTGAAGCTGAATAAACAAGCTATCCGGTCCATACCATGGCTCTTAGACAATTTTTTTTCAAGCTCGTGGACTTGAAAAAGAAAAGCAAAAAAATCCGCAAATTTTTTTCTCACACTACTTCCTAAAATTGCGCGAAACATGTAGCTCTAAAAATTTGTTGCCGAAATATCTCAAAACTAGAAACTTGAAGCTTCAAAATGCTTTTTTTAGACCTCGATAAGACTATTTTTCACTGAGATACAGCATTCTGAAAAATCACTAAAAATTCGGACGATTTATTGACCCTTTAATTTTTTCCATTAGTGTATTAAAAAAAATAATTTTGCGATTGGATAAAGCAGGTATTGTAAAAAGTGTTAAAAACCACGTATATAATAGAAAAAAGCATCCCCCGTTCGTGCGTGGAGAACTGTCAAACCTAATATATACATTTTGCGACTGGCTGCATCGCCACAAACTCTGTTGACGCAGCAAGTTAGAATCAACTTCACGCCCTGCGGCGTGACAGAATCGAGTTTGAGAGCCCCGTTCAAACGCTATATCTACTGCTCCTGGCGAAACGGGAACTTAGACGCGTCTAGAATTATTGGATAAAACAAATCGTACATCAGCAAAAGGTGCTACCTCTATTTTTGCAAAGTTGCTGTAAAAAATATATAATTACATAATCAATTTTTATGTCGACAGTTACAGAGTGAACTTCAATGAAACGTGGCGAAAACATCCCCTATTCGAGAGCACTTAAAATAGACAGGCATTGTGCCAAGGAATCCACTGAGATGCCATCGAGTTATGCCTCAACAGGTCGACTAATTTAACGTTGATAAAGGTCTAAGGCTGTCCCTAGACGTGCGGGTTTAGCCGCAAAACGCGCGGGCCACATCAAACTCAGTTAAGAAACATCCGGCAGGTTGCATTCCAAGTGCACTATTTATTCAGCCAGTCGTCGTTCGGCCGCGACGTTGGAGACTATCGCTTGTGTATTTTAGCCGATATTTAGCCGATCTTTGTCAACCGAAAAGACTTGGAAGACCTATTCCAGAGTTAAATATTGTGTAGATAGTAAACTGTATAAAAAAAATCGACTATTTTTTTTTTCAAAAATTACTGAAAATATTGTTCAGGGTGTCGAAAAAATGAGCCTGTGAAAATATCAGCTCTTAATTTTAATATTAAGAGGTGACTCATCGCGATTTTCCATCTCCCATTTAATTAACATGGGAAAAACATTTTTTTCAAGTTTTGGAATTTTGTAACTCTTCAACCGACCAAGACATATTCTTGTAGAGAATTGAACGCACTACAAAAATGTCTCTTATAATTTTTTGATAAATCTTGTCGTTCGAAAGTTATTTAAGGTTAAAGTTGGACTCTGGACCGAAAGAAGAATTTTTAAGGTATTTTTAAGGTATTTTTAAGGTATTCACTTTTTTTGGTGGATCTATCAAACTAATTGCAAAATGTTTGCCTTAAATTATCTTTTTTCAGGGTCTTTTTGAAATTCTGAATGTATCTCAGTCAGATAATAAATATCAAGTTTGCTAATAAAATATTTAAAAAAATATTAAAAAAATATTTAAAATGGTCGTATCGAAGAAAAGCGTCTAAATCAAGGATTTTTGGACAAAACTACCGATCAAATGGACTGAGGATACTCTCAGAATTTCAAAAAGACTTTCAAAAAGATAATTTAAGGCAAAAATTTTGCAATTAGTTTGATAGATTCGCCAAAAAAAAGTGAAAATACCTCAAACATTCTGGTGAGTCCAACTTTTACCCCTAAATAAATTTTGAATGACTTTATTTATCAAAAAATTATAAGAGAAGTTTTTGTAGTGCGTTCAATTCCCTACAAGAATATGTTGGTCTTATCAGTCTGATAATCGGTTGAAGAGCTACAAAATTCCAAAGCTTGAAAAAAATGTTTCCCATATTAATTAAATGGGAAATGGAAGATCACGAGTCACCTCTTAAATTAAGAGCTGATATTTTCACAGACTCATTTTTTCGACATCCTGAACAATATTTTCAGAGTAATTTT